>JANFNE010000017.1:0-20000 GCA_024867545.1 Phytopythium helicoides | reverse complement strand
GAACAAACCGACCACGATGGGACTCGAACCCACAACCCCCTGATTAGAAGTCAGATGCGCTATCCATTGCGCCACGCGGTCACGAATTTCGAACAAACTCACTCAAACACCAACGCGCCCGCAAAACACAAAAACAACCACACCAACGTATTCTACGCATCGAGAAGCCTCCGAATCACACATTACCATCCTCATACGACCAATGGAACCGCATCAAACGCACACACACACACACACACACACACACACACACACACACACACACACACACACACACATTCCCGCTTCCTCCCAACATCCACCACATCCCTTTCCTATCTTTCATTCTCTGTCATTCCTTCTGTTCGCTACAAACCCTACAAACCGCCAACTATCAACAAAACAGCAAACCCACATATACACAAACAACTCATCCCACGATGACACAAACCACGCCCTCAACATCTCACATCAAACACATCACACGGCATCATCACCATATATTACCATACCAACAACACAAACAAACAAACAAACAAACAAACAAACAAAAACCACGCGGAATCACCAACGAAAAACAAACAAACGCATGCAGGTGTGCAGTGCAACAATAAAGTGCAGCAAACACCAATTGCCAAAAAGCACAAACGAATACCAAAACAATTACTTAACAACCAAGTTGAACAGAGAAGGTGAAAGAAAGAAAGAAAGAAAGAAAGAAAGAAAGAAAGAAAGAAAGAAAGAAAGAAAGAAAGAAAGAACAGAGAATGCAAAAACCACAGCCCAAAGCAACAAACATTTGAAAAACCACATCAACAAACCACAAGCACAAACATCATGAATAACAAACAAAAAGAAAGAAGAAAAGAAGAAAAGAAGGAACACCGCGAAAAGGATGAGGAAAGCAGCAGCAACACACATCAACACCACCAATGACGTCGCCAGTGAGAGGAAATTCATATGCACTGACCAGGCTCGATAGGAGGCTAATCATTTCTTCTGACGATATCGCTGATTAATTTGTTTTCGAAAGGAACTCGATTCAATGAACTAAGCACTGCGTACTGGTGTTATCATTTGATGCGTGTAATACTCCTAGGCAACATCTGATGTGTCAGCAGACTGAGTGTTTGATTGCTCTTTTTTGCGGTTGGGGAGGCTTTGAAGCCCCAGGAGCTAGCGCACCTCGGTCTTCAACCCAGACTTTCGTGACTTTTGATCAGTGGAAAAATGACAAAAGGAGTGTGAGCTTGAACTGTGCATGGTTCATATACCGCTGCATCTCAGCGTGCATTGCAATATCAAGTAAACCAATATTCTCTGATCGTGGGAGCGGATTTATTACACCTGCAGGGGACCGATGCATCAACCTACACAACTGTACAATACTCATTCTCGGCAATATGAAGGCCAAGTTCAATGAGCAAGTTACAGCCTGCGTTGAGCGTTGGCTGTGAGATAAACAATGAACAACGTCGACGCTCGAATTCGAGTCGAAAGTCTCCGCATTTGCAATCGGTTTTCCCGACGCGGGAGAAAAAATTGCAAGACCGAACTGGCTCGTTGGACACTATACCCTCATTCTCGGAGCACTAAGCTGTATGATTGACGAACAACCAATTTTGTCGCGTTCAAGAATGCGAAGGCACTCCATGCACGCAGGTGCAACCCCACCCTATTTTAACAGCTCTTCATGAATAAGTGGATGAAAATGAAATTCAAACGCTATACTGAAGTCAAGAAGTGGATTTCAGCCAGGAAACGAGTCACCCCAAAATCGCGAGCTCTCGTGGAGAAGCAAACCGCAAACGCCAGATTTTAGAACATATCTTGTCATGTGAGGTGGTTGGTAAATGCAGGACTGAGGTATAGACCTTAGCTAGACGTAGATGCAATTCGAGCTAGTACTAGCATATTGGATTTTCATTTCTATGCATACACACTCGTTTTGCCATTTCTGGTATGTTTTTGCAGTTTTCTGGCACGTTTTTGCAGCTTCACTAAGTCTTCTAACATTATTTTGATCGTCTTCGAAAGAATATCGTGATTTCTAGGAGGAATTGCGGCCTTACGATACTTTCTATGACAATTCGAAACTCAAATACTTGAGTGCATTTCTTGGGCCTATGAACATGTAGAAGATCGAGCGGCGGGCCATTGTGGAATATGACAAGCCCTTGCAAGCCCAAGACTACAGTATGCAGCACCTGTCAGAAGGTGCTGTCGTTAGCGACCGCGCTGAAGAGGCACAAGAAGAGAATGTTTGCGTGCAGCAAAGCCGACGTGCGAAAGCGCACAGAGGAGCACCGCAAGAAGAATAATCACCGCGAGTGCGAGCAGTATTACCGCAAGCAAAAACGGTCTGTACCAACCCTTGCCAGCGCCACCGAATCACGGCGCGCACCGGAACGGCATTCGTCACGTCCGTCAGTGACGCACATCTACTAGACGGTCTAGGTCAACGAAGAGCCGTCGAGCACTGACAATCTTTTATGTGAGGTTTTAAATGACAAAGGTGGTACTGTAAAATCATTTACCTTTTCTGTCAGGATTGGATGTTTGCCGCCCGCTTTGCAGGCGGTGTGTGCAAGGTAAGATCCCGACAAAATAATCAATAAAATAAGTTCATTTGACGCGAAAAGTACTGTATTAAAGAGTTAATCAGTACACACACATAAACGCTATGTAAACCACTCACTTGGAGGTACACAATGTTCGCCGTATGGAGCTCTACTTGGTGCTCTCGTCCATCTTCTCCACCTTGGGTCTTCTTTCGACTCGATCAAGATTTTAAGGCTGTGTAGTGAGGGTTAAAGTTAAGGTCGTGGAAGGTCTTGGAGCGATATGCTTCCTCAATCATAAAATTTAAAAGTCCGGGAATGTACGGCCCATACGGGCGTAGAGTTATAGCAGGATTATGGTCAACAGCTCATAGTTACTACACCACAGCCGAAAGTGTACCCCTTACGTACTCGCGTTTACTGTGTAAACGGTGGATAAAACCCCAAGGTACAATGCCTCTCCATATGCAGGGACGCCTGCGACTGCCCACCTGCAGGGCTATATACACCCTCGCTACCAGCGCTTGCGGGACCTCGGACTATCTGTGCGTGTGGAGCGCTCACAGGGTGTGCAGGAAGCGGTGATTTATTTTCTGAGCTTTACTAACTACTGCACTCATGGTCCCGCAGGTCACCAAGGCGCTTCCTAGGTGCGTGCCTACACATGCAATGCTTCCAACATGTTTTTGTTGTTTTCTTCTTATCTTCCATTTTTCCGTGGTCTGTGTGTGTTTTTATATGCATGTATATACAGGGCCTTAGCGGCGTGCGGCACTGGGCTTCACAGCCAGCATGGTCTGCGCTGCCGCAGCTGTACTTGTCCCTGCGGCCTGGCTGCGCTGCGCTGTCGCTGCATGCGCGCCGTCCGCAGGTCTGTGGCATCGTCGTGCCCAGGCGGCACGACGGTGCCACGTCCCCTACAGTGCGAGGATCCCGCGAGTGTATTCAACCTGAATGGTTACTTCTCGGTCGAAAGGGAGGAGTACGTGGCAGCACACGCACTCGTGCTGACTCGGGTCCTCCTCCGCCTGGTAGTATGGCAGCGGGGGAAGCTCCTCCTCGCACGTTGCGCAGTGCATGGCAATGATCGGTTTGCCCGCTGAACAGGAGCCTTACACGGATATCAATATTACCCAACTGTAAAGCGCTTTCGATTTAACCTATCTCACATCCGCAATTGCAAATTTGTCCAGCACGGTGTGGGGTTTCCTTCAATCTTGTGCTTTTCTGTGAATGACACATTAAAAATATAATTTTGCTTACATGTAGTAGGATATGCATTCCAGCATCTGGAGCACATGAACACCACGAGTGCAATTAGTCAGATAAACCTCAGAATTAAAAATGCCTCTTAAGTCGTGTACGTCGTCATGACGAGTGCAAGTTTAGGCTTTCCGCATCTGTTACTTTCAAGTGTAGGCGATTTGTGCATTTGTTTGTTCGTATCTTGCATACCCCCCAAACGTTGTTAGAATATTTTTAGATATATTAAACATTGATCCGAGCTATTTCAGAAATGTAAGGCGAAACTGTCGTGTGTTGATTGCCTCGGTTGCTGATGGCAGCACCACAGCAGCACGAACCGCCCATGTGCGAAGCTCGCTTTCATGGTATTCCAAAGTGCGTGTGATTATCAATATTATTGATAATAAAGACTCTGGTGTTCATTTCGTGTGGGCCACACATGCAAAGTCCCTATCTGTAATATCCAGATCTCTTTTTGCAAATAAATCGAGCTCTGCAACCAGCCAGTCAAATCCCCAAGCGACACACTTGATCGGCGTCTCATGGAGGAGGATGGCGCTCGCCCCGCGTGCGTGGCGCTCCGCTCTTTAACAGCCTGGGCGTCGCCTGTAGACTGACGCAATGAGCTCTGACGACTGCAGGCGCGTGCGGCCGCGACGCCTCGAGGCCGACAACCTGTCGTACCTCAAGGAGGTGAGCGAGATGGTGACGCGGCCTGGTGAGGACACGGGCGACGAGGAGGTGCAGCTGCTGCTGTGGAACGTGCTGGAGGAGCTGGCACCGCGCGCGGCCAGCGCGGCGTCCGACCGCCACGCCGGCGAGCTGCTCGAGGTGCTGCTGCCCAAGATGAGCGACGCGCAGCTACGCTTTCTGCTCAGCAAGCTCACGGGCTACGTGAGCCACCTGTGGACCAACCGCTACTCGTCGCACGTGCTGCAGAACCTGCTCTCGCGCGCCAGCGCCGTCATCGAGCGCGAGCTGAACGGCGACGCAGAGCACGAGCTCAGCGAGGACGACGCTGAGCGGCTCAAGGACACGCCCGCCACGGCCGACGTCATTATCGCCATGACGAAAGAGGTCGAGGGCGAGTGGATCACGCTCATGAACGACGTGAGCGCCAGCCACGTCATCCGCTCGGTGCTTGCCGTGCTCGCCGGCCGCCCGCTAGTCGCTGAGAAGCGTGGCAAGAATGCCAAGCACCGAGTCGTCACGTTCGGAGAGGCGCCCGTGGCAAAGGACGGCACGATCGTCACGTACGAGGTGCCCGACTCGTTCGAGGACCTCTTCAAGAGTATCCTGTCAGTGCTGCGCTCGTGCCATCGCGACGAGCTGTCCAACTTACTGTACGACAAGAACTCGGGTCCGCTGATTGCGACGGCGCTCAAACTTGCGCCGAGCAAGAGCCGCAAGGCACTCGCGCAGCACATTTTGCAGTGGGACGATGAGGAAGCGAGTATCCAGGCTTTTTACGATCTATCGTCTGACCCTGTGACGAGCCACGTGCTCGAGGCGCTGTTCGAGAGCGCGGACGACAAGTTCTTCAGCAAGATTTTCCAGCGGTGCCTGCGTGGCAAGATGGTCGAGTTCTGTGAGCACAACATTGCCAACTATGTTGTCCAGAACGCCATCCAGCGCGTCCCAAACAAGGAGCTGGCTACCGAAGTCATTGGCGAACTAAAGCCATCGCTGTGGACCGTGCTGTCTATGGGTCGCCCTGGCGTGATTTGGCGGCTAACGGAGCTGTGCGTCCGATTCCAGCTCGATCAGCAAGAGGTGTTTTCCATGCTTGTGCAAGCGGTGAAGAAGCAGGAGAGCAAGAAGCCCGAGGCTGCGCGCAAGGACTTTGTTGCGTCGCTGCTTGGGCTGCAGCTGTCGACTGGTGGCAGCACCAAGCTGCAGCTGAACGTCATGGGAGCTCGCATCATCGAGCAACTGATGAAGTTTGAGCCAGCCGATTTCATGAAGTCGCTGTACGAGGGCATCCTGGCGCTCAACACGGTTCAACTGGTCGCTCTCGCTAAGGATTCGACTGGTAGCCGGTGCATCGTTGAGCCAATCTGGGAGGGCGAAGATGAGCGCACGAACTGGGTGCGTGAGGCTCTCTATAAGCGCTTTGTGGGTCATTTTGGAGCCCTCGCGATGGACCGTCTCGGAGCCTTTTCGGTCATGAAGTGCTTCGAGAAGCTGTCGATAGCCGACAAGGCGGTCGTAGTCGAGGAACTTCTGCAGGTCGAGGGCAAGCTGACGGGCAGCCACTTTTCGCAGCTCGTCATGAACACGTGCAACTTGTTCGAGTACAAGATGAACCGTGAAAAGTGGGAGGCACTGTATGAGAAGCAGCACAAGATTGCCAAGATGTTCAAGGACGTCGTCGAGCAGGACGAGCAGCCGGCCGGAAAAAGCCGTCGCGACAAGTCTTCGAAGAAGAAGCGCAAGGCTGTCAAGAGCGTGGACGAGCCCACTTCTCATGTCAAGGACGACAACACGGACGTAGCCGTAATCATGGACGCATTGCGTGGAGGCAAGGGCAGCAGCGAGAAGAAGGAGAAGAAGTCCAAGAAGAAGAAGCGCAAGCTCGACGTTGACGCCGAGTAGGTAGGTCACACCCAAACATTAAATAGAAATCCCACCCTGTCTAGCTTTTTGCCTCCTTGGTCTATGGCGACCAACGCTTCAAGGTCTCGAACAGTTTTTTTTCCCTCGTCATTGGCGTGATGAAATGTTGGTCTGGAACTGTTGAGACCAAGCCATCGGATCGCCTCGAGAAGCTGAGCATGCAAAGTATCTATCTCCGTGTTATGTATTATGAGAGGTACATAGGATTGATGAATTGCGGAGAGTTATTCATTCCTCTCAGGCAAAAGCATTCGATATAAGAGGTTGAGGCTTTGACACGCGTCCGATTGGCTGCAATTACTATCCAAAATGAATGGCTATTGGCTACATTATTTTTGCTATATACGTACCCAAATTCTATTAAATGACATTAAAAGTAGGCTATACCTACATCTAATGTCATTTCATATATTTGATCTCCGTATGTGGCAAAAATAATTCCTCCATCCATCCAATTGCCATGGCTATTTTGAAGTAATTTCAGCCAATCCCCTCTTCTGACAGCGGTTTCGCGCCTCCAGTTCCCCAGTCACCCGTTCACCCGTTCAGCGAGGGGGCGAGGCGAGGATTGCGGCCATGAAGGTGATCGAAGACGACGACCGCAGCAGCGCGAGCGGCAGTGGCAGCCCCAGCCCCAGCCCTAGCGCGAGCCCGAGCGCCAGCAGCGCGAGCGAGGCCGCGCAGGACGCCGAGAGCGTGGAGAGCGTGGAGGACGCCGACATGGAGATGGGGGGCGAGGCGGCCGACACGGCGGGCGAGGAGGACGAGCACGAGGCGGAGAACGAGGCCGAGGACGACAAGAAGGCGCCGCTGCTGTCGAGCGAGGAGCGCGCCGCGCTGCTCAGGGAGGAGGAGTCGGTGCTGCAGCAGCAGCGCGACCGCCAGCTCAAGTCGCTCGAGGCCGTCAAGGAGTCGCTCGCGCAGGACGCCGAGCTCAGCAAGAAGAGCCAGGCGGAGAAGCGCATGGCCTTCCTCATGGCGCAGTCCGACGTCTTCACGTCCTTCCTCATGGGCGGATCCAGCGCCGTCGGCAAGGAGATGTCCAAGAAAAAATCGGCCAGGGAATCGAACGCGCGCCGAGGAAAGAGCAGCGAGCAGGCCGACGCTCAGTCCATCATGGAGATGGACGAGGCGCGCTTCACGCGAATCACGCAGCAGCCCAAGTGCATCAAGTTCGGCACCATGAAGCCCTACCAGCTGGAGGGTCTCAACTGGATGATCCGCCTGCACGACTCAGGTGTCAACGGTATCCTGGCCGACGAAATGGGTCTGGGCAAGACGCTCCAGTCCATCTCGTTGCTGGCGTACCTCCGTGAAGCTCGTGGCATTGAGGGACCGCACATCATCATCGTCCCCAAGTCGACGGTTGGCAACTGGATGCGCGAGCTGAAGCGCTGGTGCCCGTCCATCCGCGCGTTCAAGTTCATGGGAGCCAAGGACGAGCGCGCCGTGCAGCGCGAAACGGTCGTTCGACAGGACTTTGACGCGCTCGTGCTGTCTTACGAAGTTGCCATTATTGAGAAGGCAGTGCTGCAAAAGATCAAGTGGAAGTACTTGCTCATCGACGAGGCGCATCGTGTCAAGAATGAGCACTCGAAGCTCTCTCGTGTCGTGCGCGAGTTTAGCGTCGAGCACCGCCTGTTGATTACGGGTACTCCCCTGCAAAACAACCTGCACGAGCTCTGGGCGTTGCTCAACTTCCTGCTCCCGGACGTGTTCTCGGACTCGGAGGACTTTGATACATGGTTCAACGTCGACGAAGAGTCTGGCCAGGAGAACGTCATCAAGAAGCTTCACACGATCCTTCGCCCCTTCTTGCTGCGGCGTCTCAAGACAGATGTGGAGCTCTCCCTCCCCCCAAAGATCGAGACAAAGCTTTATGTTGGCCTGTCCGAAATGCAGCGCGAATGGTACATGCGCATGCTCCAGCGCGACGCTGCCCATCTGAATGCTATTGGTGGTAGCGACCGTGTTCGACTGCTCAACATCCTGATGCAGCTCCGAAAGGTTTGCAATCACCCGTATCTGTTTGAAGGCGCTGAGCCTGGTCCGCCGTATATTGAAGGTCCTCATTTGTGGGAGAACTGCGGCAAGATGACGCTGCTGCACAGACTTCTCCCAAAGCTGAAGTCCCAAGACTCGCGCGTGCTGATCTTCTGCCAAATGACGTCCATGATGGACATTTTGGAGGACTACATGCGGTACTTTAATCACGACTACTGCCGGTTGGATGGATCAACCAAGGGCGAGGATCGTGACAATATGATGGAGGAGTTCAACAAGCCAGGCAGCACCAAGTTCTGCTTCTTGCTGAGTACTCGTGCTGGTGGTTTGGGCATCAACTTGGCGACGGCAGACATTGTGATCTTGTACGACTCCGACTGGAACCCCCAGGTGGATCTGCAGGCGATGGATCGCGCACATCGTATTGGCCAGACCAAGACGGTGCGTGTGTTCCGGTTCATCTCGGACGGAACAGTGGAGGAGAAGATTGTGGAGCGCGCCGAGCGCAAGCTATACCTGGACGCAGCCATTATTCAGCAGGGACGTCTGGCTCAGCAAAACCGCAAACTCTCAAAGGACGAGCTGATGACTATGGTCAAGTTCGGTGCCGACGAGATCTTCAACGCCCGCGGATCGATGATTACAGACGACGATATCGACGCGATTCTTGCCAAGGGTGAGGAGCGTACAGAGGCTATGAAGAGCAAGATCGCAGCAGATATGCAGCACAACCTGGCCAACTTCTCCCTCGCTGGTGATGAAAATGTGTCCAGTTTGTACGAATTCGAAGGTGAAAACTTTGCCAAGGAAACTAGCAACGGACAGATTCTGCCGTCGACGTTTATTGCGTTGCCTCAGCGTGAGCGTAAAGTCAACTACAACGAAGATGAGTACTACCGTCAGCAAGCAGGGCTGTCCAAGCCTAAAAAGCCGAAGAAGCCGGGTTCGGATGCCATCAAGGTGCCGGTCGTGCATGACTACCAGTTCTTCCAGCACGATCGCATGGTGGAACTCTTGACAAAGAAGACGCAGGTCGAAAACAAGCGCAAGGACATTGCTCGGCAGATCAAGGAAGCTAAGGCTGAGGAGCAGCGGGTGAAAGCCCGGAAGACAAAGAAGGCTGAAGAGGGCGATGCCTCCGCTTCAAACTCTGCCGAGGAAGATGATGACGAGAACGCTAGGTCGGTTGCTCTCGAGAAGGAGCTGCTCGCGACGGAGATGGAGCCAAAGGATGCGGAAGAGCTCGAGGAGCTCGAGAAAGAGGGCTTTGGTGACTGGACGCGCCAGCACTTCAAGCAGTTTTTGACGAGCTGCGAGCGCTACGGTCGCGCTGACAAAACGCGTGTGTGCGAGGAGGTGGCGACGCTCACCGGCAAGGAGCTTGACCAGGTTGAGCGCTACTTCAACACCTTCTGGGCAAGGTTCACGGAACTGAAGGATCATTCGAAATACATCGACAAGATTGAGCGTGGCGAAAAGCGCTTGGAGCGAAACGAAGTGGTGAAGCAGACCCTCGCTCGGAAGTGCAGCCGATACGCGAACCCTCTGCGGGACATGCGCCTCAATTATCCGAGTGGTTACAAGAGCAAGGGTTACACCCCAGAAGAGGACGTGTTCCTTGTCGTTATGATGAACAAATACGGCCCTCTTGAGCACTGGAGCGAGATCCGGGACGAAATCCGCAAGGCGTGGCAGTTCCGCTTTGACTGGTTTTTTAAGAGCCGCACGATTGGAGAGCTGCAGAAGCGCGGCGAGACGTTGACTCGGATGATCGAGCGCGAGAACGATGAGATGAAGGCTAAGAACGCCAAGGACGAAGAGGACCTGGCCAAGAAGGCGACCAAGAGTAGCTCTAGCTCGTCCAAATCCAAGTCCAAATCGAGCAGCAGTAGCAAGTCGACTTCGGCTGATGGCAAAAGCAAGAGTAGTAGCGGTGGCAGTAGCGGCAAGAAGCGCAGCAGCTCGTCCAAGTCGTCGTCCTCGTCCAAGAAGCACCGATCCAAGTAAGCGATTAACCAGACGTGGGAGGTGCCAGAAGTCAGACACCCACGCGTCTGAGATTAAGTGAAAGCTGCTGCTTCCACCAGTGTTGGTGGAGTTGGATGATCTGCGCTGTCGGCGTTCGCCAACCTGCTATATATAGATTTGCTTGGCTTAGTGCTGCTTTCCTGTTTTTATTTTTGATGTGCTTGTTTCTTTTGCATGGCGGATTCGCAACACAACGAATGCTGGTGCTGCCCGTCGAGGAAAAATGATGAAGCGGGGAAGCTCTGAGATGATTGTTGGCGGAAGTATGATCCGTGTCGAGGAGGAAGGCGAAGATTTGGATGACGTGGATGACGATGAAGACGAGGAAGAAGAGGGCGTAGACTCACCGAGAGTAGATCAGTCGATGGATGACGCTGCAACTGATGCCGGTCGGCAGCAACAACAGCAGCAGCAACAGGAGTCATCATCTCAGCCTCAGGATCTACTTGGACAGCCTCCTGGAATGTCGCGAGGTCGGCGGTTGGGAAGGCGTGCATCAAGTGCCCTACTCAGAGTCGCCAAAACATCAATACCGGCAGACATCGCACCACCAAAGAGTACTTTACCTGCCGCAGGGGACAAGGGTCTTCAACCTCATTTCTTGAAGAAGCGGTCAATCACCGTCATGGACCTGGGAGCTGGAAGCGGAGTAAGTGGACCGGCTGATGCTAGCGCAGACCAACCACCAATTCCGCAGTCCAAGGCAAGTGCGTTCCTCCTGAGCATACTCGCCAAGTCACGAGCAGTTGTAGGGACCGGAGGTTCAGCTGGGTACGCAGGTGGCATTAGTGCCAATCATGCTTTGCGTCCTTTGACAACCAACTCTCTCCACTACAAACACCATGAGGCAGAGCAGAGTCACCGGTTGCGGCCATACACAGGCGGTCGTCGCGCTGGACGGGCTTTATCGTCTCTATATCACAACTCACGTGGGAATCTCCACCACCAACTGAGTGAGGGCCACAATGGCGAGGATGGATATCACGAAGAAGATCTCGATGATGAAGATTCTCGTCTGCGACAACTGGATGCGGAGACGCCAAGGGACATGGTCATCAAACTGCAGCGACACCGACAGCAGTTTCCAGATGTCATCGCAATTCTCACACGCATCCACCGGCGGTTACATGAATTTGATGTCGTCGACGAGGAGGAGCAGCTTCCTCTCTGCGCGGCATTCATTGATGCCGAAATCCTGCCTACTCTAGCAACCTTGATGCGCGAGTTCCGATTCCATGCGTATTTACATGTACAAACCCCTTGCTGAATATGCAGCTAGGCATAACTCAGTCTCACATACCTCTGTTCCATCATCTTAGGTGAGCGTAGTCGGCCTCCTCACTGTGCTTTCCACTGCGTCTGACGTGTTTGCATACATCATGAGCGAGGTAAATTTTGCTCATCGCGACCGCCCTATCGTTTCGATTACCTACTAATTGCTGCCCAGATAGGATTCGAGACAATTTTGCAAAAGAGTGTCACCGTGCACGCTACGCACGAGAGATTGGTGCTCATGACGTCCGCACTACTTCATGCAATGGAGGAATCGAAGACTGCAACCAATATTCAGGTCGTACGAGCTGCCAAAGCTGCCAAGGAAAAGCATCGTTCGACTTATTTTTCGGATCTTGTGAATGAAAAGTTGGGGCTTTCCCCGAGTAAATTACCGAAGAGAAGCAAGCCCATCAGTCCCTCAAAGATACCAATCGAAGACTCACGAAGCTCCAATCAAATGCAAGCATCACCGCAGCCTCACAAGGCATCGAGTGGATTGAATAAATCTGCAGTCTCGCCGTTACCTGCCAAGCGAGCATTGTCTGGGATACACTCGGCAAGCAGGCTTCGAAGATTGTTCTCTGAGTCGTTAGCGCCTCCCCCATCGCTGAGTGCGCACTACAATATTGTTACTGGTTTGCCTCCATCACCGGCTGACAGGGTAGAAAACTTGTCCTCCTCTTCTACCCCACAATTCTCGGTCCTGAATTCAATAAGCAACGAAGTGATGCAACAAAACCGACCATCCACGTCACCAGTCCAGCGATCGATGTCATTTGATCTTAAATTCGTATCGAGCTCCAAAGCTGCAACCGAGGTCTATGGAGATAGCCTTGTGTTCGTCGAACCCTCGCCACTAATCAAGCGACTTCCACATCGCGGAGGCATTTCAAGTGCGAGCGGTGTTCGAAAGCGATTAAATGTACGAAGAGGCTCTGGCGGACGGTTAGAGTCACTCACACCACGAGCATCCCAGCCGACGTGCAGTGATGCCGCATTAAGGGAAGTCACGGGTTCAAACACAGATCATCTAGGTATCGTGATGTCTCATAAATATCAAGACGAAACATTCGGTGCACAGCTTCGGTCAACAGATCCTCAACCTATCGACGATAACAAACCCAACTCTGGTCTAGACAGCAAAGTTCAGCAAGAAGTACAAGGACCTAAAGACGAGGATGACGAGGAGTATGAAGACGACTTTACACCAGCGGATGATGGAAGTGAAGATCCAGGTGTTGAAAATCCGCAACGATCGGTAGACATTCTTAGAGATTGTTCAGGAACTCTGGAGCTAGCTCGAGTCGACTCGGACAGTGAATTGATGGACATGCTTCCCGAGGTGTCAACGCCAAACTCGGATCGATCGCAAGAGCCTCAAGGTTCCAAATCTACTGAAACCAGAGAATTCACGGCAGCGACGTGCATTCAGCGACGAGTTCGAGGAATGCTCGCAAGATCTCGAGTGGCTGTCATGCAAGTACATTCTACTGGAAACAACCATGCCGAGATGATGAAGCCGTTCAAAATCTTATCAAAAAAGCGAAAGCCTGGCGATGATAACAGACGAAGACTCACTACAGCAAACGCTCACTCTGCTCGATTACTTAGGTTGAGCCAGCCACTGCGAGTTAGATCGCGCTCTTCGTCTTCAGCTCCAATACCCTCACTGGCTTCAGTAGTTGCAAAATCTCCTACTCGTCGACATTCAAGCAAGAAGAGTCCACCTCTCACTCGCCCTCTAGCAAAGGACGAAAGTACGGCGCAGCGAGAAATAAGTCAAGTCGCGACGAGCGATTGCGACACTTCGTCGACCGCGAAAGTAACGGCAGACTCGCTGTTCGATGGCTCTGATCCCTTGAGACGACTGCAAGATTTATATGCTGAAGGTCTTCGATTGCACCGAGCAGGGCAAGTGGCTGAGGCTGCCGCGTGCTACGAGCGCGCACTGGAGTTGGCCCCTGCCTCTGGGCGAGACTTTGCGTCAGTGCACCTGAACCTCGGCTCGGCTAGAATGACGTTAGGAGATTCAGCTGGAGCACTAGAAGCGTTCCGTCAAGCACGACGGGTACAACCAGATAGCCCCAAGGCTGCTTTCAACGAGGCGTTGGCACTCCTGCACCTTGGGAGGACACGAGAAGCAACGGCCAAGGTGGGATAATTGCCAAGCGTGTTTTGCATGCCAAAGGACTGACTTTTGATTGTGCAAATAGCTGCGGGAGGTGCTGAAGCTCGATCCCAAGCACGAGCGTGCTCGGGAAGCGATCGCGCGCCTGATCGGTGATAACACGTGAACGAAAATAATAAAAAGATGATTGACCGTACCGGTTCCTGGGCTTGTTCAACTTTTATGAGCTGCTGCTGTGATTGCTGCACTCGCGGAACCACCAAGAAAGGGGAACGCACACACGACGAACGCTACGAGGGGAAAAGCAATTGACAAATAGCCAACACATAATAGGGAATTTGGCGACTCGCGACGCGAGACACGAGCAGCGCCGCCTGGCGCGCGAGCTCTTCCGCTTCCGTTGGCAGCTCCACTCGTCTTCTCACCGTCCACTCGCAGTCCTATAAGCGATGTAGACGTGGCGCAGGGTTGCTTAGGCCACAAAACTATACAGTTCCGTCGGTCAGACCGCTTCCACTGGTCGCTGCGAACGCCGCGGACTCCGGCGCTGCTCCTGCAGTTCCAGGTCCAGCTCCGTGTCTGTGCTGTCCGTGCTGTAGTCCTCCTCCTGAAGGCGCTGCGGCGTCAGGACGCGGAACACGAATGACTGAGCGACGATGTCGTGCTGCCGTGGGCTGCTGAGGCTGATCGGCATAGCCACCGAGTACTTGACACGGTTGCCGAACTTCTCGTGCTTGGACACCAGGTAGATACCGCCAAGCACGAGCGCCAGAGCCGACGGGAAGAGCATCCACTGGGTCTGCGTAAAGTTGTGCGCGTGCTGGAAGAACACGACGCCGCTGATGTTGCTCATACTAATCCAGAAGGCCTGGAATACGGGGTACGACGACATGGTGTCGCCGCTCATCGTCGCCAGGTTCAGCGTGTGGGTCTGCGTGATGAGCGTCGCGGCCATGCCGGCGCACAGCACGTACGTGCCAAAGTACTTGAACTGGTTGTCGCCCTGGATCGTCGACGAGATCATCTCGACGACGCACTTGGCGAGCAGCACCGACTGCGCACCGATCGTGCCCGAGATGGCGGCCCAGTACAGCGGCAGCTTGGGGTCGATAATAAGCGTGTGCTTCTCGATCTCCGAGTCGTCAAGCTTACCACGCGCAGCCGCCTTCTTAGCGGCCACCAGGTCCTCGTCATCGAGGGTGTCGTCCTCCTCGCCAGGCAGGCGAGGGGAAAGCGCGAGCGAGAGGCGGTCGCCAAAGATGGGCGACGGGAAGGGCGACATGAGCGCCGAGCGCTGGTGTCCCTGGGCCTTGTCTCCCTCCTCCGGCTGCGCACGCTCGTCCTGCTCCTTCTTCTGTCGCGCAGCGATCTCGCGCTTCTTCTCCTGCACGTCCTCGACGCGCGCGTCGGCCTCCTTGTCAGCGGATCCCCCGAGGCGCAGCGCGGGCGCCTTGGATCGGCGTGCGCGCATGTAGAGCGTCATGACGAAGGCCGTGGTGATGAGGCAGTACAGAATGAACGGCGCGGCCTCCATGAGCTGGTAGATCTGGTCCATCTTGTAGTGCGTCTCGTCCTCCTCCGAGGCGAGCGCGAGCACGACGACGCCGATGGTGACGAGCGTGACACCGATAATGTCCGTCATGTAGAGACTCTGCTTGAGCCAGAAGCGCGACATGAGCGCGTTGCCGAGAATCGTCGAGCCTCCGCCGAGCGAGGCCACGAGCGTCTGCGCGGCGAAACCAAGCGCGAAAAAGTCTCCTAGCGAGGCGGCGACGACGCAGATCATGCCGACCCACCAGACGGGCCGCAGGTGGTAGGGCCGCTGCACGGCGCGCGTCTCCTCCTTGTCATGCGAGTACTTCTGCAGGTTCACGCCGAAGATGGACAGCAGCGACGCCGTGATGGCGATGGCGCCGCCGATGAGGTCGCTCTTCATGCTCGCGCCGGCGGGAGTCTGGACGGGCAGCGAGCCTCCGCGGCGCACTTTCTCGACTGACACTGACTCTCTTCACTATGGATTTTGCGGTGGATAGCGGCGGAGTGGGGGCGGGGCGAGGGGGCGGCGAAAGGGGGGGACGCGCGCTGATTGGTCAAGCCGCAAAGACGGAGCGGACAGGCGGTATACAAAGCGCAAGTCAAGCTGGCGCTCCCTCGACGCCATTGGACAGAATGCAGAGGTGGAAAAAGCTGGCAGATTTTGACTGGGCGTTGAGAGATAGTTGCTTGCTGCCAAGCACCCGCACGCATGAAGGGGGAGGCGAGGGGATGCATGCATGCATGCGGCAGGGCCACTCGAAGCTGCGAGTGGAGCTGAGAAAACCGACGAGACGGTGCTGCCATCGCAATGTTCATGCGCGAGAATAGCCATGGCTTCATGCGTCAACGGGCCATTCCGAGCAGTTTCGGACCACGCTCGTCAGCAATGACACCCTAGCCCGCGCAGATTCGGTCTGGCGAAAGCCGTTTCGACTGCAAATTTACCAACCTTCTAGATGCGAGCGAGCATACAGAAGCCGAGTGAAAAGCCGGCGAGGCCTTCACGTCCAGCGAGCGAACAGCTCGCCACTCTATTTCGCAAAAGTTTGGAGCGTGGGGAGCCCATGAAGGTCCGTTGAAGATGGCCGCACGTCGAGGTTGAACGTTTGTTCCCACGGGCGGTGCTGTTGCTGCTTCGTCCGCCCACGCGGAGCTTCAAGATGGCGGTCAGCTGCGGGCGGCAACTCTTTGCTGATCACGCTGGATTCACACCTTTCAGCCAATCAATGGACACTTTACCCATTTTCAGCGAATCACCTTTTTACGGCTCAATTTCAGCGAATCAAAGTGTTTAACACATTCTATTGGAGGAAAATCACTCCATTTTCAGCGAATCAAGTCTCCTTGACACTCGGCGTATCCAAGAAAGAGGGGCAACCAGCAAGGGCCTCATGGCGGCGACGCTGCTGCTCGCGCTGCGCCGGGCGACGACCCGCGCGGCCGCCGAGAGCGCGGCGGACGCGGCGGTGGACCGTCTCATCTCCACGCGCTCGCTGCCGGAAGCGCAGCAGCTCTGGGCGGGTGCGGGCGGCGCTGTGGCGCGTCAAAAGTTGGCGAGAAAGGACTGACGGAGCGGTGCGCAGGCGTCGAGCGCTGCGTGCGCGACAACCAGCAGCTCTTCGAGGACGAGGGCGACTTCTTGGTGGACAGGCTCAAGCAGCCGGCCAGCGTGTGCGCCGAGCCCGCGGACAAGGCCGCGTTCCTGGGCCACGAGCTGCTGGCGAACGTGCTGCGGCTGCGGAACGCGGACGACGCGGCGCTCGCCAAGACGCTGCAGGGAGTCTACGCCGCCAACCCTAGCGCGCTGGTGGGCTTTGTGTCGGCGCTGGATGCGCTTGACGATGTGGGGACGGAGTCGAAGCGAGCCGTACTGGTGGCGGCGCCGATGGTGTTGATGGCGCTCACGAGCGCGAAAGGTACGGCGTATTTTGCACTGTCCGTACAAACTTCTCCGCATGCTAACTTGGGTGAGGTTGGTTAGAGTCGGCTGGAACGAAGGCTGCACTGGTGGAGGTGCTGGGAAGACTGGCGTGGAGCGACAACGACGCTGCCGCAAACTTTCCCACCCGGATCACTGTCAGCCGGCTGCTGCTGAAGGCGTTGCATTTCCACTTGCCAAACACGACACCGGACGCAGCAGTGTACACTGTTATCGCCAGTACAGTCGTGGACCTCGTGACGTCTATGATTGAACCACCTACTGCCGGCGTTCGAGATGCACTCAGAAACCTGTCTGGATCAATCTGCGACGTGATCCTGGCAAGTGTTGAACACCTTCACGTCCAACAGCTACCTGTAAGCCAGCTCTTCCAGAGCATTCAGCGGCTCGTTGCAGTGGTTCCTGAAGTCGCCTGGAGATCCGAGATATGCGTTTGGTCGGCGTACTTTTTGGCGTCCGACGCGATCGGACCGCAGCAGAAGCGGCAAATTATGAATGTTCTCCGACATGCGCTCGCGTATGGAAAAGATCTGTGCTCGAAAGCATCGATGGTGACAAGAAGTGTTTATATTGAAGCTCTCGTCCTCCCGTTGTCGGCAATGCTGGCAACAGATAGAAAGCACGCGGGTCAGCTTCTCCAATACGTGACAGATATCATGAGATCGAGTACATTCGTTCCCAACCTGACCGAGTCGACAAGGCCTGCGAAGGGCAGTCGTGACAGCGGAGGAAATGTTGGCGACATTGCAACTCACGCAGCAATGTTTCTGGCGCTTATCGGTGGTGAATTGCGGTGCGAAGCGTGGCTAGACTCACTATCATTCGAAATTACGGAGTCGAAGACGGCTCCCTTGAATGAGCGGTGGATGCTTTTGTTACTCTCATCGCTGTTATTCGACAGCAGAGCTTCACTTCGAAATGGAGCCGCTCGTGCGTTGGACCGACAGACTGCTGACAAACACAACAAGTACTGGTCTCAGGATTCATCAAAGCTCCTCGTATCGGCATTGGTCTTTCTGCTCTCGCAAAAACATGCAATTGCTGGCAAGAATGAATGGCTTGCCACTAGCTTGTATGTGTTGGGGGCACTCTCGACGTCGTCGAATGACACCATGAAGATCGTGCTGCGAGTGATAGACAGCATGAAGTCTACTGCTGCTCTGCGAGGTACCGCATTGAGGCTGCTGTTTGCCGTTTGGGTACGCGAGCCGCGAGTGTTTCCGCGCTTGGAAGCTTTTTTGATGGACGAGAGCAATGAAGACAGCGCCGAATATCGCATCGCAAAGATCGCAACGCTCAAGGCACTCTGTGAGAAAGATCCCGAGGCAGGGGTTGACTTCGTTGGGCAGGTCCAGAGTAGCCTTGAAGATCCGCTGGTGTCAATTGCTGGTATGGCAATTGATGCAATTGGTGCTTTGTGTCGGTCCGACTGCCTTGATTTCTACACAGCCTTCAAAATCATCGCACTCAAGGTCCGCAAAAAGAAGGTGGGGTGCGCCGACCACCCCCTCTTTCTGGAAAAGCTGTGTGGTTTCTACGCGCTGGGCGTTTCCGATATGGAGGCGAATGAGAAGCAAGCGAGTAAATTGCTCGCGCAGTTGTGGGAACTCGCGGAGACAAGTGAAGATGCACCTGTTCGATGTGCCGCCTTCAAATCTCTCAACGCATACCCGCTTGAAGCCGCTGGGTTGATTGTGGCCACGGAAGATGACACGCACGTGAGTGAAGATGAAGAAAATGAAGATGACAGTGAAGAAGAGGAAGAAGATGAAGCGATTGTAAACACGACGCTACTACTTAATTTGCTGGCAACAGAGAATGATGAGAGCACGCGGGATCAAATCAAACTGCTTGTAACCCGCGTTCTGGAACATGAGAGTCGCCGCCATACAGCTGGCATTGGTCGAGGACAAATGAAGAGCTATTCTGTGATGGACCCTTCTCAACAGCATCCGACAGTTTCTGCCGCAGCCACGAAGGAATTGACAAAGCGTTTGCCATCTCCAAGTGACACGACCACACTCCTCTACCCAAGCAACGACAGTGAGCCGACGTCGCTTCAATCGCTCGTTGGTTTTCTGTTGGCTTTTCGCCCGACTGCTGAAGACGGCAGTACGTTGGAAGCACAGCGCAAGAGTGGTAAGCGAAAGGACCGCCTAGTGCGGTATGCACTGCAAGAGGCCGAGTCATGTGAAAAAGCCATGAACGCTGTCCTTCGTCGTATGCAGGATGAAACTCCCTGGGCAAGTGAAGAAGACAACTCAAGTGAAACCCACACTCTTTTATCGCTCCTTGCGCTAATTGAAGGATGGCAAGGCTTCATGGGGACGTATGTTTCCTGTCTTGAGGAATACGCGCATCTGAAGGTACCCACAACCGCCGAAGAAGGGACCGCTTGCGCGTTCTTTGTCGAGATTGTGAATACTCAGATGGATCAACTAACTCGAGGATCTGGTAACGGAAGGTTTATGGAGGTTGTTGCCGCAGGCGCTCTTCTAGGACAGCTGTGCGGCCTTCGTCGGTATTGGCGTGAACAACCCGTTCGCTCATACTTTATCAAAGCGCTGTCATCTCAAAGCCAGACTTTGCTGCAAGCTTTTGAATCGTGGAATGTGTTTCGAGACAAGAAGCAGCAAAGCTTATTGATTGCTTCCATGCTGTCTGTTCAGCTGGCATTGTTGAATGTTCG
>JANFNE010000015.1:0-320006 GCA_024867545.1 Phytopythium helicoides | reverse complement strand
CCCTAAACCCTAAACCCTAAACCCTAAACCCTAAACCCTAAACCCTAAACCCTAAACCCTAAACCCTAAACCCTAAACCCTAAACCCTAAACCCTAAACCCTAAACCCTAAACCCTAAACCCTAAACCCTAAACCCTAAACCCTAAACCCTAAACCCTAAACCCTAAACCCTAAACCCTAAACCCTAAACCCTAAACCCTAAACCCTAAACCCTAAACCCTAAACCCTAAACCCTAAACCCTAAACCCTAAACCCTAAACCCTACTAAACCCTACTAAACCCTGTCTGTAACTTACATTTTCTTTCCGATTTATTACCGATAAACTTCCAAACCCTAATCATACTCCACACCGGGTTATCAAATACTGCTACACAGCTTTGTGCGCGCATTCACATCGAATGTGTATTCTCATCACTTCAAATAAATAGATGTCGGGACTACTTCAAACTGCCATCTTCATTCAATATGTAGCAATCAGCCTCACACCAATATGTTGGTGATGCCGTTCATTATGCTGTTTCATACTCGCCGCGCCTCCGATGCTCTTCACACATACGCGTACCATTCTCGATCACTATGTTTTATTGTTCCTCTTATCCTCTGCACAACACCATCACATGCGTCATCAAACACTCATTGCTCTACAATCATCTTCAATCATACTATACTTCACTTCAGACATCAACACTTACTGTCGAACCACATTGTGCTCAACATCATTGCTTTCCATCATCATATGTGATAGAGACTCGCGACAGCACTTACTCATGCTAGTGCACACATCACAGTTCAGCTCACACACCAGCGCCGACATGGTGTTCATTCAATTCTACTTGGTAGAAATCAAGATTCGCTCTGCATGATCAAGTCGAATTCCAATCGCTCTGGCTACACACAGTTCATTGAACTATACAAAGCATCAAGCACAGCACATATTTGCTTCAAAATTATTATATATTGATTGTGGAAAGAGCATAGCTGCGTCTGTGAAGGCAAGTACGTCGCTATCAATCGGTGTGCTACTTCATCATGTTATTTGCACACTTCACTGGATAGTGAACCATGTGCTTCAGTTTGGTTGACTTCATCTTCATTACATGCTTCCCATCAGCTCCCTTGCCGATCAACTAGGTGAGCCGTAGTAATCAATGGTGTCTCAACTCAGACACTAGATGTCACGTCTCAGTCCATTTAACCATCAAGTATTGATCGTGAAGTAGCCGTCACAGCTTGTCATACATCACATGTCAGTCAATTAGTCGTTGGTAACATCTCACGGCATTTGATTTCATTGCGGACCAATCGAACATGTAGGATCACACTCGCTCATATCTTATTTCAAAACTGTACCTTGGTGACATCAGGTTCTTCAATACGTTTTGTTTCTCGTATCCATTCACACCCGCCCACTAGGATGTCAAGTAGGTTTGTTTGCTGATAATTGATTGTCCATCATTTGCATTTGTTTCATGTTCTGCCTGTGCATGTTTGAATTGGTACATGTGTCAGTCTTTCAGCTTACACAATGTACATTGATGGTCACGCACCTTTCCATTACAAGAACAGCAATGGCTTGTTGCTTGATTCAGAATAACTTGACTGTGTAGCATTCACATCCATCAACTTGCTACGGTGACAGTACATGTGGTTTTACTACCCACACAATGTACAACACAACTGCCAATAATCTGGCAACATTCCTGTGACATCGTTGTGTCATACTGTATGGCATTGCGGTAGTACCGTGGGTGAGGTTTAGTTTTTGTATCGGAGTTTCCATCAAGGGCCCACATATAGGGAATTTCCATAGTTAAGGGGGAGGACATCTGCGCTCGGGGAGGACAATGGCTCATTTCATACAAAAGTCAAGATAAAAAGGGGAGGACAATGGCTCCGGGGAGGGATGGCCATTGTCCTCCCCCTTTTATCTTGAAGTTTGTATGAAATGGGCCATTGTCCTCCCCTGTTTAACTTCCCTAAACCCTGTCTGTAACTTACATTTTCTTTCCGATTTATTACCGATAAATTTCCAAACCCTAATCATACTCCACACCGGGTTTTCAAATACACCTACACAGCTTTGTGCGCGCATTCCCATCGAATGTGTCTTCTCATCACTTCGAATAAATAGATGTCGGGACTACTTCAAACTGCCATCTTCATTCAATATGTAGCAATCAGCCTCACACCAATATGTTGGTGATGCCGTTCATTATGCTGTTTCATACTCGCCGCGCCTCCGATGCTCTTCACACATACGCGTACCATTCTCGATCACTATGTTTTATTGTTCCTCTTATCCTCTGCACAACACCATCACATGCGTCATCAAACACTCATTGCTCTACAATCTTCTTCAATCATACTATACTTCACTTCAGACATCAACACTTACTGTCGAACCACATTGTGCTCAACATCATTGCTTTCCATCATCATATGTGATAGAGACTCGCGACAGCACTTACTCATGCTAGTGCACACATCACAGTTCAGCTCACACACCAGCGCCGACATGGTGTTCATTCATTTCTACTTGGTTGAAACAAGATTCGCTCCGCATGATCAAGTGGAATTCCAGTCGCTCTGGCTACACACAGTTCATTGAACTATACAAAGCATCAAGCACAGCACATGTTTGCTTCAAAATTATTATATATTGATTGTGGAAAGAGCAGTGGAAAGAGCATAGCTGCGTCTGTGAAGGCAAGTACGTTGCTATCAATCGGTGTGCTACTTCTTCATGTTCTTTGCACACTTCACTGTATAGTGAATCATGTGCTTCAGTTTGGTTTACTTCATCTTCATTACATGCTTCCCATCAGCTCCCTTGCCGATCAACTAGGTGAGCTGTAGTAATCAATGGTGTCTCAACTCACACACTAGATGTCACGTCTCAGTCCATTTAACCATCAAGTATTGGTCGTGGATTAGTCGTCACAGCTTATCATCTGTCACAAGTCAGTCGATTATCCATTGGTAACATCTCACGGCGTTTGATTTCATTGCGGACCAATCGAACATGTAGGATAACACTCGCTCATGGTATGTTTCACATGTGTACCTTGGCTACATCAACTTGATGAACGCGTGTTGTTCTCTTATCTATTCATACTTGCCCAGTGCTATGTCAAGTAGGTTTTGTTTGCTGATAATTGATTGTCTATCATTTGCATTTGTTTCATGTACTGCCTGTGCATGTTTGAATTGGTACATGTGTCAGTCTTTCAGCTAACACAATGTACATTGATGGTCACGCACCTTTCCATTACAAGAACAGCAATGGCAATGGTTGCTTGATTGAGAATAACTTGCCTGTGTAGCATTCACACCCATCTACTTGCTATGGTTACAGTACATGTGGTTTACTACCCACACAATGTACATCACAACTGCCAATAATCTAGCAACATTCCAGTGACATCGTTCTGTCATACTGTATGGCTTTGTGGTAGTACCGTGGGTGAGGTTTAGTTTTTGTATCGGAGTTTCCATCAAGGGCCCACATATAGGGAATTTCCATAGTTAAGGGGGAGGACATCTGCGCTCGGGGAGGACAATGGCTCATTTCATACAAAAGTCAAGATAAAAAGGGGAGGACAATGGCTCCGGGGAGGGATGGCCATTGTCCTCCCCTTTTTATCTTGAAGTTTGTATGAAATGGGCCATTGTCCTCCCATGTTTAACTTCCCTAAACCCTAAACCTCATTAAACCCTACTAAACCCTACTAAACCCTGTCTGTAACTTACATTTTCTTTCCGATTTATTACCGATAAATTTCCAAACCCTAATCATACACCTCACCGGGTTTTCATATACACCTACACAGCTTTGCGCGCGCATTCGCATCGAATGTGTATTCTCATCACTTCGAATAAGTAGATGTCGTGAACTACTTCAAACTGCCATCTTCATCCAAGATGTAGCAATCAGCATTACACCAATATGTTGTTCATGCCTATCATTGTGTTGTTTCATACTCGCACCGCCTGCGACGCTCTTCACATATCCGCGTACCATTCTCGATCGCTATGTTTCATTGTTCCTCTTATCGTATGCACAACACCATCACATGCGTCATCAAACACTCATTGCTCTACAATCTTCTTCAATTATACTCTACTTCACTTCAGACATCACCACTTACTGTCTAACCACAATGTGCTAACCAAAATGTGCTGAACATCATTGCTTTCCATCATCATCTGTGATAGAGACTCGCAATAGCACTTACTCATGCTAGTGCACACATCACAGTTCAGCTGACACACCAGCGCCGACATGGTGTTCGTTCATTTCTACTTGCTTGAAAACAAGATTCGCTCTGCATGATCAAGTCCAGTTCCAATCACTGGCTACACACTGTTCATTGCACTATACAAAGCATCAAGCACAGCGCAGATATGCTTCACAACTACTAGATATTGATTGTGGAAAGAGCATAGCTGCGTCTGTGAAGGCAAGTACGTCGCTATCAATCGGTGTGCTACTTCATCATGTTCTTTGCACAGTTCACTGGATAGTGAATCATGTGCTTCAGTTTGGTTGACTTCATCTTCATTACATGCTTCACATCAGCTCCCTTGCCGATCAACTAGGTGAGCTCTAGCTATCAATGGTGTCTCAACTCACACACTAGATGTCACGTCTCAGTCCATATTACCATCAAGTATTGATCGTGAAGTAGCCGTCACAGCTTGTCATCCATCACATGTCAGTCAATTATCCATTGGTAACATCTCATGGCGTTTGATTTCATTGCGGACCAATCGAAAATGAAGAATTACACTCGCTCATGGTATGTTCCACATGTATACCTTGGCTACATCAAGTTGATGAACGCGTGTTGTTCTCTTATCTATTCATACTTGCCCAGTGCTATGTCAAGTAGGTTTTGTTTGCATGATAATTGGTTGTCCATCATTTGCATTTGTTTCATGTTCTGCCTGTGCATGTTTGAATTGGTACATGTGTCAGTCTTTCAGCTTACACAATGTACATTGATGGTCACGCACCTTTCCATTACAAGAACAGCAATGGCTTGTTGCTTGATTCAGAATAACTTGACTGTGTAGCATTCACATCCATCAACTTGCTACGGTGACAGTACATGTGGTTTTACTACCCACACAATGTACATCACAACTGCCAATAATCTAGCAACATTCCAGTGACATCGTTGTTACGTACAGTACGGCTTTGCGGTAGTACCGTGGGTGAGGTTTAGTTTTAGTATCGGAGTTTCCATCAAGGGCTGACATATAGGGAATTTCCATAGTTAAGGGTCCGGACATCTGCGCTCGGGACGGACAATGGCTAGCCCGATACAAATTCCAAGATAAAAGTGGCAGGACAATGGCTCCGGGGAGGGATGGCCATTGTCCTGCCACTTTTATCTTGAAATTTGTATCGGGCTAGCCATTGTCCGGACGTGTATAAGTTCCCTAAACCCTATGATAGAGACTCTTACTCGTGCTAGTCCACACATCACAAGTTCAGCTGACACACCAGCGCCGACGTGGTGTTCATTCAATTCTACTTGGTTGAAAACAAGATTCGCTCTGCATCATCAAGTCGAATTCCAATCGCTCTGGATACACACAGTTCATTGCACGATACAAAGCATCAAGCACAGCACACATTTGCTTCAAAATAATTATATATTGATTGTGGAAAGAGTATAGCTGCGTCTGTGAAGTGGAGGACGTCGCTATCAATCGGTGTGCTACTTCAACATGTTCTTTGCACACTTCACTGTGTAGAGAATCATGTGCTACAGTTTGGTTTACTTAATCTTCATTACATGCTTCACATCAGCTCCCTTGCCGATCAACTAGGTGAGCTGTAGTAATCAATGGTGTCTCAAATCAGACACTAGATGTCACGTCTCAGTCCATTTAACCATCAATTATTGATCGTGAAGTAGCCGTCACGGTTTGTCATCCATCACATGTCAGTCAAATATCCTTTGGTAACATCTCACGGCGTCTGATTTCATTGCGGACCACTCGAAAATGTAGGATTACACTCGCTCATGGTATGTTCCACATGTGTACCTTGGCTACATCAAGTTGATGAACGCGTGTTGTTCTCTTATCTATTCATACTTGCCCAGTGCTATGTCAAGTAGGTTTGTTTGCTGATAATTGATTGTCCATCATTGCATTTGTTTCATGTTCTGCCTGTGCATGTTTGAATTGGTACATGTGTAACGGGGTTACACGGGTATGTACCCATGGGGGTAGCATGGCTACACTGGGTTGTGTACCCATTGCCCTCCGGCTAAGTACGGCCGTGAGGTTGAGTGGCTCTCATGAGCCTTGCATACTTTAGTCAAGTAGTTTGCGAACAGTCCTTGTAGGAACCACCCATTTCGAATGGGCTGTAATGCATACAAATACACAGTCTCTATTTTACTGCCTACCACACAGACCCTCAGGTCGTTTGGCTAGCCAGCTCGGTACTTCGTACCTACGAGCTGTGACGCTTCCTCGAAGCATAGTGCTGTGTGACCCCGTCACACTTGGTAGCACTTTGTAGTCCGTCCTCGACCATCGCGGGTCAGACGAACCTGAACCTCTGTGGAGAGAGCTCTGCGCAAGCATGGAGCTCGATCGCGCTCAGTTCCCTCACTTCAGTGAGACTCAATGGGGAGCATTGGGCAAGATGCAATGCATCCTTGGTCCGGAAGGGTTACGAGACGATGTCTCTGCCTGCGCTGAGAGCGCCGTCGTAGCCGTGAAGGCTAGAAAGAAGAAGAATGCACATGTGCATTGGGCTCCGTTGCCTCTGGACGAGGTGAGCCCGGCTCCACAAGGGAGCCGAAGACAGTTGGTCAGCAAGACCGTGCCGAAGACTGGAACGGGACAGGATCCCGTTTTCCGACGCGAGATGAGCGTCCGACTCTTGGGTAGAGAGGGTGTCGTGAAGGCACCGGTGCTGAAGGCACCCGAGGTCGCGGTTTGTGCGGAAAATGCACACCCGACAGTGAACCACGTGGAAGTGGTCACGCCTATGGCGGTCAGGACGACCGCGGCGCCAATGGATACGAGTGGAGCCATAAGTCCCAACCATGGGCAGGAGTATCGTCTGGTTGACGGCGTTTCCGGAGCTGTGCTCGCACCTTCGGTGCAGTTGGAGCCGCTCCCCGAGCTGAATGCTCTATTGGAAATGGACGAAATGTCTGTTCAAGACTTCACCCACGCGCTGGATGGTGGGGAAGTCGCTGAAGTAGTGGTCATTAGACCCGAGACCGAGTTGCGAGAGCTAAATAGCTCCTCGGTGATGGACGAAGCTGTCCTCGAAGAGATCCGCGAGCGAATCCATGCTCGGCGTGGATCCGAGATCCTCAAGAATCCAACGGATCCGTTGTACTCGCTGTTGAAGGAGTACGAAGATGTGGTGTCGACTGACCCACCATCTGAGCTGCCGCCCGACCGAGGGGTCCGGCATGAGATCGATTTGATCCCAGGTACTAAGTACTGTGTGACTCGTCAGTGGCCATTGCCACGCGAGCAGTGCGACGTCATTGACGCCTTCTTCCGTGCGAAGCACGAAGCTGGGTTGGTGCGTGAGAGCAAGTCTCCGCACTCGACGCCCACGTTCTGTGTTCGAAAACCGAACGGGAAATGGCGAATCGTCCATGCGTTCAACAAGCTGAACGCCGCGACGATTCCGGCACAGACGCCGATTCCTCGAAAGGAGGTGCTGCAGAACAACATGGCTGGCAGCACGATTTTCAGTGCTTTGGATCTAGTAGATGGCTACTATCAGATCCTGATGCGTGATGAGGACGTCCCTCTCACGGCGGTGAGCACTCCGAGCGGTATGCTCTGGGAGTGGCTAGTGATGCCGCAAGGGCTGTCGAATGCCCCCGCGACGTTTAGCAGGTTGGTCACCCAACTGTTTCGTCCACTGCGTGCATTTGAACAGACGTACTTTGACGATATTTTCGTCCACAGCCGTTCGGAGAACGGTCGCTCGGACATTGAAGTCCACAAAGAGCACCTGCGCGAGGTGCTCGAGTGCATGCGAGCAAACAAGCTCTACGCCAACATCGCCAAGTGTGTCTTCGGCGCGGAGGAGATACCATTCCTCGGTTGCTACATCGGTAGTCACGGAATCCGTGCTGACCCAAACAAGGTCAAGGCAATCGTAGATTGGCCGGTTCCGATGAACCAGAAGGACCTGCGCAAGTGGCTCGGTCTTGCCACTTATCTGCACAAGTACAGCAAGAACTATGCCGAGATGGCACGACCTCTGTCGCTTCTGCTGAAGAAGGACGCAGAATGGCTCTGGGAGCAACAGCATCAAGATGCGTTTAATCAAATCAAGGAGAGCTTGCTCCAAGCTCCGATTCTGGCGTTGCCAGATGCGAACAGACCATTTAGCATCGTGTGTGACGCGTCTGACTTCGCTATAGGCTGTGCATTGTTGCAAGCCGACGCCGAAGGGCGTGAACGCGTGATCGCGTTTGAGTCTCGACAGCTTAAGGCTGCCGAGAAGAACTATCCAGTTCATGACAAGGAGCTACTTGCGATGAAGTATGCTCTTGTCAAATTTCGAGTGCACCTGCTCGGTGAGCGTGCGTTTGTGGTCTACACTGACCATGCGTCCTTACGGACAGCGACGTCGTCGCCACATCTCTCGCAGAGAATGGCTCGGTGGCTCTCCTTCTTTGCGGAATACAACTTCCGCGTGGAGTACAAGCCCGGCAAGCAGAACGTGCTTGCAGACGCGCTTTCACGCCGTCCTGACTATGAGTTGTCTCACGTGACATCCGTCACTACGTCGCTCCTGGAACAGATACGCAAAGCGTATGAGCATGACGAGTCATGCAGGACCCTCTTGCGCCACTTGGCGCCTGATGTGTTTGGTGGTGAGGGTGAACTCACACCTCGTTTGCGGTCGCGTATACACCGCTTCTCCGTCGTCGACGGTTTGCTGTACTACTGCACAGATCGAATGGATCCACCACGGGTTGTCGTCCCCCTGGACGATGATATTCGGTATCGCATCCTCTACGAGGCGCATGATACACCGCTTGCTGGCCATTTGGGCCGCGAGAAGACGCACAACGCGGTCAGTACGACGTACTGGTGGCCCCACATGTACAAGTGGGTGGCCTCTTACGTCAAGACGTGTGAGACGTGCCAGCGCGTGAAGGCTGCGCCTTCAGCTGCAGCCCCGCTACACAGCCTTCCTGTCCCCCAGGACTGCTGGGAGTCCGTCAGCTTAGACTTTGTCTTTGGACTCCCCAAAAATGCTCACGGCAACACCGGTGTGTTGGTGTTTGTCTGCCGTTTGAGCAAGATGGTGCATTTGGCACCATGTTCTGAGAAGATCACGGCCAAAGGAGCGGCGCAGCTCTTTCTCGAGCATGTGTTCCGGGCTCATGGCCTCCCCAAGACGTTGGTCTCTGACCGTGATCCACGTTTTGTGGCAACATTCTGGCGCGAACTGTTCCGGTTGATGGGAACGCGTCTCGACATGTCGACTGCTGACCATCCACAGACCGATGGTCAAACCGAACGCGCGAACCGCGTTCTCGAAGACATCCTTCGAAGCGTTTGTGCCGAGGCACCACGCTCTTGGAGCACGATGCTCCCGTTTGTTGAGTTTGCAATGAACAACTCGGTGCATGCCTCTACGGGCTGCACCCCGTTCTACGCGAACGGACTGCGTCACCCACGTGTCCCGCTGACACTGACGCTTGGGCCGTCCGGGGCCTCCGCCTTGAGTGGGGGAGAGGCTCGGCCGCTTGCGGCCTCCCGTCATGTTGAACCAGTGTCGGTTCGGCTGCAAAAGCAGCTTGATGACTACTTGAGCACGAGGCTCAGCGTCATTAGACGCGTGCGCGACGCAATGGCGTCTGCGCAAGACAAGCAGAAGGAACAGAGCGACAAACATGGTCGTAAGAATACGCATGTATTCAAGGTTGGTGATTTAGTCCTACTAAATGCACGAAACCTACCACTCAATGCAGTGAGCGCGGTCTCCAAGACCAAACTGCGGCCCCGCTACATTGGACCGTTCAAGGTCGTAGCTCGGAAAGGGAGCGCGTACACGCTCTTGTTGCCTTCGGCAATGAAAACACACCCAGTGTTTTATGTCGGGCTTCTCAAGCCGTATCTGGACCCGACGGCTTTGAGTCAGCCGTCAGATCAAGAGCCGAGGGCTCAACTGCAGCAAGAGCTGCCGCCTGAGGCTGACGGGAGTCAGCAGACGCAACCACATCAGTCGGTCGGGCTCAAGGAGCCTCGAAGGACGAGTAGCGTGGGCGGTACGAGCTCGCACGCTCAGCCGCCTCGTCAACCCGCCGCTCCTCATAACGCGCAGCGTCAGAGTACCCATAGTACTCACGCTCGTAGCGCCGATCGCGCTCACGCTCACGCTCATAGCGAGGCTCAAGCGAGCTCTGGCGTGACGGTCCCTGACCGTAGTCGTAATCGTCGTAACGATACGGCTCACGCGAAGGAATGGCACGTCCCCATGACGACGGCCGACCCATTGTCGAGTACGACATCACCTCCACCCTTCCTTGAAGGTTCGAGAGTTGACCGAGTTGGTCGCGGAGGTCACGGTCATGACTGTCAACACGACCACGCAGATCATGGATCCGACGATCCTGTGTCTCTGACCGAGCAGCACGCTCAAACCCAGCGCGCTCAACCGCATCGACACGCTGTTGCTGCCGCTCCAACTGCTCTTGGAGTGCACGAATCTGACGAACGGCCTCGTCATGATCACGACGCAGCTCCGCGAGCTGATCACGAAGCTCCTGCTCGACGTGAGCAAAGGGTGACGGGCGACCGCCCACATCCCCATTCGGACTTCGAGTCCCACGACCATGCGACATCGGTCGCAAAGGAGTTGCCACTGCGCCCTCCTCCAGCTCTGCTTGACCCCCTGGGTCGTAAGCATTATCTGGTTGAAGCGCTGGTGAAGCATAGGCTTCGGCGCGGACAACTCCAGTACCTTGTGAAGTGGCGGGGGTACCCGCACTCACACAACTCGTGGGAGCCAGCGAACGTCCTCCTCGAGGATTGCCCGGACCTCGTGCGCGCTTATGAGTCGAATCGGACTCAGCGCCGTGGTGGTCCCGCGCAAGGCGCTTAGCGCCGTCGGAATGGCCACTCCGTGGTTGAGACACCTGCCCACGGATGGCCTCAATGGCAGGGGGGAACTCTGAAGGTCGACCGACCGTCCCCTTTGCCAACAACTTCGCATAGAAGAAGCGCAGTTGCCGCTCGGACATAACGTCCTCTCTGCGGAAGCTCTCGTTGAGACTCGTGAACGGAAAACCGTTCTGCGTACACCACTGCTGGAAGCCAGCGTGATACTACGCGACAGTCTCATCGGGTCGAAGGACCAGCGAGTATTGCCTGTTCATGGAAGGCACCTGCCTGCGAGCAGCTTGATCATCCAAGCGTTGCTCATACTCTCGTGGAGAGAACACAAGTGGCTCGAGATAGCGAGCACGGAGCGCATGGCGCTGAGCCACCTCATGGGAGTAACAAGCTCGGTAGCGCCGTGCTTGCAACCCAGGCGCGGTCAATGAGCCATAGCGCTCTTCGAGCTCTGCATCGGTCCGAGATTGAGGACGCGTGTCCTCAACGTCCACATCCATGGGTTGGGGGCGCACGAACGAGTTCGTTTCCCCGAGAAGCTCCTCTTGAGCACCGTCGAGATCGTTGGTGATGATCTCTCCTTCTTCTTGATCGCTCACGGGTGAGCGTGGTGTCAGAGAAGTGTGCGATGGCGCAGCACCGACACTGTTGCTCGGTGCCGAGGCACTTGGAGCAGGAGGCTTGTCCTCATCGGACTCGTCGTAGTCCACTTGCATGGACTCAGTGGGCGACGGGTACTCCCTGTCATGTCTCGCGCTTTCGCGCACGACGCTTGCGATGGTGGCGCTAGCAACATGAACGTCCTCGACGTCCTGCTGCGCCACCGCGCTGTTGGCCCTTTCGGGTGCGTCTGGCACGGCGTGCCGCGACGTAGGTGGCGACTCCTCGTCGGTTGCTTGAGGCGTCGCCGACGCCAACTTGCGCAGTCGCGCTGACTGCCGTCGGTGATACTCGCCCACCGACAAGCGCGGAGTGGTAACCTCGTTACCGGCTTGCAGGCTCTAGGAGCCTTGAGAGTTAGTACCACCGCTCGCGCGGGGTGCTGGGAGAGTCGCAGCAGCTGCAGGCGGTGCAGCGACTGCAGGGGCTTGTGCGGTTGCACTCCCCGACTGTTCGGACCGAACAGCAGCGTCCGAGGACGCGGCGGCCTGGCCGCGGGCGCGTGGCGTCTTGCCAACTGTCATGGACAGTGCCTCGGAACGACCGTTCCTCCTCCGCTGCTTTTTCGCGAATGACCAGTTTGGAACGACTGTTCCCGGCCGTGGACCTATTTGGGTCAGGCGTGCCTTTTTAGAAAGTGAGTGACTCACATCTGAGTGGGGGAGAGTGTAACGGGGTTACACGGGTATGTACCCATGGGGGTAGCATGGCTACACTGGGTGGTGTACCCATTGCCCTCCGGCTAATTACGGCCGTGAGGTTGAGTGGCTCTCATGAGCCTTGCATACTTTAGTCAAGTAGTTTGCGAACAGTCCTTGTAGGAACCACCCATTTCGAATGGGCTGTAATGCATACAAATACACAGTCTCTATTTTACCGCCTACCACACAGACCCTCAGGTCGTTTGGCTAGCCAGCTCGGTACTTCGTACCTACGAGCTGTGACGCTTCCTCGAAGCATAGTGCTGTGTGACTCCGTCACACTATCACAATCGGCGATGCCCATTCACTATCCGAGAAGGCAATTAAGCCTGCTGATAATAATCCCTTCAAGAGCTCGTACAGTTTGCTCAAGTACTTCAGCGGCACCTGCCGCGATCTCTGCTTGATTGGCGGGTGGCCTTAGACATTGATATCACACACGACACCGTATGCTGGTGGCGGTAGTGCGTTGCCGCTCGCTATCATTATCGTTTCGTGCTTCCGAAGCGTCTCCACCAGTCTGTACTGTTGATGGTCGTCCAGGTCGGGGTTGACTACGTTTCCACCCCCATAGTCAAGCTCGGTGCTTTCTACACCACCAACCTCGGGCAAAAACGCGAGCTCGTGGGCGTAATCCTCGAATACTATCTCATTCCCTTCGTGTTCGTACGTACAACCTTCGTCGAGGCTCTCAGCAGACATTTTTGCTTGCGCGGCAGCAAGGTACCGCCTCTCGAGCTCCATTTCATCCCCGTCTTCCTGTATCGCCGGGTGCGTATCCCGGCTGCCCCCGGTGGTACCGGACGCACGTCTGTGCTCCTCGATTAATTCGTTAATCTCGATCACGTGTCGCTCACCATCCTCCTGGAGACGGGCTAGTCCGCTCGTCTCCTCCGCGCAATCATTGGGAGTAATCACTGCGTGCCTTTGCTGCCAGAGTCCATCTCGTTGCTGAATGCCCGTCGGTACTGTGTACGTGTGGCGCTCAACTGCGCGCGGCTGTGAGCGCAGCCAGTCTTCGTAGATCGCTTGTTCACGCTTCAACAGTGTCTTGTCCCGCGCCGACTCGAATGCTAGTACCTGCCAGTCGGTGTATCGGCGCGAACGTACTCTCACAAACCCACTGCTCCTAGGCAGCATCCCGATCGGGACCCACGCTAAGAAAACGGTGTGGGCGGGGCATGAACATGCCTCTGCCGTCAAATTTGTGAGTAACACCTTCTTTACACGATGTTGCCCGCCCCATACGACTGTAGGCACTAGTTTATGTGTTCTTCGGACCCACAACTCGTGAGTATCGACTGACGGGTGCATACTTCGCCGAACAGTGAAACTCTCGACTTCATGTGCTGATATTAGCATTGTGTGTGTAGGCCCACTCGTGACCTCTATTCTTGGTTCATTTTCATTCATACTTGCAGTTTTTAGTAGCGGTATCACAATCTCATCAGGAACTTGAGCAGTTCCATCGAACAAGTCCAACCGAACTCCGGCCGGGATCATAAAGTCGGTACCAAGCACAACATCCACACCTGCCTCGTGATCCATAATCCACACTTCAAAGGCATAAACAACATTCCATCTAAGCGTGATCTTCACCAGAACGCGCTCTTGAGTACCTAGCTGACCATTAGTGAATCCTTTTACACTCACACTCTTGTCGGTACGTGCATATCGTCTTAGCTGGTGTTGGCGAGCGAACTTGGCACTAACAACGCTGACGTTGGCTCCTGTATCTAGCAATATCCGTGTCCGCTGGTCATTAATGGCACCGGAGATTAAAGCACGCATCCTGACTCTTCGGTCAAACTTCTTCTGCGACCACCAACCACGTATTTCGTTCGCGTGAAGCACCATCTTCTTCAATTCACCTCCATTGTCCCAACCAGACCGACTTCCATCGTCTTGTCTGGCTGAGGCACACCTCAAACTCATTCCTGCGCCAATTTTCGACGCTCCAGTCTCATCCAGTGCTCTGGCACCCTTCTCAAACAACTTCCACACTTGCGCACTCTCATTTGCGCAGTCGCGGTCACTTCTCTCTTCATTTTTCCCACATTGTTTACTTCTCTTATCATCTGACGACTCATCCAGCCATTTTTCGTCACCCAGATAGGCACACACATAGTGTGCTTCCATCACAGGCTCAGATAACTGTGGCAGCCCGCTGGTGACCAACCCAGTTGCAGTTGGCGGGCTTGCTAGTTTAAATGGCCTCGGATCTCCTTGATCTCATCTGGTAAGTCGTCGTCCTTGAACTTTCGCGCTACAAACTTCATCAGAGCCGACATTTGCTGCATTTTCTCGCACTCACCAGGTCGGTGGACGAGTCCGCAAGCTGGACAGCGCTTGCGACATTCGTGTGCGTGGTGGTTCTTGCCACCGCATGCACCGCAGATTATATCTGGCTGATAATTGTCCCGTCGAGGGCTGCGAGGGTATTGGGAGTTGTATTGTCCGTATTGGCCGCGCCCATACTGCGCTAGCTGAGGATTGTAGGGGCTTCTTTGTCCCGGATAAGCTCTGTCGGTTTGTCGGCGGTATTCATTCGTCCGCCGAGAGTCGGGATCATTTCCATCCGGACGACGGTCGTTTTCCTCCGCTTTTGCCGAGTCTAGATAGTGATCGTCCTCGTCTTCATCGTCCGAACAGTCATCAATGTAGCGATCGTGTGCGCGCCACTGGCTGGGATTTGCACTTGTAGCTGGTCCGCGACTGCGGAAAGTGTATTCCTCCTCTCGAGCGCGTAGTTCTCCTCTTAAATCGTCCAGTGAAGCATCAACCAGAGTGACTCGCAGCTGATGTCGGGAGTCATCCCGGTGGCGATCGCGGCGAGAGCTCTCATCCCGCGAGCCGGCCTCACGGGAGCGGCTTGAGCCTCCTCGGTGTCGTTTAGATTCGTCTCCGTGCAGCTTCATGCGGATCATATCACCGAGTTGGTCTACATCTGCCAGTTGCATATTGTATACTCGATCCATTAGCTCATCATCACCGCACGTGGACAGGAATTGGCTGATGTGTTCTTTTCCGCGCTCGCTCTTGCTGTAATTGATCTTTGCACGCCTCGCGTAGTGGTTTAGGCGGAGTAAGTAGTCCAGAATGTGTTCGTTACTCCGACGATGAGCGTTGTAATACTGAGTTTCGGCGGTTGTCGACCGGCTGACGCCATAGTAGCGGATGAAAGCTTCCGACAACAGTTCCCACTTGCGGGACGTGCGTCTGCTCAACTGCTTGAACCAGTGCAGAGCTCCACTGCGTAAGCGCAGCTCAAACGCTGCAATCCATTGATCGGGAGGTAGCTGAGTCATCTTCATTGTTACTACAAAAGGCTTCAGCCAGGTCATCGCTTCATCACTGCGGTTTCGATCGCCGTAGAAGAGCTCGATCTTGTCGAGCGGCACCGGAGTGCTTACCATCATTGTGTTTCCAGCCAAACCTGCTGGTTGATAGTTGTTGGAGGCCATTTCGCGCAACTCTTGGAATTCATCCATCGGATTGTAGTCGTCGTCGCTATCCGCATCCATCATTGATACACTGAGTACCGATGGGCGTGATCCTTTCCCCAAGAAGCCGGATGAGGTGTTACCGCCATGGTTACAACCACTGTTGATGCTTGGCGTGTTGAAGTCCAGACGAGTTGGCTTGAGCTCTGTCTCATCTGGTGAAGCTGCTGCAAGCCTTTGGGTAGCTTTCTGCGCGGTTGGTCCAACAGTATCTGGCGTGGGCTGATTCGCGCTCGTTGGCATCGCCAGCTGGCATTTTGCCGTGCTCGGTGGAGGCATTCCATGGGGACCACGCTCGGTCGTCCATCCTAAAGCTTGAAGAATTTGCAGCTTCCACGAACCCAGCTCCCAGCGCGCATCTTGTATCTTGGTCTCGTCTAGTTCAGTTTGATGCGGCACTCTTCCTACTTTGCATCCAAGGCACCTCAGCACCTCGATGGTGTTTTCGGCCACCTTCCGGATCCCAACCTCGTCAATGTGAGTCCAAATTTCCTTCCAGAGGGCGGGATAGTCCGGATGAAGAACCAGTTCAGGCTCAAAGAGCCTCATCCACGGGGATTTCCACATCATGTTGACCGTTCGGCCAACGACCTTGTTCGCAGCTGGGGTGTTAGCTGGAACATCGGTGCCCGCGTAGTAAAATTCGTCGCGAGTCATTCCACCTGCCTTCGCTTGGCTGGTTGAACGTTCCGTTGACTTCACCCCTGTTGCTTTGCCACTTGTCACCGTGGCCTTCTCTTCTTCCATTTCTTCATCCTTGTTCAGGCAGTACTCCATATCCAAGTGCTTTAACCTGAAGTCATGCTCGCGGCAGTTCTCCACCGGCAGGTCCAGCGCGGGGATGGATCTTAGTTGTAGCAAACGCTTCCGCAACTCCTTCTCGCGCAAGCAAACAAACTGCAGTTCCGATGAGCTCAACGTGTTTGACACACGGATCACACAAGCAGTGACATTCTCAGAGGAAGAGGAGGACGCTACTGGCGCCACAAGAGAACTCTTCATGAACCGATAGGCGGTCACCAACAGCGCCTTGATCATCGCTTCCGTGACGCCGATGCTCTTGAAGGCGGACTTCCCGCTTAAAAGCTTCAGACCCACAGTCAGCTCGCGCTTCAGCGACGCGTCGCCGGCATCCTTGACCACGATCATGCCCGCCACACCATACACCTGTGCGATGTACCGCGCGAGCACGTCGATCTTGGAAAGCTCACTCTTCTTCGCACGACTCACGTACAATAGCACCTCCTCGCGCATGGCGTCCACCAGCAGCCGCACAAGGGCCTTATGGCCACCCACGATCGCAGACACTGCGTTGAATATGTCTTGCTCAAAAGGGGCCTCGGAGCGAGAGGAAGACTCAGTCGCAAGCTTGAAATTGGCCTGCACGATGTCGTTAGTCACGCCAAGCTCGCCGCCGCACAGCCGGCAGTAGTAGGAATACTGGGCCTCCGCCTCCTTCCTCTGGTTTATCACCTTGAACCGGTTGATGATTCGCTGCTGCGCGACAAACTCCTCCTGGCTTGCAGTGATCTCGTCGTGCAGGTCAACAGTGTGCTGACACACGATCGGGCACGCGCATTTCTTGCAGCGGTACATACTCTCCACGTTGGGCCTAGTCTCAAAGTCGATAAACTTCTCCAGCTCCTTGTACGAGTGCATGTGAGCCTGGTGCTCGCAGTCGTTGTGGAGCAAGGCCTCCTGCGCGTCGAGCTCCTTCTTCAGCAGCACATGCACCTCCTCCTGGTCATGCTTGGGAAGCTCGTCGATCGAGAAACGAGTAAACTTACGAAACACGGCGTGGTGGCCCGCCGAGTCAAACAGGTACGCGTACCGCTCGCGGCAGACGCGCTCGGCGCGGGCAAGACGCAGCAGCTCGCTCACCTTTACGACGACGTTCTGGCGCACCTGGCGTCGCTGCCGCTTCACATACTCCAAATACTTGATCTGCTCATCCACCTCAAGGGAGCTGGCGCCAAGTAGCGCTATCTGGTCGTACAGCAGCCAGTTTCCAGTGTTGTGCAACACCTCGAATAGACTGCACACGTACTGATCACCCACAGCGCGGTCCAGGCACACGTTCAGTCGGGCAATGATAGGAACCTCCGCGACGGGTGCTATGGGTCGCAAACGCGGTGGCTCGCGAGGTGGCCTCCGAGGTCGTGCCATCATTACAGTTGTCATCTCGTCGAAGAGGCAATCCGCCACCACACGGTTGATCTGATTGAAGAGCACCTCATCCTCGTAGTGGGATGGGTCGATGATGAAGAGTGAGTCGTCGTTCACATGAGTGGTGATGTGCTCCAAGCTTCCGAGCGCAACCGGTCGCGACGGAAAGGAGTTGTTCATGTACTTCTGGGGAAAGACAGCCAGAGGCAAGCGGTTTACCAGCGCCTGAGGGAATGTGAAACCCAGCAGCCGACACCTGTCGCCAATGGCGAGTGCAAGCGACCGAGCTGAAGACCCGGAGAGTAGAATTGCGTCGGTCGCGACCTGGCAGGTTATAGCAATGCCGCCCGTCGAACTGTCTAGTGGAGCAATCACCGGCGCAGCGTATAACAGTGTCTTCTTCAGACTGACAAGGTTTAGCTGCGCAGGACTGCGAAAGTGCTCGCGTGTGCTTTCGACAAATGCGGCCTCTGCGCTGGCTTGTATAGTAGAGCGGGAGTAGCCGTGCGCGTGTGGCGTGTTTCCACTTGAAACCGGATGTGGGAGCTGGAACTCCCGTAAACTGCAACTTGTATTGTGCAGTCCAAGGTAGAATGCAAACTGAGCTAGCTTACCCGCACGATGCCCTTGCCAGCTCACAAAGAGAGCAGTCCAGGAGGGGCCATCGTGTTGTCCTACTTCGATATCTTCCACCGGCTCATGGCCCGGATTGTATAACGGTAGCCAGGCGTGCTGTGTGGATCTGGAGACATCGAACGGCGGTGCCAGACCAATGATGGTGTCTGAGGCACGCCACAGCGCGCCAAGAAGGCTTGTCAACACGGCCACCGTTTCCAACAGGGAAGACTTGAGCTCTGTGACATAGGGTCCAGACATCGCCAAAAACTTTTGTATATTAAGGGGGCACTGAAAATGCAAAGCGCATTTTGTCCGCGGTGTGGCACCTCGTGGATTTGGCGAGCTCCTACCTGCGGTTATGGTAGAGCTACTGCTTGCAAATATGGCGTGTTGCTGCTCGCCGTGATGTCGGTGTGACTGCTCAGTCGCAGAGCTTGTGGATTGGGATGAGTTGCAGCGTTCGGAGTAAGGTGGAGTTTCGACCAATCACATCTCATCGTCAGGATTTGATGCTTCCTCCCACAGAAAGAAAGAACGATGGAAGATGATCTCCTACATGCTGCTGTAGAACAGGGTGACCTCGCAGGGGCGAACAAGGCGCTCCAAGGCGGAGCAGGCGTCAACGTCAAGGACAATGACGGCAGGACTGCGATGATATTTGCTGCTTCTAGTGTCGAGTTGGATGTGGTGCGGTATCTCGTGGAGGAGAGAGGCGCGGACGTCAACGTCAAGGACAAGAACGGCAACACTGCGATGATGAAGGCTGCTGTGTGGGGCGAGTTGGATGTGGTGCGGCATCTCGTGGAGGAGAGAGGCGCGGACGTCAACGTCAAGGACAAGAACGGCAACACTGCGATGATGATGGCTGCTGAGTGGGGCGAGTTGGATGTGGTGCGGTATCTTGTGGAGGAGAGAGACGTGGACGCCAACGTTAAGGACAAGAACGGCAACACTGCGATGATGAAGGCTGCTGAGAGTGGCAAGTTGGATGTGGTGCGGTATCTCGTGGAGGAGAGAGGCACGGACGTCAACGTCAAGGACAAGAACGGCGAGACTGCGATGATGAAGGCTGCTTCTGGTGGCGAGTTGGATGTGGTGCGGTATCTCGTGGAGGAGAGAGGCGTGGGCGTCAACGTTAAGGACAAGAACGGCAACACTGCGATGATGAAGGCTGCTGAGAGTGGCAAGTTGGATGTGGTGCGGTATCTCGTGGAGGAGAGAGGCACGGACGTCAACGTCAAGGACAATGACGGCGAGACTGCGATGATGAAAGCTGCTTCTGGTGGCGAGTTGGATGTGGTGCGGTATCTCGTGGAGGAGAGAGGCGTGGGCGTCAACGTCAAGGACAATGACGGCGAGACTGCGATGATGAAAGCTGCTTCTGGTGGCGAGTTGGATGTGGTGCGGTATCTCGTGGAGGAGAGAGGCGTGGGCGTCAACGTCAAGGACAATGACGGCGAGACTGCGATGATGAAGGCTGCTTCTGGTGGCGAGTTGGATGTGGTGCGGTATCTCGTGGAGGAGAGAGGCGTGGGCGTCAACGTCAAGGACAATGACGGCGAGACTGCGATGATGAAGGCTGCTTCTGGTGGCGAGTTGGATGTGGTGCGGTATCTTGTGGAGGAGAGAGGCGCGGACGTCGACATCCAGAATACGAGAAATGAAACAGCGCTATACCAAGCGACCAAGAAGGGACAAATTGCCATTCGGAACTTCTTACTCAGGCACGTCTCTTCTAGCGAAGGCGTGGTGAATGTGCAGTCATCTGTGGAATCACTGAAGTCGTTCTTAACATCGAGAAGCTGGGCGATCTCTCCATTTGATATCGAGCCGGTCGAATACAAGGATATCAATACTATCGGAGGAGAGTATCGCGCGAAGTGGTTGGACGCCGATGTCGTTCTCAAGCTGTTTGTCCCGGACGCCTCGGCTTCAACATTTGAGGATGAAGTCACTACATGGCTTCAACTGCGACATCCAAACGTGATCAAGTTGTACGGAGCTTGTGATATTGGTCACTCGTTTTTCGTACTTGAGCATGTAAGCAATGGGTCGTTGGTCGAGTATCTTGCTGAGTGTGAGAAGAATGGGGACAGACAGACGCCATGGAAGTTGTTGCATGAAGCATCATTGGGTCTCGCGTATTTACACGAGCGTGGAATCATCCATGGGAACTTGCGAAGCAGTAATGTGTTGGTTGGAAGCGATGACGTGGCGAAGTTGTCTGATTTTGGTTTGAGCATGTCATCTCGAGACGGTTCTGAAGAAGTGGTATCCAGCAGAGCGGGGTTTGGCTCAGCGCTTTGGAAGGCTCCGGAGCAGATGAAAGGTGAAAGAGCATCGTTAGCGGGAGATATCTACTCTTTTGGTCTCTGTATTGTGGCGGCGGTAACTGGAGAAGAGCCATGGGGAGGAGATACTGGTTATAGAAAAAAATACTGGGATCCCGTGACTGACCTCGATTCGTGGACTCGTCCTGCTAGTCTCGACGAAAATACCACACTCCTTACATCGCGAATGTGCGCTCAAGATCCTAAGAAACGCGTGACAGCAGCAGCAGTTGTTCGACTTATCGATAATCTCGCTGCAAAGGAAGCCAGTAATCTCCGGCCATTGTCTCAAGATGGTGATATCAAGAGCAGCGTGGATGAGTACAAGCTCGGAGAACTGACTCAACTTTTAGCGACCATTCGGAATCAAATATCGTCGCAGCATTCCAAGCACGAGTTCGTGCTACATGAAATCGAAGCGATCCAGAAGCAACTCGCACAAGAAACCCGGTCATTGAAGCTACTCGAAGCATATCGCTTGCTCCTCGTCGACTTGGACGGTGTTCTCCGGTCAGGATCACTTGGGAACCGCGTGGTTGCGTTGTCCTCGACCAGAGCGTATGGCAGCAACTTGACCGTCTTTAAACGTCGCATCGACGAACTGTGGATGCAACTCGATGCCTCTCGAGTTGTTGATGAGGAACGAGATCAACACTGGGATATGCAGCGCAAGAATCAGCTCGAGTTGTTCGTGTCGGATGTATCACAGACGGTGGCAGTTCTGAGCGAGTTGGATGACGAAGAAGAGCGGACAACGTTGATGACATTGCTGAAGTTGGAATTGGATAGTCATGCGTCTAAGTACACTGAGAGTCAGCTTGAAGTGATAAAGAAGGCGTACGATGATTGTTGTCAAGGCAAGTGGAAGAGCGTTGTGACGACTGTTCCTGCATGGTATTTGCCGTGGCACGAGCTTGTGGTCAACCGGATGGAGAAGCTCGGCGAGGGCGGATTTGGCGATGTGTATCTCGCAAAATGGCTGGACTCGGAGGTGGTTGTGAAGGAGGTGAGGAAGCTTACATCAACTAACAGTGACTCTTTCGCATCGACTTGGTCGCAGAGTGTGTCACAGTCTGAGCCAAAGACTGAAGTGAAGGCAACCACTGACAATGTTGAATTCCGAAAAAAGAGGGAAGAACGCCGTAAGTTGTTCGAGCAAGAAGTGAACGTCTGGTTTGGACTGAGCCACCCGCATGTGATTCGTTTGTTTGGAGCATGCCATGTTGGAACGCCGTTCTTTGCATGTGAGTTTGCTAGCGGCGGGTCGCTCGACAAATACCTGCGAGAACATCCTAAAGAGATATGGCCAAAACTCTTTGAAGCAGCCCTTGGTGTGCAGTACCTGCATTCACGTGGTATTATCCATGGAGACCTCAAATGCAACAATATCATGATTGGTAACGACGGGAAGGCTAAGGTAACGGACTTTGGTCTGAGTTCGTTTGAGGAAGCGAGTGAAGGGAAGTTGAGTGGTGCGTGGCAGTGGGTGGCGCCTGAGTGCATCGAGAGTGGTGCCTCGGAGCTATCGGTGGCGTCGGATGTGTATTCTTTGGGTATGTGTATCATTGAAGCATTTCGATTGGTGGAGAAGGTCGAGGACGATCGTCGTCCACCGCTGCCATGGTTCGATATTGGCAATGCTGTGGTCAAGGCGAAAGTGGTCAAGCGTCGGGAGTTGCCTGAGCGTCCTGAGTCGTGCACGGACGAACAATGGGAATTAGTGGCGCGAATGTGTGCGCACGACCCAGACAAACGAATCAAGATCAGCACTGTAGTGGACGAGCTTACGATTCTTGCACGAGGCAATGTGCCTTGCGATGACGAAGAGGTTGAGCCAGAACCGTCAAAGGAGATCACAGAAATGAAGGACTTGTCAAAGGTGATCGCTGAAATGAAGAGCCAATGCGACCAATTTTATGATAGCGCTACGTCACGCAATCGGAAGGTCCTGTGCGAGATTTACGCGTTGCTGTGGGAGCGACTGGCAGAACGGCCGCATGGCACCGAGTTCCTCGGGTCTCTCATTAAACGAGCGCGAAAGAGTATGCTGGCGCTTCAGGAGGAGAAAGGCACCGTGTTCGCGTTCATGGAGGCAGCACTGCGGGGATACGCATTGCATCGCAATCTGGACAAGGTGAATGAAGCGCAGATGTGGGCGGCGGACAAACTAGATTGGAGAGAGAAGTGTTGGAAGCTGCTGGCAAAACAGACAATATCGCGATGCGATTGATACGATGGTGCAAATGTTCGTGGGTATGGCGGTTTCTCGTGATTGTGATCATGATGTTGCTGGTAATGGATATTGCAGAGTCGCAGGCCGGTCTGATCGCATGGACATCGTGAAGCAGAGTTGCTACTCGCGGTCATGGTTGTGTGACTGCTATGGGTGGCTGTGAGTATAGATGGTGGGAAGGTTCACAGAAGCATTTTCCGAAATTATCACTCAACGGAGAAGCCCAGTGCGGTTTGCAGAGACAGACTTTCTACTCAGATTTCGATTGGAGGCGCTTTCGCACGGACGGTGGCTCCGTGATCGCTGACCCGTTTTTCGAGCTGATAGCAAACCCAACACCATGAGGGACAAAATTAGGGATATGATGCTAGTGCTTGAGGTTAAGCGATGGGTCTACATGAGCTTCTTCGTGAATGAGACAGCAGGAAGTCCAGCTCGTACATTACGGAGCAGTCCTTGACCTGGAGCACCTTCACGCCGTACACCTCCCTCACCGACTCCAGATACGAGCACTGTCGACGACCAGCGTTTCAAGAATGTACAGGTTGAACAAGAACCGGCAGAGTGTCGAGGTTGTACACGCTCCCGATCGTCTCTACGGTCGAGCAGTCGCGCACAATAAGCTTCGCCGCGTACCAGTCCGATATATGGGTACGTTGTTGTTGCCGATCAGCTCGATACTCAACATGGCGTGGCAGAATGGAGGCATACGATGCAGACGGAAGTCGATTGACTCGAACGAGAAGCAGTGCTTCAACACAAACTCCGTCGTGTACGAACTCATGCCTACCGCCGACAGCATCGGGCAGCGACTCATCCGGATGGACTGCGAAACATTCAGCGAGGTGAGAAGATTGTCATTTCAGTCATAAAATCAATGCTGCGTGGATCAATTTGGTCGTGGTAAAAGATCTCACTGTCAAACATTTGAAACCCACCACCTCAACGACGACGAGAAGATCATGGGGCTGGTGTGCGTCGAGTGCGGCGCTCCCGTGGCGCTGCTGGTGCGCGACTACTGCAAGGGGAACATCCGACTGGCCATCTGCGGCGCCTGCAGCCTCGTGGCCGACAAGTACGTCGAGTATGAGACCGTGCTGCTCTTCCTCGAGGTGCTGCTGCTGCGCCACACTGACGCTGCGCTAACCGCCGTGTAGTCTGTTGACAGCGCACCATCCTCAAGCTGTTCGCGATCCTCGTCATGCTCGACATGAACGTCAAGGCGTACCTCATCGACAGGCGCGCGGGCCTCACGCTGCGCTCCGAGTCCATGTACCAGGACCAGGCACACGTCTCGGGGCAGCGCGTCAGCCAGTTCTCGCTGCACCTCGTGGCGCTCGCGCTCGTTGAGAACATCGTGCACTCGGCGCCGTGCTCGCGCTCGTCTGGCTCGACCCGTTCGCGCGAGGCTGGCGAGCGCGGCTGCTTGAAGGAGGCCGACCCATCGCGCGCTACGCCAGCGCCATGGTCGTCTCCAGCTTCGGCAAGCTCTTGGCGCTGCTCACCGTCATCTGGGAGAACGAGTGGACCTTCATCCACGTCATCGGCGGCATCGTCTGCTGCTCCAACGTGCTCGCGCTCAAGCTGCTCGTCGGCGAGCAAAGCTCCTGGCGCGTGGTTGCCGTCATTCTCGGGGGCATCGCCGCGCGGCTCGGTATGTAGTTGCTCATGTTCGCGCTCGGAAATTGCAGAATGAGCTTTGTTGATCGGGTCTCCCAGAGGTCCCCATTAGCACTAATACTCGACATGCACGCACCTGTGGACACCTACAACCCCAAGGGGCGACATCCTGCTCTTCGAGGCCTCGGGCACGCATTCAGCCCGAGGTGAAACTCATCAGACACTTGTGCGAGGCTATGGGGTCGACGGAGGCTTGGCCTTTCACATGCAGCTGGCCAAGGAGGTCATGACGATAGCCGACAAGTTGCTGGCGGTCGTCAGCGCATTGGTGATGCGTGACGACGCGTTGGAAACTATAGCTTGCCTATCCTATAGTGAACATTTGGATCAACACGACCAAGTCGCATCGCCACCAAGAAACGGCGCCAAGCGAGCAGTTGTGCTAGCTTTATTTCTCGTCAGTATGAAACATGCTATCACTGGCTCCGGTGTCAAAATTGCTGAAAGAGAGCTGAAACGGCGAAGCAGCAAGCCTTGCACGAGTCAAAACTACTGCTCCAACGAGGAGCACGCGGTGCATTTGGCTAATAGGTTCAGATCGACCCTCCTCGAAGCGTGTACTTGGCTCATGAACTCACGCAGGCACAGTGAAATACTACTGCATCGAACGACCACTTGATATATCCAACACGCCGTTGCATTAACTGAGTGGCCATTGCCTTACACGGGGCTGCGGCAGACATGTTGGTAGAAAGTACGGCGGTCTTAGCTCCTAGAAGCCCACCGACGAGGTCGAGGCGATCAAACTCGTGTTCACCGTCGTCGAATTGACCGGAATAGACTGGAGTGCAACCAGCTCGGAGTCAACTGCCGACGCCTCCACGGACACAGCGATACCCATCGACGTGCACAGATCCGAAAAACCAGTCGACAGCTCGTGCACGTTGACAGAGAGCCTGCTCGTGATGATGGTGAGCTCACAGTTCGGCGGGTTGAGTGATAGGATCGTCGAGATCATCGAGTTGCAGTTAGCAGACTTGCACATGCGCGCGACTTGGTCGTTCGTTGGCATCGACGCCGAGTACAACAGACTGTAGTCAGAGTCGACTGCGCACTGGGTGAATGAGTTGAGTGCCATCAGAGCAGACAGCCGCGTGTACGCATCCGCGTGTTCCTCGAGGCTGCAAGACGCAGCAGTAGAGAGACTCGGCAGAGCAGCAGCGAGAGCGACAGAGGCGAGAGTCGAGGTCTTCATCTTCGTGGAGTAGCGTCAAGGCTTGGTGTCGTCAAGTAGTCCGAGAGAATTGAGAAATGATGGAGAGTGCCCCTATCGCTCGTGCACCTGCGAGTGGGCAAGGCCAGATGTACTATTACCAGCGAGTATTCAAGGCATGGAGTCAGGCCCCGTGTGCTGTTGGACGTGACTGCAACTGCTACAACTTCACGATACGCAAGGATGGCCAATCAATCTTAATGGATGGGCGAGAGGAGCCTCTGCTCCATGGCCGTGGTCGTGGCGTGGCATTGACATGATGGCGGCGCTCTTCACTTCGGCGGTACCCAGTAACTGCGTTGCACACTCAGCTCAGAGGCAACTCGCAGATCTGAGAGCGGCACTTTCGTTCAAATCCCCCACGAGATTGGCACGTCCATTGATGTTGCAGATCACTTCTCACAACGTCAACAAATCTGTAGGATCTTTAGGATCCTGGGATCACGCTCATCCTCTGTAGATCACGTGCTCATGTCGCTGTTGCACATCCGTGACTCACTCCTCGTTGGCATCACGACTGGCAGCGCTCTGCGAACAGAAAAACTCATTTATAGTACATACTCGGTGCATCGTGAAACTGACGGACAGAAAACTGCGAGCCGCGGACAGCACACAATGGATTGCTGCAAAGCCTCCCGGATCGGCTTCGAACATCGTGCAACCCTGTACCACATCCTATCACGCGATGCGATCCTCATGTAGCAACGTGATCGCACAGACGAGTAATCAAGCATATCACATCATATGAGGCAGTGCCAAAGCGCTGAGCACAAGTGCAGGAGTGATTTGAAAGCAGGTTCAACCTAGGTCGGCGAGACGGGGAGACACCACGAACAGTGCTACGACAGTATGAACGCTGACAGCCTATCGATACCCTCATCATGCTGCATAGAACCTGACTTGGAAGTCCCACGACCAGTTGATTTCGAGAGCAGTGCTCGCATAATTCTTCGACTCCCTCACTCGCAAATTCGCGCTCAACCGCTTACAAGTCCTCCTACTTCGGTCCATTCATCTTCTTTTTGGCACGGTGAGCACGCTGTCCTATTGCTCGTGTCATATCCAGAGCTAATCCACACTCAGCGCCGGCAGACTGTTACTTGAAACAAGATGCAATACTTTGGAGCTCTTTTCAAGTGCGCCGTCTTTCTTGCCGTCGTCACCAGCAAGTGCACCGAGGCCATCAAGCTTCAGTTCCAGTACGGAGGCGAGTGGGTGGACGCGGGTGACGCAAACCTCGGCTGGATCGCCTACTCGATGGCGTACAACAACTTCAACCAGAATGGTGGTGCCTACCAGCTCACGGGAGGCGGCTACACCTCGCAGCAAGTGTGTCTGGACGGTCATTCCAATCTTCCTGGCTCACAGGTTGAGTTTCAAGTGACGGGTCAGGCTGTCTACGGAACCGGCCCGAAACTGACCGGCTGGAACTTCCGCGACCTCTTCGTCCACACCATGTATGACGGCATCCAGAAGATCACCAACCCTACGGGATACCAAGTCTGCCTCCCCAAGACTTCGAACAACTGTCGCTTCACCCATGTCTGCGGTAACAAGTGCTGGAATGGTGCGGACAGCTGCACGGACCTTCACTGGGGACACCGTATCCCATCGATCATGCGTGTGAACGTGTTCAACGACGATGGCAGCCTCCGCCCCGAGTTTTTCCAGATCACGATCACCAACTACGGCAGAAACGGCCGCGGCAAGGGATGTTCGAATGGTATCAACGCGTTCGGCATTCTTTCTGGTCTTGTTCCTGGCGTCGGGTCGTACATCAGCTCGACAGTCAGCGTGATGTGTCTGTTCTAGTTGGTACATTGAACCATCGGCGATGGTATGACGGAAAACTTGATGCCCCTCTAGCCGCGTTAGAGCGCCACCATGAACGATCACAGACATAAGCAGCCTTTTACCTTCATGGTCTAGTGCGTTGTTTCCTGTGGGTGTTGATCAACAAAAATCTATCATCTCTAGACTAGGTGAGCGCTGGCGATGGTAGAGCATGGAAATTGCCGCCTGGGACGGTGGGCGTGAGCGCAATTTCTTTCGTGCTAGAAGAGTCGACAACGACAGTGACGCCCTCGTTCCCATCTGTAGCCTTGACTTTCTTCTCAGTGCTCTGGCGGTAGACAAAGCAGAGCGCAAGCTGGAAGATGTGCAGCGAAATGAAGAGGCAGTTGGATCCGATTAGGAACCAGTTAGTGGTCACGAGACCATAGGAGAACCACGCAACGTTGTTAATGGTGCCTGCCACGACCATCGACGCCTGGATGCCCGCGGCTGACTTAGTGCGCAACACGATCGCCACTCGTTCAAGTGGTGCGCCGTACAGCATAACGAGCGCAATGTCGGAAAGCACACCCATGGTCGATACGACACCGTAATGACTCTGGCCCGTGTTGCCAGTGACGCCGAGCACCGCGTAGACGGTCATCAGGAACAGCACAGCTAGAACTATAGCCGTTCGCTTAGCCACCGTAGCCCGATGATTGCCGGCAAAGCGCCAGTAGATACCGAGGTAGACTATGGCCGCGATCTCGCCGAACAAAAAGACAGAAGATTGGAAACATGAGGCCCGCGATGGCACCGTACATCATCCTGAAAAGTATAAGCAGACAAAGTGAGTTGCTGATTGAATACGTCAAACAACGCAGCACGCACCACATGTGGGAGCTCAAGAGTACTAAGACAATTGGAAGCACAGACACGGAGCCCACGTCCCTGGCCTTGATGACTCGTGCGAGCGCCACGCACGGGCTCAGAATGACAAAGAGCGATGTGATCCCGGTTGCAATTTTCACAGCGAGAGCGACAGAGGAGGAAACCATGGTGGCTGGAGAGTTTGTAGCTGGTCGATTTCTTGGAAAGTGGCGAGAGGGCTGAGCGGTGATTGATGAGTGAGTTGGCCAGAGTGGTTCGGCTCACCTTTCACGGGCGTGGTAAACTGCACCGGCTGCGCAGCCCCCATGATAATCGCTGAACAATGCCAGGGCGGGGAGGGGAGGTCGTAATCGAAAAAGATGTCGAGAGCCACACCACAGCACTGGTGCTACGACCGATCACATGCCAAACTGCTGAGCGTGAAGCATCCAAGTAGACAAATGCATAGCTACCGCTCGCGACGTCGTTTGAAAGTCAACGGGAAATCGCGCGAGCAATTTTTGTGTGATCAATCATGCGCCTTGTGAACCCGACTCGTGTCAGATGGGGGCTAGGGCCAAGTGCAGTGCGTTGAAAACTGGGGATCTACATACAAGGCTGGCAACATGTTCTCGGCACAACTCAGCGTCAACATAGCGACTGGTTGTCGTCGTCGTCATCCAACACAGTCTCTGGGTTGAAGGTGGCGTCAAGCACCAGCGTGACTCAAAAAGGCCTCTTCCGGATGCATACAATACCCGAAATATATGTTCGACGAACATATATATTGATTTTTGTATAGGTTCTGCTCAATCGCCTCATTCTGGTTTCGACGTTGGCATGGGGAATATACTGCTAGCCGACTTGGTCGACGAGGACACGGGGAAGAGACCTCTGATTGACTTGGCTGACTTGGATAGCTTCGATGACCAATCCGGCCTGGCTGGCTTGCCGCCAAAGACAGTGGACGTAAACTCGAGGTCGTCGATCTTTGTACGTCGTGGTGTGCCGCCGCCTGGCGTTGGCTGGTCTAGCGACAACCTGAGCATCGACCGCGGGTACTTGTCCGAGTTGAGCATGACCTCGGCAACAAAGGTGACGTTGGTTGCGGCTTCGGCCTCAATGATACGCTTCGCCCGCCTGTGCGTACTTGTGATCCAAATGGCAAAACCCGTGAGCAGCCCGCAGCCGACGAAAGAGATAATGACGTTGGTCCGCGGAATGGATATCTGCAAGCGGAGGGTCTGGTAATTGCCCAAAAAGTCGATCACGCGAAGTCCCCCTTGGCGAGACGTGGTGTGCAGCACGCCGTTCTTGAAAAGGTAGTGCAGCCCTACCGTGAAACTCATCTGAAGGCTCTCCTCAGCAAATAGGTGATTTGCCAACGCATTCCGGATGAGATGATCGACATGGAGAGGGCATTGGACACCGTTCGCGTCGCTCTTGCCATGGAAGAGTGACGCGACCGTGTCTCCAACGACTGCAAAGTTGCGGGGTAGCACGATCGCTGGTGCGGATTCGACACTCACGAGCCGCTTCCAGACAAAAGTCTTGATGTAGCCCTCAACCGTGTAATCGTACGCAAACAGCAAGTCCCTCAGGTCGAACAGCTCGCCCATGTACAGCTCCCCGACGCCGAGGAGCAGCACCTTTTCCTCCTCCTTCAATGCTGGAGTCACGACACGGACACCCTTGCACCCGCCATCCCCAGCTTCCGTTATGTTTATGCCGCAGTTGGCGTTGAAGGTCGTTCCAAGGTCCTCGATCGTCCAGTTGAGCATCCCAACCGTGAGTGTGAATATCGTCCGCAATCCAGTCACAATCGCATTCCCACTAACACCAGACTCCTGTAGAGTATCCCCAGTGATCTTCTTGCCGATCGACACGAGTACAAGCGCGCAGTCTCTCTTGTCAAAGGTCATCGAAGCTACTGGCCACGCGTTGTTGCACAGAGCGCTCGCTTGGACTCCCGGCATAATAGCGGCTGTCGTGGGACCGAAAACCATCGCCGCCTCATTGTTCATAACGCAGCCCTCGAGCGTGCACCTGTATTCATACGAGAAGTCCAGCGTCTCGTACTCTGCGCTCACAGGCTCGACAGGAATCGTCATTGTCAGAGCCGTGTACACGAGCGTGTCGGCGATCGGAAAGTGCTGGTACTCGGCTGTCACATCGGTCGCATCAATTCCTGAAGCTTTGGCCAACAGTTGCTGCAGCATGAAACGAGACGCATTGACAAAGTCGTCACCAGCGAAATCCATAACGTTGCCGACTCGAAGACCGTCAGACTCCCATGGCCTGACATCGGCGCTTTCGCCAGTCCACGTCTCGTACGTCGCATAGTAGGCATCATGAAGGAAGAGAGGAAAAAAGCCACCTTGGTAAACATCCGAATCTTCTTCACGTATCCCCCAGTAGCCCTTGAATCTCTCGTAAAGCTGCTCTAACGCCGTCATGTACAGCGTGCGGGCACTGACGAGGTCGACAGGCAGTTCATCGATACTGGTAGCAGTCTTGGCGGTGTCGGCGGGCAGAAGTGCCGAGGTTGTATCGGGCACGAGCGTCGACGGCAGTGCCTCCACCATCCAATCGGCCGAGGAGTAGTCGAACGAGACGCGTGGGGGGTCGACGGGGATGATCCACCTCTTGACACAGATGGTCGTGACAGCCTCAACTGGCACGAGGTGCGAACGGACGATGGTGTTGAGTACAGAGTTATTACTTGTGTTTTCCGCGTAAGCTGAGTCCCATGCCAAATTCGTGACATTCTCGGTTTGGGTGCTGGATCCTCGCGAGCTCAGGTCGGTGCTCAGGATACGGGTGAAAAACGCCCCAGGCATGAGCTGCACGTTGAGCGCCGTCGGCCCATTGCAAACCAGGAAGCTGAACGCGGCCGCTAGGAGCGATGCAGCCATCGATGTGAAAACATTGGACGCGTCGCGGCGAATCGTCCAGTCCGCCGCGTAGCACAGCAGCGACACGGCAGCTGTAAGCTGCAGCGCCATGTCGACGAACTTGATGACGATCGACATCAAGTTGCCCGAGAGGGAGTTGTAGCTGTCGAGCAGTTTCTTTCGCTCGGCGACACTCTTGTCGGCCGGCGAAAAGGATGAGAGGCTGATGCCATCGCCATTGAAGCCAACGAGGATCAGGATGATGGCAGCGACCGCCACAAGGATGACTGAGACGATCCGGAAGACCGAAAACTCGATATGGAATTGGCCGCGCGCACTGGGTTGCTCCTCATCAGCGGGTGAAGCACCACGTTTTCTGCTCTGTGGTAGTGGTGGTGGCTCAATCGCTGTGGGTGAAACCACGCCTGGAAGCGATATCATAGCGTTTTCTTCTTTGCTCGTCTGCATGACTGCACGCCTGCAGAGGTTGGTGACAGACACGAATGGGATGTGAAATGGTCATCGGCTGACCCCCGTGTCATCCTCCGCGATCATCAAAGAAGCTGTCGCCCAACATGGTGCAGCCCCTCTCAAACGAACCCTCCCTTCTCGTTGATCGAGGACGAGCCGATCCATCGTGACTTCGGCAGCGTTCGGGGCCTTGCAATCTACAAACGACTCCGTGGGCAAGAATAGAGTGCGAGCCCACGCCGCGTTCGGTTCGCAGCAATGCGCTGGGGCTCTTGAACTATCAACTGCCGAGCCCTCGGACGTCCTGTTCAATCGTCTCCTATGGGGAGACCACGAGCACGGGCTCACCACATCGCGGTCCTCATCTCAAATTGTTTTTCCTGAACATTTGACTTCATCTTCGCCTCCATTCACCGCTAAGGCCTCGCATCCGAAGCTCATATGGACTGCTCGACGGTCGCCACTTGACGGATCCAGTCCATGGTGCATGCCATTCTCGCCGACCGCGTCGCCGGGTCGCCACGGAGCCGGTGAGCTGCATTGGTCTGTCCCCTACCCGTTCTCTCGCCCGCTCTCTGCTGCGCGTCTGGGTTTCAGTATGCTTGGCCCTCTGGTGGCGCCATCTGCCGCGCTTCCTGGCTCGCGTCGCTCGGTCGTAGCTGCTCGCCTGCTACGGTAGCGACTTGCCAGCCAGCCCACTGTGCAGGATCCTTCCTCTCGCCCCAGCATGACGACGACGATCAAGGGCATGGCGAGCCGCGCGGCGTCGTCGCTGTCGCAGGCGGGCGGCGCCGCCGCCTCGCGCGTCAAGAGCACGCAGGCCTTCAGCTCGGCGGCGGCCGCGGCCTCGCCGGCGCTGCAGAAAATGTCGAGCGCCGCGGTCGCGGGCAAGTCCAAGGCCGCGTCGGCCGCCGTCGCCGGCCGCGAGAAGGCGGCGGCGGCCGCCAGCGCCGGGCGCCTCAAGGCCGCGAGCGCGCTGGCCGTCGCCAAGACGCGCATGGCGCGCCGCAAGAGCTCGCCGGGCAGCCCGCCGGCCACCGAGCTGCCGTCCGCCGAGAAGGAGTTTTACAAGTACGAGATGAGCGAGGAGGAGAAGAAGAAGAAGCGCGCGCAGGCGCGGCGCAGGGCCGAGAAGAACGCGGCGGGCGTCGGAGGCGCCAAGGAGCCGCGCGCCAAGGAGGACAGGGAGCAGCGACCCGAGGGCCAGCAGCAGAAGCAGCAGCAGCAGCCCAAGGCTGACAGGGAGCACAGGCCCAAGGCAGACAAGGAGCAGCGACACAAGAGCGACAAGGAGCACAGACCCAAAGCTGACAAGGAGCAGCGGCCCAAGACCGACCGACACCACGCCGACAAGGAGCCGCACAAGAGCGACAAGACCGTCAGCGTCAGCAGCAGCAAAACCATCAGCATCAGCAGCAAGCGGCCCATCAGCAACAGCAAGCAGCCGCGCAGCAACCACCGGCAGGCGTCGTCGCGCCCTAAGCCCTCGACCGAGTCGCTGAACGAGGTAGCGCTGTAGCTCCCGCTGCATGTCATCATCTATGGAGTAAGCTGGAGTATAGTATCGTGCGAGTTCATTGCCCAGGTGCACACACTCGTCGTCGTCTAAGCCGTGACGCACACGCCAGCTACAGCTTCCCATTCGCCATCGGAGCCGCGTCCGCGCCGCCGCCCATGCGTTTCCGCTTGTAGAACAGAATGTACGCGGCGTTCGTCTTGACCTGCTGCGCCATCACGGGCGACACGTGGCTATCGTCAAACGAGTACCAGCCAGGGAACTTCTCGCCGTTGCCGTCCTGCCAGCTCTTGGCGAACGCCGTGTAGTGCCCAAAGCCCATGCTGCCGTAGTGATTGCTCACAGCGTACAGGTCGTACTCGAGGTGCCCGTCGTCCGCCTTCTCTAGGCAATACGGCGACATGTCCAGGTCCGTCAGCGGAAAGTCCACAAATGCGTCCAGCTTGTCGCGCAGGATCTCGTTGCGGTACTCGAAACGCTTGAGCGACAGGATCAGCACGTCCGGCAGCTTCCAGATCTCCATCGTCTTGCGGGCTTGCCGGTGCTCCTTGCACTTGCTACAGTACCACAGGTTCGCCTGGTCGAGCGTCTCCGGCTTGGTGAAGTTTCGGAAACAGTCGTCCAGCGTAATACCTCCCTGTCCAGCACGTCCGCCCTTCTGACGGACAGTCTCGTGGCTCACGATGCGCTCGAAGTCCGGTCGCGGGGATGCAGGCACATCAAGCAGCTCTGGAGTCCAAGCCACCGACACAAACACCTGACCGTCGCCCAGTTCGTCCGAGTTCGCACGCACATACTCGAGGAACAGCGTTGAATCATTCGGGATCGGTTCGTTCCGAACAAAGGCGCCGTCGCGGTCGGCCAGGAACAGCGAACGCGCGAGCACGGCAGTCGGAATCTCGTTTTCTAATGACTGCAGGCAAGCAAGAGCGAGAAAATGTTAGAATACATCAACCTACCCAATCGACTGTTTCAAACGCACCTGTGCCACATGGGTTGACAAGTTCACGCGCCATTTCTCTACAAGCCTGTAAACAAGCAGCCAGCCGTACAGTCAGCATCTTCTTTCGCAATAATCCATGTCGTGACCGTCAAGATACGTACGCTGCACATGTGGTCTTGCTGTTGAAAGTGAACATCAGAGGATCTCCAACCAGTGTGGAGCCGATGCGATGGTACAAAAAGCCAAACTGGTTGGGTGGTGTCACTTCCTCCGTCTGTGGCGGCTTTTCTACTTCGTAGACAAGGATACGGTCCTCATCGCGCAGCCGTACGAGGCGCTCGGCATCTCTGCATCCCAGGAAAAAACGCACGCTAAAGTCAATATGGATAGCCGCACGCAAGACAGATGATACAATGTACATACCCGATGACACGGTAGGTCATGGACTGGTAGATATCGGCTGCCAGCATGCGGCTCGAAGGAACGCCGCAGAGCTTGCCCAGCGCCGCCTTCAGGTCGAGAACGGATCCCTTCTTCGAAACGTCGACAGCGTAGCGCGTCATGACACCTTGAAGCGGAACAAAGATGGCTTCCATCCTCCTCGTTTGCTGCATGGGCAGCTCCAGCTGGATGCAGTTGAACGGATCAAACGTGATTGATTTCTTGGCACACACTGGACAGACCACGGTCGACTTGAACTGGCCCTGCACGTGGTCAACAAAGATACTGTCGTTGCGCAGCAAGTGGCGATCCCATGCTTCCTTCGCGACGATAGCGTCATCCGTTGAGCCATCGGACTCCTTGACCTCAGTGTACGGCTTATGTTTGATGCGGTTCAGGTCTTCGTGCAGTCCGTCCAAAATGTAAGCTAGCAGCTCCTGTGAGTCATGCTGCTGGAAGCCCGAAAACTGCGGTGCAAACCGCCCGACGGCGCGTTTAAAGGTGCCTGGCGACGTGCTTGGCGTCGTACCAAACCACAGCTCTTTCAGCAGATTGTCGTATTCGGTAGCGAGGTTGCCACCAGTTCCGAGTGGGTTGTCCTTGTTGATGTCCTTCAGGTACTCGTTACTGAGGAAGTAACGAGTGATCACCTCCGTGTGGCTCAGACACTGGAGCGCAGAACTCATAAAGCACGTGTTGCCCAGGTTGCGCATACCCATCTTGCCTCGTCGTTCGCCATCTAGCTCCTCTAAGATCGTCGCCTCCTTCTCGTCGCCTGGAAGCGTCGATCTGCAAACTGACTTGTGGTACTTCCAGTGCGACGTCTGGCACGGTGCGCCGCAGTACCAAATCATCTGACAGCCGCCGCATCGCTTCAGTGTCGTCGACGTCTTCTTGCACGCGCCGCACACCTTCGGAACGGAAAGCGAGGAGGAAACGGGGCTAGCACGGCGCTGAGAAGCCGCCTTCGCTGCCAAGGCTGCAATTTCCTTGCGGCTGGGCGGTCCTGATGCAACGCCATTTGCCTTTGCTTGAGGAACCTCCTCCTCGTCCTGGCTGCTATCGTCCGTCTCAGACTGTTCCTGAAATGCGAGGAGTGAGGTGCGAGAGTTAGGGGACTGTGAACGACATAATCGTTGAAGGGAGGACTTACCGGGTAGACCTGGACGCGGTTGAAGGCGTTTCCTAAGTTCGGGTCGCCTGTCTGAACGACGAAGCGCGCGATGGTGGGGCCACCTCCGTACCAGCAGACAAAACTGTCCCAGACTTCCTGCGGCAGCAGCACATAGTGGTAGCTCTCCTTGAGCTGCGGGCGCAGCGGACCGCCCATGAGTTCATCCAGCTTGGTCTCGGACGTGACATGCAGCAGCGGGCTGTTGTTGATGCGGTTGGGCGGCGGGTTGGTGAGCGCGTCTCCCGCTGACAAGGTCAGGCGTTAGCATGTCATACACATCGACAGAGCCGCAAGCAACTCACCGGAAGCGTTCTCCTCGTCGTAGTCGACGTACTGGCACCAGCGCTCCCACCACTTGGCTGGGATCACGAAGCGCTTGTCCCCGACTTGCAGGCCCTGCAGTCCCATCGTCAGCGCCTCCGCTCGCCCTCGCCGTCCCCAGAACCCCTCTGCACCTGCTTGTCCGCCTGCTGCATGAGCAGCTTGACCATGGCGCGCTGCTTGGAGCGGTCGATGGGCTTGGGCTTGGCCTCGCCGTTCGCCGCCGCGCCGTTGGCCGTCGCCACGCCGTTGGCCACGCCGTTGGCCGCTGCCGCCGCCGCCGCCGCCGCCTCGCGCTGCTTCTTCATGGCCTTCTTGGCGCCGCCCGAGCGCTTCTTGCCCTACGCCCGCCCGCCCAATCGTTAGCCGCCGCCCCCGCCGCCGAGCGCCACGTAGAGCCCCCCACCACCTTGGCCATTATCGCCGCGTCGTCCCCAGCGAGTCGATCTTTGCCTCTGGAAACATCGGTTTCCGCAGGTTTCCGCAGGCTTCTCCTGGTCGAAAGCGCGCGTGAGCCCCCGCCCCCGAAAGGGAAACATCGATTTCCACAGGTCGTTGACCCAAGTCAACTGCATAACTGACCCAGCTGAGAAAGAACGGCCGGCGGTCCAGCATGGCGACGCCGCCGCGCGCCGTGCGCGAGCTGCTGCTGCTGGGCGCCGACGTGGGCGTGCTCAACCGCGCGACGCTCTCGCTCTGGCACTTCCAGCAGCTGCTGCAGGCGCTGATGCCCGCCGAGGACGCCGACGCGCCCGACGACAAGGAGAACAGCAGCGCGCCGGACGCAGCGCTGCGCGTTCGCACGGCCGAGGAGCGCGCGGGCGTCGAGCTGGGCGAGGGCATGGGCGTCGCAGCGCTCGCCTTTGAGGACGGAGCCGCGGTCGGTGCGACTGGCAGCGCGCTGGCGCTGGCGCACGCCGCGATGACGCCGTCGGCCGAGGTCGCAGCCGTCTACAGGCGCTACCGCTGCGTGCTCTGCCTCGACACGTCGCCGTCCACGCTCGCGATCGATCCGGCAACAGGCCGCGTCTTCCTCGATCTGCTCTACGAGTCCATTGAGGTGCGTGCAGATGCGTTGCTAGTGCCGAGGCTGTTCGTCGACTTACCAACGTGCAGCTGTTTGTCTGGAGCCTGCTGCGGCCGATGGAGGTTGGCGGCGAGTCCTTCGTGCCGGAACTCTTCATGTCGGTGATCGCGCAAGGCGCACTTGTCGAGCGCCTGAGCGTCGTTATTCAGGGCAGCGTGGTCACGGCGAACAGTGCGCCAGGATTCCTTGACCTCGTGCGCGAACGGCTGCGCATGATTGAGGACGACTGGGCCGCGACCGCGCGCGAGCAGGACACGAGCAGCGATGCAGGTTCTTCCCGTGCTAGTTTGGCATGGATGCTGCAGACAGGAGCCTTCGCCGTGAACTCACTGCCGTCAGATGGAGCACCAATCATCGCCGTCATGACGGACGGCGTCGTCGACTCCCAAGACGTGTATTCATACGACAATTTGCTAATGCAGCTCGTACGGCACGACATCCAGTGCCATTTCCTGAGAATAGGAAGCGGCATTGACGACCCGAACGCGTCGTTCGGATATGTACCTGACACGCTCCTGCTGCGCTTCATCGCTGAGGCCTGCGATGGAAGCGTCGTCGATTATGTCGGCCTCCACCACAGCTGCTATGGAGAACGCAGAGATAGTGGCGCAAAACGTATGACATCGCTGCAAGAAGACTTCTTTGTGCGCAAATCAAAGCTCCATGCAGCCTCTTCACCTGTCGTCAAATTGGGAGAGCTTGACGCAACCTCTTTTGACGGACGGACTCTGCTTCCATTGCGTCCGTATCGCATGTGGCGGCAAAAGGTCCACGAGTACAGGATTGTGGCAAACATTGACAGAATTGTGGAGGCTCGAGTGCGCGAGGGCTTTATGATCAACAAGGTCCATATTAAAACTACGGCAGTGAACAAGCACGCGGATTCGAAAAACAAGCCGGAGACGGATGGCCAGACAGCACAAGTGACAAAGATCCTCATCGTGTTTCTGCTTCAGTGGAAGCAAAATGTGTGGGTCGAGTACGTCGTTTCATCAACAAGCTCGTCGGAAGCTTCAAGCAATTCGGCAAGCGGCCCGACGTCATCGACCAGTCATGGGCTAAAAGGAGCAACCAGCGGAGACCTCATGGCGAGAAAGCCAGGCGGTGTTCTGTCACGAGAGCAAATGCGCTCGAGCAACTGGAGCGAGTGGTATGTGAAAATGAATGTCCTAGCATATGGCGACTTCCTCCGTGCATTCGAAGATACCAAGCAGCGTGGGGCGGCACGAAAAGACTTAGAGCGTGAAACTCGCGCTGCGAGGCTTGGAGCGAGCCTAGCAGGAGCTCCTTCTTATTTGCACGACTTTATCCGTAACGTTCAGGATGTGGACCGGGTACTACTCCACCTGTTGACTGCAACAGCAAGTGCAAACTCTCCGTCTGATATAAGCAGCCAGTTCTCGTTTGGGACGGCTTCGCAGTCGGTGGCGGCAAGGGCTGAAGCTAGCAAGGAGAGCTCTCACCCTGTGTTCAATATTATCGGAGAGCTCTCGCCGGTGCTATGGCACCGCTGGTTCTTCGTTGAACGCTTTGAACTTCTGAGTGTCGTCAAGCTCGGTTCCTGCATGGATCTCTTCTACCGCGTCGATGAATCTGGCGACGGTGAACGGTCATCCGCTCTCCATTCGTCGCGGGTCGTTCAGCCACCAAGAAATTTCCCTTCAGCGCATGCTGGAGCTGGCTATGGATCCGGCTTCGGAATTGGCATCGAAAGATTGAAAGAATCTCTGTTAGGTGTGATGCTGAAGTGGTCGTCTCAGCGCTTATCTCGTGACCTGTTTTTGAAGTTTATACCTGCCCAGCCCAGTGGCGAAAAGGCTTTCCGATCGAAAACAGCATCGTCACCATCGACCGTTCCCGGTGGGAGGCGTCGCCAACGAGCCCCACCAAACATTTTCTCCGCCTCGCAGGGCCTCGGAGGAGACGAACCGGAAGCCAAGACCTCACTGTGCTTTGTTCGACTCGAGTTCAAGAACAAGACCTTGTGCGCGTTTCATGTCGCTTTTTTCGCCGCAACGTCGTCCATGCGGCGGGTCGTGCTCCACGAGCTCAAAAGTGCACTCTTTACTGGAATCAGCGAAATCGGATCAGCGACGCAAATGGCGACAAATCTGTCACTCTCATCATCGAACGAGAGGAGTCTTGTGCTATGTCATCGCATGATGAGCAGATGGTTGGTGACGCACGACACATTGATGCTCTACGATCACGACCACGATCACTCGCAGCAGACAGACCCTAGTCCAGTCCCTGACAATTCGATTGCAAGTGCATGCTGTGGTGGAAGTGAGATGCAGTTGCGTAGCGTTTTTGGAGCGTACATGTGGCATTCCAGCTGGAGATGGCACATTGCGAGTCCTGAAGCCATGCTGCGTGTCATGCGGCGGCTGCATGAAGCTCGGATTCGAAGCGGATTTTGGGTACTCGACTGGAAAATGGTCGAAGACGAGGACGGGCAATTCGCGGGCGTTGAGAGTGTTGTGTTTGGACGTGAAATTCTGATGGAAGACATGGCTGGGCAAGTCAAGACCTCTCTGCTACAATATGCAATTCGTCGATTATCCAGCACATGCCTCATGACCTCGTTCTGGATGGAGCCGCAGCAAGGTGTCGTTCGAAGCCGGCTATCAAGTCAAACCCCACGTAAGGACAAATTCCACTGGGGGTTGAAGCAAGCAATTGGTCATGATACACCGTTTGAAGATTTGGACTCAACTCGGCCCCTTGGTGGAGGAGCCACCATTGAAAAGGGTGGCTTGAACGCGCGCAACAAGTCAAAGGATGAGCAAAACTCAATGTCCGAGGAGGATGTTAGCATTGACTGGGACGACTCGACGTATCTGAGCGAGAACGATTTGTTGGTGGTTATTCGCGACTACGTCTTCAAGAGCGATGAACATATTCTTTCGTGCATTTTCACATTTGATGCCATCATAAGTATGCGTCACCGTAGCGACGCCTCCGGTCATCACACTGGCAAAAGTGAAGACATTCTTGGGTCCTCATGGAAGTTTGACAGTGAGTGGGCTGCCGCAAACAATCTGCTGCTACCTCCATTTAGCACTGCAAGACTGCTTGGTGCATCCAGACGTACTCAAGAGCAATTCTTAATGTATTTGGAGACCCCACACAAAGAGAGCGCGCATTCTGATAACGCTGATGGCTCTGGTAGGGGACTACTATCGTCCGCAAATCAGCATCTCTACTCGATGTTAGAGCGCACACTCCGTGGGCTAAGTGACTGCGAAGTGTCGTGGACGGATTTGAGTGGTGCCAGTGTTTCCGATGATACTCCTCTCGAGCAGACTGGGCCGGCTTTCGCGGGCTGGGGCGAGAGAGGAACTGCCGGGCAACTCCCGCTTTGGCTGAAAAATCGTGTCCGTTCTTCGCTGGAACAAGATGTCGGGAAAGAGGTACTCAGCAAAGGGAAGTGCTTTGCCAAGGTGACCGGAGAGAACTCTGTTCTGCTAGCGTTCTTGCCGTCACTTGATTCTCTCCAGGTGCATACGAAAAGAGCAGACGAACCAAAGACGTCATTTGCCGAAGAGAAAACAAACACGATTCGCGAAGAGTACTTGGAAGCAAAAGGTGCTGACAGCTCTACTTTAAAGCAGTTCTCTGCCATGATGGCTGAGCAGAGCTCTGGAGCCCGCCCACCTCGGATGTCAGTTTCTGCTGATGACATTGTTCTGTATCAAGAACGGCGAACGAGCTTTCGCGAAGGTTACAAATCGTGGCGCATGGGCCACTACCAAGGCTCACGTGACGAAAAGCGCAGCCTTGACCGCACGTTTCGGAAGCCGCCACCCACTCCAACCCGTGGCGACCACTCGTTTTGTGAAGAGATTAGTAGGCAGGCTGCATATGGAGGTGATTTCCACGTACTGATCGAGAGGCTGGGCGGTGTGGCAGGCTCAGGTTTCTTCCAGGTTGCTTTTTACGAGTGCTCGCTGTCGCGCCTGCATGTCGACGCTGTTTCACAAAACGAGAGCCCCCAAAATCGTTTCACGCTTTCCCAGTATGTGATCAAGCAATTGTTCTTCTTGGAGACTAGAACTAAACCACGAGAAGGACGTCCAGCGACCCCAGTACCAAGACCTTCTCGAAAGCGCCCGCACGGTCGAACAGGCGCAGCAACCGCTTTGTCTCCAGTTGGCGATGCGATTGATAGCTCTGCGGCGCTTGCAGCGACTCAGTTTCGGAAAAAGGTCAAGCGAGCCCATGAGCACAACTTCTCTCGCGGTGTGTACATTTCGCTGCGGGAAGGCGCCAAGGTTCAGCACAGCGATCTAATCCAGGCCCTTTCGAGCTGCATTGAAGTTCCAGTCGATGTGGACATTACGATGCTGTATCGAATGATGGAAGTGATTCAGCCGAATCGCCGCCCGCTCCTCCTTCATGCTCCCCCAAAGGATACTGATGCGCTGAAGGAAGAGCTGACAAAGTCGTTCGAAAAGATCTTTGCTGAGAGCTTTGTTCCGATCGAAGTTCCAATTGACGGGGTCAAGTACTACTACTTCACAGGTAGCGAGACCATCCTGAACGATGACGGGTTTGATGGCGAAGGAGATCTCCATGAATTAGTTGAGACAGACGATGCTACCAACGGCCATGGGCTTGTGGAAACAAGTGATATGGATGCTGTGAGCGATGGGAATGCAGACGCGGAGCCTTCTCGACCAGCAATAGAGTCGAATGAGGACTTTGAACAAGGCGAAGAATCTGACGATGCAGTAGATAAATCCCTGCGTAGTGTCCGCCGCCGCGTGACTATTAGTGGTGCAGTATCACCACTCGACGTTACTGCTGCAGGTTCGCATGGTGCTGCCGTGGAAGAAGACGCAGAGTTCAACAAGGAGGTAGCTGTCGCAACCTCCAGTTTCTCAGTTCCATTTTTCTTTCGTTTCGAGTGCCGAACGGTGGCTTCGCCCCGCGATGCTAGCTTACAAGAGAATTTTCGTGCTGCAAACGTCGATATTCAGCAACGAAACCGCACCGTGTCGTACACAGATTTCCGTCGGGAGACGATGGCTAAAATCCAGAACTCAACATCCACAGAGGCGAAGCAACTTGCATTCGAAGAGTATGTGGCGTCGCTAAAGAGTGTGCACGAATCAAACGGGGGAAGGAGCGTGGCTGATATTGCAGAGCGGACAAGTGATGCATTAAGCGGCCGTGTTGCGCTTCGCCTTGTGACGCTTACTCTTCCAAGTGAGCGTGCTTTTGATGGTGACCTTCCGATGCACAAAATGCAGTTTGATTTGGAGGGCGGGCAAGGGAGCTCGCGATCTGCTACGATAAATGAAGTCTCGGCATTGCACAACTTCCAGCGAGCAGTATTGCGTCGTGCTCGCCGCGACATCAAAGAATGGTGCAGCGTTCAGATCCTTTCGATGCTTCAGTCAACAGATCGAATCACACCAGCCGTTGGAAGCTTGGTGCAGCGTCTGTTCGATGAGCTCCCCGATAATTCTATCACTAAGGCCACCTACCCTCTTGACTTCATCCCGGGAAGCCAAGACACGCCTGTAAATGCGTTCGAGATGTTTAAGAAGGAGCTTCAGTCAAGCTCAGCCCTTCACGTGCGTGAGTGCAACGGCCTGTACTTTGTGATAGAGAAAACAGGTCAGGCAGCAGAGACGCAGTGTTCCCGGAAGAGCCACGAGACGCTCAATCCTGATGGCTTCAGCTACAAGATCCCGTACTGGGCCTTTTTTATGGTTGAGAAGGACCACGTGGAGCTGTTTTTGCACCATCCCGATCGTCTTTCCTCATCAAAGGCATCGTTCGATCGACTGGAAGTGCTGACGAAGCTTCAACTCGGGATAATGGCTGTGTGCAAGCGCGTAAACCAATACCTCCTTTTGCTTCAGCTGCATGAAACCCGCACGTGCAACGGTCTTCTACTTCCAGCTGGCGAGGTGCAAAGCCTCAGCCCGCGTTCGCCAAAGAGAAAAGATTCGTTCCCGAACGCATTCGATTACGAAGACCAACGGCAAGGATTCTTTTGGCCGGGTCAGTTCGAATGCGATCTACAGTATTCGGCGTTCTTCCGCCTTCACGAGCGCCTGGCGTCCGGGATGGCTATGAACATGCTCTGTACATCCGCGCTGGAGCAGTTCCAAGTCCACAACCGCCGCCATATGTTTGTCTACCGCGATCGAGACGGGCACGTGTTCTACATGAAGATTAGCATCCAAAATCCTGAGCTTGCAACAGCATCGACCAAAGAAGATGCTGGTGGGACAGCCAGCAGTAGTGCAACAGGTATTCTACTACAGGTGTTTGGTGTCTGCCAAGCAGGCGAAGAGGTCACACATGAATTGTGTCGCTTACTTGAGAGGAAACTAGATGAGGCGACGCAACTCATGCTGATGAAGCTTCTTGCTCGAAACGTCAAGTTGCAAATGAGCCCCAACGACCTAGCATTTATCTGTCCACCGGCTGCTGATCCAGTCAGTTCTGTGGCCTACACTTTGCCGTCCAAGGTAGAGGATAGTGCGTCGTTGCTGAGTTATCTGAGTCAAACGCTGTCATATGCTGCGTACATCCGCCAGGTTACTAACCTGTCCTCACTACCACGCCAAGCAAAGAATGAAAGCCTGCCTCAGCCTACTTCAGAAGTACTCAAAGAGAGAAGTGTTTCGCCACAATCTTCAGCCGACGTGGATCCTGCATTGATCCACCCTGCTTGGTTTGGATTTAAAGGGAATGATCTTGCAACCAATCGCTCGCGAGGGGTATTTGACCCGAACTTCGCCTCTCCAGTGTTCGCGTCCGTGCTTGGTGTTGGCAGTCCCCGCGAAGTGGAAGTGCCGATCAAGGTGAAGAAGGCCAATGAAATTGCCAACCAGGCAGCGTATGTGTTCAACCTGAATCCAGAATTGCGGCTGTCGTCAGGCTTATTGTCTCGAGTAGGCAAGGGGTTAGCTCTGCTGAAAATTGAAGTTATCAAGAGCTATGTGTCTGCTGCAGATGGTCCAGACTGCTTGAAGCGCTTTGAGAAAATGCCGGGGGAGCAAGAGGGAGGTGACATGAAGGAGCAAAGCGCGGATTCTTTCGTCGTGAGATGTCAGCTGTGGTGTCGCGGCAGTGTTCACATAAAGGAGTTAGAGAGCATCGTTCATGACTTTCTAGAAGAGGCTATCTACGATTACTACGTCGAGGTATCTGCTCGGGAGCTCGAAGCCCTACAGACCAAAACGTCTTGGGACCCGCTGGAAACAGAGAAGGTGGTTACTAAGGTTGGCGAAGTTACTGCTTTGCTGGACGATGCATCCGCTGTGTCGTCGTCCATGACAAAGCTTGAGCTTTCAACGCCAGTGGCGCCATGGGACATTCGTAACGTGGTGGATCAGCTGGACGGGTACTTGAGTCATCTGCCTACACATTTGAGACCGATAACTTACGTGAAAGCGAAGTCAGACGACGCATTTAAGCATCGGCGGCGAACTCTGTTGGAGCAATTTGGAGGGCAGCCACGTGCAGGCAACGAGCCCCACCACTTCCTGTTGTTTCCACAACTAGCTGTCAGCGACTCGGTAGATCACCTTGTTGAGTCGGGCTCGCCTCCTTTCCTGGGGACTCTGGTGAGACGTACCGAGTCTATTCAGTCGGACATTTCGGACGCCGATTCTACGCGCTGGGGTGGTCATTTCGGTTTGTTTGACTCTCAAGGCTCGCTGCAACTTGGCTCGTCAACTTCAATCGCTCAACCTGCTCCACTACATCATCACGCAAAAGCCTTTGCGGAAAATGACATGATTTTGCATCCCTCCCCCTCCCTATCTGCTGCTGAAGGAGCTTCCGCTGCTGTTGGAGATGCAGACGGCCCCAGATCCATCAATCTCCATTCAAAGCGGTCGATGTACTACCTGCTTGAGATATCAACGTCCGACGGACTGCGATTCTGGGGATACAACCTCAACCAGACGTTCGTTGATGCCATTACAACATTTGCAGCTCGAGTCTTGACATGGACGCAATTGCGCGAGCATTTACTTCGTACGCTGTTGCTGGAAAAAGGCGGCTTGTCTGCACCAGCTCCAACGGGATCGCACGTCGTTCAGCCACGAGCGCTAGTTGCGTCACGAGGGTCAAAAGCCAAAACCACAGTGTACCCAAAAGATTCAACAGTCTCCTTTATCGAATATCGGCAGCCTGTGATAGACGTCCTCAAGGAGAGTGACGTAGTCCCTCGGGTGCTAAGTGCAAGCTTGCTCCGTTCGATCGAAGGAAGCTCACTTGGAGCGTATTTGCGTGAAGCAAACGTTCATTCAATCGAAGTGCAGGACTCCCATCGACCAAGATCGAAGAGTGGCGCAAGTGGGGGCGGCGGAATCTCAGATATGACTCGGGAACTGTCAAGCCAGTCATCCCAACGCAGTCTCCAGGGAGACGTTTCAATGATTGCTGGTCGAAACAGCATTGGGCTACCTAGTCGATCGGGCTCCGGCTTAAGCGTAGACAAGAGCGCTGCTGCAATGCGAGGAGGCGGTGGTGTGCCACCTCAGTATGCAGCTGGAAATCCAGCTTCCATGGCAAGAATGCGTGGAACAGGTGCGACAAACGCCTTGCTTGCTGCTCGTGCTCGAGCTCGTGGCGGTCTACCAAATCGACTCGGCGGTCCAGGCGTCGGTGCAACGACTAGATCATCTTCTTCTGGTGAGAATACGGTTGCTCCGTGGGACTTACCTCTGACGACTTCTGTTCCAAAGGCCGGGAGTGAGTCGGGAACACGAGAACATGCCAAGATCGGTGGTGGTGAAACTACCAGTAGTGTTTCAAGTCAAGTAACTGATAGCAGTAGCACAACTGCTGGATCGAGAAGAACTACCCGCCGCTTGAGTATTCAATCACTTGGAGGTGACGGGGGAATAAATCCGGGATCTCCCACAAACGAATCCGCCGGCACTATGGTAAAACATCAAGGGCGAAAGGGTGGTGAGAACGCAGCTAGCAGTTCATGGAAGAAGCGGATGGAGTGTGCGTGGGGCCCTCGATTTGTATTTGTCGGCGCGACAAAGGAGGATGCAAACACAGAATCGATCCGAGTTTCTACTGTCGCACCGCCAAGTGTGCCTACAATTGGCGTTTTGACTCGACACCACAAGCACTTGCGACCACGTGCCCTAACAGGCGACTCAAGCCAGGGCAACAAGAAATCAAAAGACCAACCCCCCTTGCCATTCTTTTGTAATGCGTTCCAGTCGAGATGGCTCGAGTACGAGTCGAAATCGACCAGCTTCTCTGTCAGAAGCAACCTGTTTCGCTCGCTCCTAGCTATGCCTGTCAATGAAGAGATGGAAGAGCCCGTGACGCGCGAAGTTGTTGACCAAATCATGAGCTGTGGTCACTTTGTGCTGCACCAGCGTTTCCGTGTTGCCTTTGTTGAGAGATGGGAGGTTGTTTCCCTCGAAGAAGAGTATGCTGGCGATGGCATGCAGGAGTCACTCATGAGCGCGCGGCAGTCGTCTATGGATCTCGTCAACCTTTTGTCGTACAAGCGTGAATTTGTGTTTACTGGCAACGATTGTGAAGTTGCCAAGATGTACGTCGAGAATACAGTTCTTGGAATGTGCGCGACTGAAGGAGAATCCGTCCGAGATATGAAGAAGCAGATCATGAAAAACATTTTCCATTTGCGGATGGACGTGGCGCACTCTTTTTACAAGGAGTACTCCGAGTACCTCTGCTCGCTTGGCTTTCGTCATTTGCGCACACTAGCAGCTAAGCCAATGCCATCGGCTGCTTCGGTTTCATCTTTTGTCGTGCCAGAGCTTTCAACAGAAGATAGCGCACGACGTTCGCGACATTCTGCGATTGACCAGGTCGCAGCAGAGGGTGAAGGATTCACTGAATTCTTCTTTTACTCATGGACTGAGCCATCGACTGACAATAAGCCACGCCCGAGTCGTCGCGGTCGCGAAGCAAACGAAGCTAACACCTCTTTTGCCGACTCGCCTTCAAAGCGTGAAAGCGACGATGGATCGTACCCGCCAACATTATTGGTGCTGCAGCTCAAGTGTGACCACCACGGCGTTCAAGTCGCAGTCGTTGCAGTCAGTGAGATGGACCTGAAGCAGCATGCAATGGGGTTCCAAAGCTCCCTCGCGCGAGAGAAACTGCCGCGTGGAAAACAAGTAGTGTCTGGCTCTCTTGTTCGTGCTGTTTCAGGATGGCTACGATCTCATCTGCAGACTCGCGCCGTCATTTATGGGTTCACAGTTCGCTTTTTCCAGCGGTACTTGCTCAAATGGTTCAGAGAATTCCGTGAGAAGGACTACGCGAAGCCTGGAGAGCGCGCCAAGGATGTATCTACGTTCCAGAATATCGTCAAGGGAATTCGGTGCTTCCTGAACGCGTTTCCCGACGCCGCTGTGGGCACGGGTGCAGGCATTTCTATGGCCCACGCGTCTTCTGCTCGGGTTGCGTCGCATTCACGTCGAGCGGCTGCTCGTGCTGCTTCTTCATTGGTTGCTGCAGGTGGACCATCAAACTCGGCTCCGCCTCGTTGGTCGTCATCACGACGAGCAGCGAGTCATCAATCGTCAGGATCAGCTAGCTTAAAAGGGATGGAGCTGCCGCCTCAGTTGCGAGACTGCGTGGCGCGCACTGCCGTCGTCGAGTTGCCGCCGACGCCGCTGCACTCGAACTGCTCTGAGTCAATTCTGGTCAAGATCTTGCTGCGATATATTGCTTGTCACGGGTCCCGGTACGAAGTGCTTGACCTAATGCAGTTCGGTACGCCGGATGCTGTCGTTTGTCATTCACCATCAGGGAGTTTTTACCACCGACCAGCAGCGATTATCCAGAAGCAGCCAGCGCAATTCGCCGTGTCGCCTGAACAGTTCCAGGGTTATTCACTTGTCATTACGACGCAATCTCTTGCAACTGACTTTGGGCTCCAAGCTCACGAGAAGAATCGGCGCAAGGATTGCATCCAGCTCATTCTGCTCAAGAGTGCAGCGTCCACTCGTGGTGTCGGGAATGGCGTCTTGTCGGTCGATCGCGCTCTGAGTGAGGCGATCCAATTTACACAAGAGCTCTTCCGCGTTTCCGCGCAGCACTACGAGCGTGACTTGTTGTGGTCTCGTCTGCTTTATGATGATACCACCGGCCCCGGTGCACATGTTGCGGACTCGCTCGGACTTCCAGCAGATCAATTCCGTGTGGAGGTGGGACCGCAGCAGCTCGAAGAGTGTCTGCGTTTGTCGATATGCACTCCCCTCGAGTCAATCGACCCCCGTTTGAACGAGCTCATGAAGGTTGAGGGTGTGAACTGGCAAGAGCTCGGGTTGCGGCTGCGAGATATCTATGCGGACCAAATCCGCGAGTTCCGCTTTGAAGAGGAGGACGCGACACACCTGATGCTGTTGTGCCCTGACACGTTTGACTTGATCATCCATTTGACGTTTGCGAACCCGACACCATCAGGTCCAGCGCTTTCAAGGAGTAACGCGAGCTATCTCAGCTCCGAGGTACTCAACAACGAGTCCATTGATGATGGCCTCCCCAGCAACAGCACAAGCAACGACAAGAGCATTGATCGCTCCAACGAAGGGGGAGAGGATGGAAGTAGTTCCATTGGCGTCCATGAAGAGATGAACGCCATCAGCGTGGAGATATGTCGACGAGAGGAGCCCATAAACAAGACGTTCACCTTCGCGCAGCGCCGGATCATCACCGAGTTCGTCAACAGCATCGTGCACTGGCAGTGGCGTAGCCTCATGTACGATTGAGTAGTGCAGTGGGTGAAAAGCATAGCGTGAAGTGCATGTGGCAGGCTCGAGCATGAACCGAACCAGAGTGCAGCTGCATCAGTATGACGCTCAAACCAACTTGGGCGAAGATGATAAGGAGTTCTGCCAGCTTGGGTGTCGGAAACAATGAGGAGCAGACAATTTGAGTTGATCGTATTCGCTCTCAATATTTCGAAGACAGGTAGCTTGTACAGCAAGCTGCTCGCAGTCTCTTGAAGTAATTGAGCCTGGGTGGAGCGGTGCACTTTGTTCTCGGCGCGTGTTGCTGCGGCTTTCACTGTTTGAAGTTTCAACTTGAAGAAGGCGGTAAGAATTCAGTGCACCCCTCATAACCCATCACAGCTACAAAAAAAGTATGTAAACTCGTGCATCATCCATACCAACAACATACAATACAGACCTCCCACAACAAGTACAAAATCAAATGCCAAGTTGAAGCGGGAAGCGCGGATCAGATGGGTGTCAATCCTCTGCGCATCGACCGCCCAATGTCCCATTGCTGCTCACGCTCGTGGCTGCTCTCAGTCTCTCTCTCTCTTCCTCTCAGTCTCTCTCTTCCTCCATCATCTCCTCGCCTCCAGTTCCTTCTCCAGCCATGCAACTCGTCCCTGTGGCGTCGCTGCTGCTCGCCGTCTCGGCCCACCAAGCGGCCGCTGCAGCCAACCAGGCGTGCACCTCAGCCGAGACAGCGGCTCTGGACGCGATCGCGTCGGCCCAGAGCGGACTGCTGCACAACTGCGAGGACGAGTCAGGCTTCCTGCTCTACCCGTTCACGGCGTACCCGACGACGGCGCAGCAGGCGGTCGTGTGCGTCGGCCGCAGCTGCCCCAACGTCATCGACAACTTCCAGCAAGCGTCAACACTCCCCGAGTGCCTCGTGACTGTCGACGGCGAGCAGATGACGACCGTCGAGTTCCTCGCCACGATCTGCGACGTGCGCACGACGTCGCCGTCCCCGACGTCCACGTCCGCTCCGACGACCGCACCGTCGACCACGCCGTCCCCATCGCAATCAAATGGTAGCTCGAGTACGACGCCAGCTCCAGGGACGACGGCACCAGCAACTTCCAGTGGATCATCTGTGCCTTCGACCACCACCTCCACGTCTGCGTCGAGCCCAACGTCGTCATCGTCGTCGAGCAAAAGTGAATCCAGCGGAAGCGCAAGTGCTGCAGACGCGAAATCGGCGTCGACCAACAGCTCGTCAGCAGCAAGTGGCTCATCTTCCGGCTCAGAGGACTTGACGATCGAACCTCTGAGCTCAAGTTCATCGTCAGCATCTTCAGACGTCAGCTCGACCGAGGCGTCCAACACAAGTGGCAGCGCAACGCCTGGGTCGACAGATGATGCAGCAACTCGCACTGGTGCCGGACTCTTGCTGACGGTTGCTGCTGTGAGCGCAGCTTTCGTGCTGGTGTAGCTGGCACATACGCATGCTGTAAAGTTTTGCGTGTGTTATGAGCGCTATTTTTGCTTTGAGATTTCGTCGCATTCAACTTTGAGCGCGTCGTCATGGAGCTCTCCGCTTCCGCCATCAAGCGCGCTAGTGGGCACTTTGACTTGGGATGCATCACTCACTTGGACCTCTCGCGCGCCAGTATGTCTGCCTCTCTCAGCACTTCCCATGTATTTACATCACGAACACGGACTTTTTGCAGATATCGGACGCCTCGCGAACCTAGACGGCTGCTCGAGTCTTGTGGAGCTCAATCTGGCAGATAATGTTGTACGTTTGAGGCTTGTGAATGTCTGCGTTAGTATGAAGTTGCGCTTCTGAGGATGCAAACGGCTGTAGATAGATTCACTAGCTGGGTTGCCATCCATTTCGTCGCTGCGAGCGATCAATCTCTCTCGAAATCAACTCACGAGTCTTGGTAAGAAGAGCATTTGATCATCGCAACTCGATCGAATGCACTAACTCTCGCCTAGATGATATGCCAGCACTTCCAGAGCTGGAGGAGTTGACAGTCTCGGTGAGCGAGTGCATCCATCCTCTAAAAGGCTTCCCCACAGTTCTCAATTTTGGATTTGCTTCAGGAGAACGCAATTCGCTCCTTTCCAATAGGCAACCTATCCCAAAAGGTCAGCTCTGAAGATTGACTAGCCATAGACAAAGTTGCTGTCTAACTAGTCTGTCGATGCCAGCTTCCTCGTCTCCGAACGCTCAGTCTTGTTGGGAACCCTGTTATGCCGTCCACTGCGGATGAGATGGCAAGCTTCGTTGGTTCTCTACGCAGTGCTTTCCCCACGTTGGTTCTGCTAAATGGCGAGATGGTTGCGCTTGCGCACTTGGCTGCCGACACACCAGGCGGAATTGTCGGCAATGAAGTGAAGCTTCAAATACTACGAGAGCAGTCAAAGATTGGTACCGCTACTATCCATCAAAGTCATCATTGGCATTATGCGTCTAATGATGAATTGTCAACGTTGCTGGGTAGAACCAGCAGCCACGCCAGCGAGCTTTCAAGATCTACCTCCGTCTGATGTCCAGCTCTTTATCAGCCGAGAAACAAGTCGGTTGACAGGTCTGAGAAGGCGTTTGACTCGCTTTGTCCGCTATATTTCTAATGGTGTACTGGAGTGCCAAATCACAGAGCTCCTCGCGCAATGCCAGCAGTTGGTCCAGTAGTTGCACGATAAAGTTCCATCGCTCAGAGATTCTATTGAAGTGGCTCGAAATATGCGTCATCGGAAGCTCCGAAATTTCGACATTTTGACAGGTCATGTCGAATTGACAGCGCATGAATGAGTGGCCTTAGTTCCAATTACCCTTATCCTTGTCACTTTGCTTTTGTCGGGTAGAAGGTCTGCACAATTAATGCACCAACGTTCCGTTTTGTCCGAATTAAGCCTGCCAATTGAGTTGTGGTCTGTGCGTGATGTCGCGCTTAGCATTGACAGGACTTTCGACGCAATCATAAGCAAGTAACGCTAGAAGAGCAATCTTCATGTGAAGAAAGAAAGACAGTTTCCTAGAGTGATAGGTCCTTCAATCCACATCCGCCGTGCCATACTTCCCCTCGCCCTTCGGTCAGTCAAACCGTGCGAATAATAACAGTTCTTCCGTCACAGTGAAATTGAACGCGCGCGATTTGTATCACCCGACAACAATGACTATATCCGCTTTCTTAACCGTCTAAAGTGAACATGCTGAAGTCGTACTTGAACTGATGCTTGCACTGGTTCTTGAACAGGATTTTGCGCAGCAGCACGATACATGTACTGATCGCCAGTGCTTTGATATGTTTCTGGTTGTGCCAGCTCATTGATAGCAATCACAGCTGGAGCTGCAAGAGCTAAAGTGGCTTGGACACGTGTGGGAACCGTCGAATGCTAGGACTCGACGTCGATCTAAAGAGGACGCCTGGCAGCAGCAGTAGTAGCATGAACGACTCCAACTGCCTGGATGAGCAAGTTTAGACTCGGGTTGACTCGACAATGCTGTCATTCTGGTCGGTTCACCGCGTTTGCTTGGTGGCGGATACCATGGCTGTTGTGTTGCCAAAGCAGAGGTGAGGCGTCTTTGAAGGACTCAAGACTGCAGTAGCTGCTGAATTCACAAGATTGAAATGTTCGCCTCCATCAAAACCTCGGAATTCATTCTACTCCTGCCTCTTCCTCTTACTTCGGCCACCCACTTTTCGCAAATCCAAATATTCTTGGTCGGTCTGACGGAGACTATCCAGATACGCTTTCTCAAGCTGACGGAGGCGACAAAGTGCTACACCTGCAATGGGTCTTCTTGCCGGATCTTTATGCATCAGTAACTCCAGGAACTGTGCCCTCTCTCTGCCTGTGTCATCCCAGCGTCCGCGCTCATCATCTGTACACGTTTGAATCAAATGCCCAACACTCCATATATCCACAGCAGTGTTGTGACTACTGCCTCGAAAGATCTCAGGCGCGTGGTCATGTTGACTCAGGTGGGAGGCGCTTGGTGCTTGTTGGGGACTTGGTGCTGCATCCATAAAATCTATCAAAAACCACGAATCCTCGCTGCGGTTCTTGATGACATTAGCCCATCGAATATCTCGATGCATCCACGAAGCAGCATGCAATTTCGCCAATGCTTGCGCGGAACAATTCCACCAGATCTGCTGGTCTTGTTTCTTGACCTCGTGGCTTGAATATTAGTCGGCATTCATTCGGGTCTGCATAATGCAGACACTCAACGTTTGGGATAGAATGTTGTTCCAACACCTTGTAGACCGTATCAGCATGATCCTTTGCTCTTTGGAAAAGTATTTCTGGAAAATACTTCACCTTGACCCCGTTATCTCGAGTCATTTGCCTGTGTTCATCTCGAGCGCTATCTGGGCACAAGAGCGCAATGCTCTGCAGTAGCCGCGCAATGTTCAAAATTGCTAGCAGAATGCCCATCCGTCCCCCAACAGTTCTAAGGTTGTATGCACCCAATGGCACAGTGATGACTCGGTCGCGACCGTGAGTGATAGCGTACAGTCCGGCTTGATAGCCAGCAGCTGCATATCCGAACAAATATGGCGCATCACCGTAGTTCCACACTAGCTTATCAGTCAACTCGCACCGTGGTGTTTCCAGACTTTCCCTAGGAGCCTTTTCTTCACCGCGAACGACACGTACAGAATCCACAATGTATTGAAAGTCAGGGAGACTAAATCCTGACGATGCCGTCTGACTTGAATACCGCTCACTGTAACCGATGCTGACGAAGTCCAATACGTTGCGGATCATTGTGTCCCAAAACGAGATAAAGGATCTCTCCGTATCAGCAGGATGCACGGCGGGATCAACCACATTATTCCCAATCTTGGTCACGAAATCCACCCATGTCTCCGAGTTTGCGACTCGGAACATCTTCGTCATTAGCTGAGGATATCCGGCACTTATCTTCGTCTTCCAGCTCTCATATATTTGCTTGCTAACAGCTACCTTCGCTGGCAGCTCGCGATTGATGAATTCTTCCAGCTCTTCCACAACTGGTAAGCCTTTTGGCCCAACCTGGCTATTACGAAGCAATTGTAACCATCGCAGTGACAACCTCGCTCGCTCAATGCCAACACATCTTGGTGAGCTTCTGGGAGCTCCACTAGCGCGTGAATCTCTTTTTCTCCAGGCTGAAAGTTCTCCCCCGAAGCAATCACCATCGTTCAGAGTCCACCACGATAGCATCTCCTTGTAATCCGCGCTGATACCAGTTTCCAACAAGGTCTTCACGTTATGATCATCCTTGAGCCACTCTCTGTTCTTTCGCGCCAAGTACAGCGTCAACGCGGCTGGGTAAACCGCAACACAGTTGCTCACAACTTTGTATCTACTTGCGATGGTCTCTTTCAGAGCGCTCACTGTCGCATTGCGTGCGACTTTGACGGGAAACACACTCGCTTCCCCATACACACCACACCGCAGCTCCACCTCGGTCGTCTGCTCCTTCTCCTCCATCTCCTCCACCTCGAAAGTTTTCGACTGCGGCCAGGACACATTCATTCGGCAAGTGAGGCGAAGAAGAACTGTAAATTATGCGAAACCTCGCCGAACACGCCACGAAACGCAGAGGTGCAGTATGTTGAAGCGTGACCGCTTCTGCCTGCCACTCAAGGACGACCGTGGCCTCGTGTGACTGCCACGGGGACGTCGTATCGGGGTAGCGACGACGACGAGCTTGTGTCTGGCTACGAGTTCATGGCCCAGACGGCCGGTAGCCCGCTCCATGTTGAGGATACTAGACTACTGCATCGGCAAAGCACCTACAAAACTTCACGAAACTCACGGCATCCACGAGTCCTTCACGCTCACGGTCGAGGACGAGAGCAATATTCACTTGGAATGCTGCACACGATGCATGATTGGACACCTACAAGAGGCTTATATCTATCTTCTGCAAGAAGTGAGACCAAGATCGGTTCAAGCTCAGAAACTTTGAATGACCAATCTTGTCAGCCAGCAATTCCATGTTCCTTCGATTTACACCAGCACGTGAATCTCTTTTGGGCCTGGTGGGAAATTCATCATAAAGTACCCCTCCTTCACGACAATTGCATTGCCAAGTACTGCCTGTTGATATCTTCACTCAAATGAACACCGAAACCCTCGTCGTCCTCAAGTCAAGTTTTCTCCTCCCATTCCTTTTCCCACACCAAAGAGTCAAACTTGAACTGATGTTCTCATCGCTTACTCTCGGAGTATTAGATATATAATGACACATTGCAGACACCATCGAATTGCTCACCACACACCCATCCCTCAAGAAAGCACTTGTGCCGACGAAATCCACTGTCGCCACGAAACACGTGGTGCAAGACGTCTGGGTCGGCAGTGACGCTACGACAGCGTGCTCAACTTGAGGGCTATGTACCACATTCTTGCCCAATAGGGATCTGATAAGCCCTGTCTCCACCTCATGACGCTGCTTAGCGGCGTTTCTGATAGACAAGAACGCCACGCAGTGAGGTAACCACGTCCTGAAGCCCATCAAGAAGACGCCAGAGTTTGGCGAGAGGTGAACTCGTGCGCCACGACAACGAGCTACCCGCGGATAGGTCTCCGAAGATGCCAATGCAAGTGGTACATCCGGATAGATATGCATCAAAAATCGGTCAAATGAGAATGAGCCTGGCTACATAGGTCTCCTTATCATTGCAGACAGGTCGCTGCGCATCCCTGCCACGCTTCCGCTGTCCGAACATCTATGACTGACCATCTCATTCATCTCATTCATGGAATTCGCCATAGAGCAGCCGCATCGACACGACCGGTCGGCGGTGCTTCCAAATTAAAGCACAGATGGGTGCACCACGCCTGACTTTCCATGCTGCATCAAGTGCTTCCACGATTGCTGGTTCAACCGGAATTGACCGCACAGGAGCAGGGTTCAGTCGACCCCAACGGTCATCGATGGCGTGCAACAGAATGCGGGGCCGCTCGGCACGCTCACTTTCGAAAAATCTCCGACCGCCAAGATGCGAGAGTTGATCTTGGGTGTCGTGCTGGCTTTCGCCTCGCTTTCTGGTGTGCTAGGCATACCACAGCTCCAAGCGGCGACTTCAAGCTCCTCTGGGAGCTGTGCGGCCGCTGAGAACACGCTCACATCGACTTGTGGCGGCATCTGCAGCTCCAACCAGACTTGTCTGGCCTATGCAGACAACAGCAGCTGCACAAGCGTGGACTGCAAGCCCGACGCGACCGGAACCTGCGAGTACGAGTGCTTCTCCTCCGACTACAAATTCAATGGCGCCGGCGAGTTCTTCCAGTTCTTCGTCACCTTCGGCTCGTATGTGAGCGCAGCTGAGGAGTCTGAGCGATCCAGCAACCCCGACTTTGATGCCCAGGTCGAAGCGCTATGGGACGACACACCCTACTACTCGCACGCGTCCAACAACGAGGTTGCGACGATCGGAGAGCTGAGTTTACCTCAGTCCACGACCACAGTGTAAGCTGGTCCGCAAGTCTCCAAACATGGCTGGACATGGAGCTTACCACGCTTTCATGTGATGCAGGTACCTCTGCGGCGGACCCACGTGCTCCGAGACTGTCAAGGGCAAAGTCGTGCTGCTCGACTTTGACACCTTTGTCGCCAAAGAGTCGCAAATCAACATGGTCTGGCTCGCCAGCATTGACTTGTTATCACGCATTGACAGCCTCCACTCCGTCATCCCCGATTCAACGCTCTACTTGTACCTGGAAAACTGCGTCATTACCGAGCTCCCGACCTCGTTCGATTCGATTACGGGTCTGCGCTACCTGTAAGTGCTGAACCGATTCCTTCGCTCGAGACAATGTGGTTGACCATGCTCCTTTCTCATTGGCGTAGGTGGCTGCCGAAAAACTACATCAAGGTGATCGACTCTACCGGAGGGCTCGATCTTCTCCGACTTCTGTACGTAGTGCTACTCTTGGATGACGCTGGGCTTGTACTTATCGGATGTGGTTTTCCATGGCACAGAGACGTGTCCCAAAACCTTCTCAACACTTTCGACGTCAACTTTCCCTATCTTGAGGGGCTGTAAGCAATTTTTTCGCTCTCATACGAATATTGCACTCGCGGCTAACGCAGATTACGTGCACCTCAATCCAGAAATTTGAGCCACAACTACCTCGACGAGATTCCGTCGGGTTCATTGGAGCTCGACCACCTCACTGCTCTGTATGTTTTTGTCAAGTACTTGTACCATTGTGGTCTTAAGGCTAACAGCTTTGATACTGCTGTCAGCGATGTGAGCGACAACTTGCTAACCACGCTTGAAGGATCTTTCCCCTCGCTCCAGTTTCTGTGAGTTTGAGTTTGAGCTATACGCAAATCATACCGCCTCAAATCTCGCTAACATATTTGCTACCGCAGAAATCTGAGCGCAAATTTGTTCACGGACATTCCGCCGATTGTGTTTGAGCTGGGCCTCACCGATTTGTAAGTGCTATTCCCAAACTTGACAAGCTCTAGTCGCTGATCGAGCTTGTTCGTGGCGACAGCTACTTCGCCGGCAATTCGTTGTCGTCAATGACATTCACGTCAGCACAAATCGCGTTCTTGGACCAACTCAACAACACAGACATTGCGCAATGGACGTCTGTCAATGGACTCAACTGTTCGGAAGACGAGCAAGTTACAGTCAAATGGGTCACACTGTGCAAGTCAGACAGTTTGCCAACGCCAGAACCTACACCGAAGCCAAAGAAGCTTGGGCTTATCATCGGTATTTCAGCCGGTGGTGTTGTGCTAGTGGTCGCCATCATTGTGGTCGTCTGCTGCTGTATCCGACGCAAGCGCAATAACCAAAAGAGCTTACAAACAGATGATGGGAACGAGCAGCAGTACTACTACAACAATCCGGCCAACAACCGCAACGGATATCCACCGACGGCTCAATCTAGCGATGTGCGTTCGTCCCAGGTTGCTCGTCAGAGCGATCGCCGTACAGATTCTGGCCAGCGTTACGACAGTCAAGGACGCCTGGTGCGTGAGTCGTCCTCATGGTCGGCATCAACGTACGGGCAGGAACATCACAGCTCGCAAGCACTTTGGAACGACCCGGAGCTTCTCGCATTGCAAATTCGCAGCGAAGACATTCAGGATATTCGTTTACTGGGTACTGGCGCCTATGGAGTTGTCTGGCTCGTGCGGTACCGCGATTCGGAGCTCATGGCATCCAAGCGGCTTCGTCGAGAGATGGTGACGCGACCGCGAACCCAAGAGTTTGTGAAGGAGATCAAGCTCGTGTCTTCCTTCAGCCACCCCAACATCGTTTCCTTCATCGGCGCTGCGTGGCACAACGACATGGACCTTCAGGCGCTCTTCGAGTTCATGGAGAACGGCGACTTGCGTTCCTTTCTTGTACGTCCTGACGTTCCGCGGCAATGGACTCCAGAAAAGCTGCAGCTCGCGATTGACATGGTGGAAGCGATTGTATATGTGCACTCATTCTCTCCTCCGCTGGTGCACCGCGACCTCAAGTCTCGCAACGTGCTTGTGTCAGGAGAGATGCGCGGCAAGCTGACCGACTTCGGTGTCTCGCGATTCCAGTCGAACGACTCAACCATGACAATGGGGGTTGGCACGAGTCGCTGGCTCGCTCCTGAGATCATCAGCGGCACCACCGACTACAACCAGTCGGCAGACATTTTCTCGATTGGCGTCGTGCTGTCCGAGCTAGACACACACGAGCTGCCGTACGACGACGCAGTCGGGCCCAACGGCCACAAGCTCGAGGAGGTTGCGATTCTTCAGCGCGTGGCCAGTGGCGCTCTTCGTCCTAGTTTTGGAGCCGGGTGTCCGCGCCGCATTCTCGAGATCGCCCACTTGTGCATGTCACAAGAGCAAGCAGACCGCCCGACAGCTGCAGAGGTTGCATATGTGCTCCGCACCTTCCAGCGGCAGATGCAGCAACCACAAAGGAGTTGATTCGCGAGCCGAGAAGAAAGTAGTCGCAGCGAATCGCGGAAATACGTATGAATCACTCGTTTGCTCGCTTTCATGTGAGCTGACGTAGCTTGCAGAGTAGCGTGAAATGAAAGATGCTTGCTTTGTTCGTTTATCTAGCGCAACCACAACTTTGAACGTCAACACGCGCAGCCAGCAACTTGATGCCGGGCTACGTCGACTTCCATGCCTCAACAATTGATATCTCCGGCAGTCGGCACAGAGCTTTTTCTTCCTCTCGTTTTCTAGACGAGGAACAGCAGCAGCGAGTCGACGAGTGTCGATGCCGTGCCCGAGGAGCCCGAGGTGACGCGCTTGCGCTTCTTGAAGAGCAGCTGCGTGGGCTCGTGGATGCGGCCGAGCTCGGCGCGCACCTGGTCGAAGCTCAGGTGCTGCAGGTCTCGCTGGCCGATGGCCATGAGCAGGTCGCCCTCGCTCGCGTGCTCGAGTCCGGGTGCCGAGTGCGCGTCAGTGACGTCCTTGATGGCCACGCTGTAGCCGTTAGTGCGGTTGGAGCGGTCGTGCGAGCTGTGGCGGCGGTCATCCTGCGTGCAGTCGCGCAGGTGTAGCCCCACGGCGCCACCTCCGTACACGACCGTGTAGAATGGCGAGTCCTCGGTAGGTCCGTGGGTCTTGACGCCGACTCGCGGGGCGTCGATCCGGAAGCTCTGGCGCTGCGCAATGGGCATGAGGCGCAGCCTGGGCGGCTGCTGCTCGGGCTTCTTGAGCGGCTGCAGCGGCTGGTTCTGCTGCTTGGTGATGGTGGGTCGTCTCACATTAGCCGTCTCCTCCTGGAACCGCGCGAACGTGAGCTTGCATGGTCTTGGGAACGCCCGCAGCGTGTCGATGACGTCCTCGAAGCGCATGGCGTCAAGGTTCTCGCGCCTGTCGGCCGCCTCAATAGCGACGAGCATATCTCCTGGCACGGGGTGCAGCTCCTTGAACGCCGGCGATATCTTGGCCTCGTCAACGTTGGTGATGGCCGCGTGCAGCGAGCACGGGTCCATGGCGAGCGACACGCCCAGCGGCGCTCTCGGCGCCCACTCGAACGCGTAGCGCGGCAGCTGCGCGTCCAGCGGCTCGGGCGCGTCCTTCTCCCGCGAGCGGAAGCGCAGCGTCACTGGCAGCGCGGCGCGCGCGAGCACCGACAGCAGCTCGTCGAAGCTCGCGAGTCGCTGGAATGGCGTGGCAGGAGACAGGCGGAAGGCTTCGAGCACGTCGCCGACCGCCGCGGGAGACGCCAGCACGGCCGCGTTGGCGTTCGTGGGCACCTGGCAGACGACGGGCTCGTCTCGCTCGTTGGGCGTGAAGCGCAGGCCCAGCGCGCCCTCGCGCCACTCGACGTCGAACGCGGCGGCCATGGCGGCTCGAGGGACGTCTGGAAGTGGGGGATGACGCCCGTGCGGTGCCGATCCGCGGGGAAATACGTGGGAGGTTGCGGTGTTTTATGATAGGGGAAACTACAGTTTACGTGACGCAGAGGGTATATTGAATGACTTGTAATGGGCCGATTGAGAGCGAGATAGAGCGAGATTTAGATGCGAGCGGTAGGAGATTTGAAAGAGCGGGACACAGTCAGTGGCGGGGCAACGTGACGGAAAATCCACGGCCAGCTTGAAGCGCCTGGGGAGCTTGCTGATCACCTTCATGCGCGGCTCGTGGCGCTGCAGGGAGGCACCCAGTGTCGAATCTGCGCTGACAGGCGCACGCGGCTCGTCATGAGGACCCCAGCGAGCTACGGGACGATGGGAGCGGCCGCCGGCGCGCCAGAGGAGCGCGTTTCGGTGTGGAAACGCGCGCTGCTGGCCTTTGTGGAGCCCACGATGCGCGTCGGGGCCGCTCGGCAGCTGCAGACCGACGACTTGTGGCCCGCGCCGCCGTCTGCGGCTTCGCTCCCGGCCTTCCGGCGGTTCCAGCGGCAGTTGAAGCGCCAAGATGGAGACATTCCGAGGTCGTTGCTGCGCTGCCACGCCGGGGGATTGGCTGTCTGTGGGCTCATGGCGGCGCTGTGTGCGGCCTGTGACGTCGCCGCTCCCGCAGTGCTACGGTTTGTGGTCGACGCGCTGGCGTCGCCCGAGGCGCTCAAGATTCAAGAGCTCGTGGTGTGGACCGTGCTGTTCTGCACTGCACGAGTGGCTGCCGCGTTTGTCAGAGCGCATTTGCGACTGGCGCTGGAGGAGATTGGAGTCCAAGTAACGGCAGCTTTGAGGCTGCTGCTGTTCCACAAGGCACTGCGGCGTCACATGACGCTAGGACGCGGCGAGCATGAAGCGCACAACAGCGGCGGAACGTTAAAGGAAACTACGCCCAGGGCGTCCGACCTTGCAAACCTGTACTCTTCCGACATCGCAAAGGTGGTGGCCGCGATCAAGGCTGTCAACAGTTTGTGGATTCTGCCAATCGAGATTGCTGTTGTTGTCGTAATGCTGCACTCGCTTCTTGGCGCCGCAGCTTTCGCTGGTCTCGCTGCGATTGGTACCGCGATATATGTGACCACTTTGATCAGTCGTGCGGCGGGAAGATGCATGCGTGCAGTGCTTCAGTGCAAAGACCGGCGCATGGAAGTGGTGCGGGAAGTGTTTGGCGCCATGCTCGCCGTAAAGGTTAGCACCATGGAGGAGGCGTTCCAGCGCAGAATTGAGCAATTGCGCAACGAAGAGCTCGACGCTATTAGGGCTTTCGTTCGCTACCGAGTGCTCTCCAGCTTCGTGTTGTGGGCATCTCCCCTCTTAGTATCAACGACATCGCTTGCCGTCTACACGCTTGTAATGCACCAGACACCGACTGCCGCTGCGATTTTTGCCGCGCTAGCACTCTTTTCTATTCTTCGAGACCCGCTTCGAGAGCTGCCGAACGTTGTTCAGACGCTTATTCAGGCAAAGATATCCGTTGAGAGGATCACCACATTCTTGCAACTTCCGGAGTACGAGAGTAGCAATATTCATCGCAAAGAGGCTGACACTGCTTCCGACTCTGAAAACTCTTCTGCAATCCAAGTGAGGAATGCATCTTTTGGATATGCCATGAATAGCAGCCTTCCAGTGCTCGAGCAAGTTGATCTTGATATTCGCAAGGGCGACTTAGTAGTTGTACACGGATCTGTTGGTTCAGGGAAGTCCACGCTTTGTTTGTCTCTGTTGGGCGAGACTTGCAAGTACTTGGGCGATGTGACTATTGGAGCACAACAAGACGAGGCTATCGCATATTTCTCGCAGCAGCCATGGCTCCAGCACATGACAGTTCGTGACAACATTCTCTTTGGCCGCCCATTCGATTGGGAGTGGTACAACCGGGTGCTCGATGCATGTGCCCTTCTTCCCGATCTTGCTGCGATGCCGTCGGGAGATCTGACCGAGATTGGAGCAAAAGGAGTCAACCTTTCTGGTGGGCAGCGCGCAAGGCTGGCGCTGGCTCGGGTTTGCTACGCCAGTGAGGCGGGCATTGTTGTGCTTGACTCACCACTTGCCGCCGTCGATGTTGCAGTCCAGCGAGAAATTTTCTCCAAGTGTGTTGTCGGTGGGCTTTGGGCTGGCAAGACAGTCATTTTTGCCACCCACAACTTGGATATCATTCATTCGGAGCTTGTTGATAACCGCATTGAGATTGCGGGTCGTCGTGTGACATGCTTCAGAAACACACGTAAGCAGCGGGAACAATCGAGTTCATCAGTCAAACCTAGCGACAGCAACTCTAAGCAGATTCCTCCTAAGACAAAGAGCAAGGCCACTCAAAGTGAGAACGGACGGCTCGTGGCTGATGAGACCCGCGAGGCTGGTCGCGTGTCAAAAGATGTGTTCTGCGCATACCTTCGAGTGTTTGGCGGCTTTTGGACCATCTCTGTCGTGTTCCTGGTGCTTCTTCTCTGGCAAACTTGCCAGGTCGGGAGTGATCTGTGGTTGAGCCACTGGACGAGCACAATGGTGGTTTCAGGAGATGCTGAACGGAGACGTTCTCAGTGGTACATGCTCGTGTACGCCATTTTAACGACTACCTGTGCGGCGCTAGTTTTCGTGCGCTCATCGTTTGTCGCTCACTCGGGTTTAGAAGCGTCAACCGTTATGTTTGAGCGCATGACTCGTTCGTTGCTTGGTGCGCGCATGAAATTTTACGATGCGAATCCCATTGGCCGTGTGCTCAACCGCTATGCCCAAGATGTGACGACTTTGGATTTCGTGCTGCCCTTCACGCTCGGCGGTTTCCTTGTCAACGTGTTCATGGCAGCAGCGCAGTTGCTGACAGCAACGAGCATCATTTGGAGCATCGCGCCGCTGATGCTGCCTCTTTTATGGCTTTACTCTCGCGTCGCGAGCTTCTATCTCGCATCTTCACGAGAAATTGGTCGTTTGTGGAAGGTGGCAGCCTCCCCAGTGCTTAGCCATGTCGCGCAATGCGAAGCAGGTGCTGAAAGCATTCGTGCGTTTGGAAAGACATCGGCAGACGCGGTTGTGAAGGAGCATGCAGCATACAACGATCACAGCAGCCGAGTTTGGCTCGCAGACGTTGCTGTCCGACAGTGGTTTCAGCTGCGCATTGAACTCATTGGGTGCGGCTTTGTGCTTTTCGTTGGCGGTGGTGTGATCTATCTCCGACACATGCTTTCGCCTGGACTGGCGGGTCTTGCGTTCATGTATGCGCTCAACGTGGATGTCGGTTTATCGGCTCTCGTGAGGGTGTGGTCACAGGTCGAGGTGCAAATGGTTTCACCCGAGCGTGTCATGGAGTACATTGAGATTCCTCAAGAAGAGGTCGTGAATCCTCTGATTAAAACCGTGACAAAAGACTTCAAGTTGGCGCGGGCATGCTCTATGACCTTCCGCAACGTGGTCTTTAGCTACAAAGATGGCGGACTCCCCGCGCTGAAGGGCGTGACGTTTTCCATTCGACCGGGCGAACATATCGGCATTGTGGGCCGAACTGGTGCCGGCAAGTCGAGTCTCGTGATGGCGCTACTCCGCATTAACGAGCTAGCAGGCGGCGAGATTTATATCAACGGCTCGAACATCGCGGATCTCCCTCTGCACGTGCTTCGCTCGCAGATTTCCGTAATCGCTCAGTCTCCAGTGCTCTTCCGCGGGTCCATCCGACAGTATCTCGACCCCGATGAGGCCTTCAACGACTCGGAAATTTGGTCAGCGCTCGATAAAGTGGGCATGAAGGCTCGCATTGCGACGTGGCCGCAGCGACTGGAGCACTTGGTCAGCGCTGATGGTGACAATCTGAGTGCCGGAGAGCGACAGCTGCTGTGCATGGCGCGCGCCGTGCTGGCTGGCAACCGACTAGTCGTTCTGGATGAGGCTACTGCTGCGGTGGACCAGGCTACCGAGCAGCAGCTGCAGCAAACGATTCAACGCGAGTTTGGCGATCATCACGCCACCGTGCTAACGATTGCTCACCGTCTGGCCACCGTTGCAAGCTCGGACCGCGTACTGGTGCTGCACGAGGGTCGTGTGGTCGAGTTTGACACGCCGCAGACGCTGCTTGCTGACCCAAATAGTGCATTCGCGGCAATGTCGAGGTCGTTGTGATGAGATACCATGTTTGTCTACTTATCCCAAGCGCACCAAGCGCTTTGGTGTTGGCAAGCTTGGGCATTCGTGCGCCAGTTGCAGTTAGCTAGTCTACAACGTAGACTTGCAAATCTCGAGACGGAGTCAAAATGGGTTTCCACCGCGAAAAGAGGCAATTGATCAATCTTATTGCACAGTGTGCCTCTTTTGTCGACACGGATTGCCTACTGACTGACTTTGAGCACTCTCGTGCACTCGTGCTCGACTGACTCGAGCAGTTGTGAGGCGTACGACTCTTACTCGGAATCCTAACAGCGCAATACTCGAATGAAACCTGTCCCTGGTGTTGACGCCGCCAAGTATTTGCAGATGCATGACCGAGTGCGCAGGTAAAGGCCGCGGCTGAGAGTGCCCAAAATTGATCCCGATTACCGTCGAATGAAGTCTAGGCCTGCGTCACGATAGCTCGACCATACCAGCTTTTCCTTCGACAACGCCGCGCTATTTAGTCATGACTTTGTCGTTGAGCGTGTCAAACTGCGGGTTCATTTTGTTCTGGAGAGCTAGAGGGCTTTGATGCGACGCATTCTGGTCGTTACACGTGAAGCTGTTCATCCCGAAGGAAAAATGCGTGCTCTACTTTGTGATTGCGAGAATCAAAGCGCCACAGCCGGCTTGGCATGTCACCATGGGCGTGGTCACGGTCCCCGTGGAGCCATTTGATGAGAAGTCGAAGCTGCTAACGAAATGCGGCGCGACGTGATCTCCTTGTAGTTTGTGAAACACGCCAGCAGTTCTGTATGAGCACGATTGAGCTCGGTGTCATCTGCAGATCTGTATGATCGCAGCCCCATTGTTTAGCTGACCCGAAGGCCGACTAGCACTAGACGCTAGTGAGCGAGGCCGAGCACTTCGACTTGAGATCGCGACTCGTGCCATCTGAGAGCCTAAGGGAGCTCGTCGCGTATTTACAGCTCCTTCTAATGCGGACAACTCCACCCGCTCGCCTAGTCCGTCTCGTCCTTGAGCTCTGATGGCGAAGGCTCTACTAATGCTTACGCTGCCTCGTCGTCATCATCAGAAAGCCAGTGGCCACCAATTTCCTTCACTAAATCCTCCATCCTTCTCCAACTTCTGCATGTCGGCCATCCTGGTCTCAATCAAGCCACCAACTCCAATTCCAGCAGTTCATCAACCAAGTCAATCAAATCACCGAAGATGAGAATGAGATGCAAGGTGAGCCCATGCCGCCGTTGTTGAAGAAGGTCTCCCCCAAATTACAAAACCCAGCCGCGTCCTTTCTTCCACTTCTGATTGGCCAAAAACCCTCCCTCCTTCCTCTCCCATTGGCCAAAACCCCGCCTCCCCCTCGAGAAACCCCCAGATCCTCATGGAGGCCGCTCCGCCCGCGCGCCGCTCGGCGCTGGCCGCCTCCGTGGCCGACGCCGCCGCGCAGCGCGCCGCAGGGCTCCCGCACGCCCCACAGGCTTCTTCTTCGCCCGATGCCGAGCCCAACGCGCGTCTCCTGGGCTCCAGACGCGCAGTTTCGGCCGCAAACCGCTCAATTTCCGCCGCGAACCGCGCGAATTCAACGCCACCGCCGCCCATGACGGACGAGGCCCACGCCGTGCGCATGAACGTGCTCAACTCGAGCGTGCAGGAGGCGCGCGAGGCGCGCAACTCTCGGCTGATCATCTGGGGGCTCACGCTCGTGAACGCGCCGCAGATCGCGGCCAGCGCCGTGCTCATGGCGCTCAAGTGGAAGCAGAGCACGCTGTGCTACCGCATTCAGGTCTGGGTGCTCGTGCACACGGCCCACCTGGCGCTCACGCTCGCGCTCGAGTGGATGCTGTACTACCTCAACCGCAGCCGCAGCAACCGCGCCATCCACTGGAGGGAGAGATACATGGGCTACCTGAGCCAGCTCAAGTACGGACTCGACCTCGCGGGCCTCTTTTGGTTCCTCGTAGGAAACATGTGGGTCATCAGCGACGGCGCGCGCTGCGACGACGGATCCGCCATGTACCAGCTCGCGCTCTGGATGATCATCATCGCCTACGCCAAGATTTTCCTGCCCTGCCTGCTGCTATTGCTGCTGCTGCCAGTCATCTGCTTCTGCCTGCCCTGCGTCATCCGCCTGCTCAGCCGACTCCAGGACCCCATGCGCGGCAAGGGCGCCACCAAAGAGGTGCAGCCTCGTCGTTTGCTGCCGAATCGATGACAACTACTGACAGCCTTTTCCTGCCTTTCGTGAACAAACAGGCCATCGACCGCCTGGAGACCAAAAAGTTCGCGCCACACATGTTTGCGGACGAGGATTCGACCTGCTGCATCTGCCTGAACGACTACGAGGCTCACCAGGACCTGCGCGTGCTTCCCTGCGAGCACCATTTCCACAAGGAATGCGTTGACGAGTGGCTCGTGGTCAACTCAACTTGCCCCACGTGTCGAACCTCCATATTTGGAGTATCCGACGACGCACATGGAGACGCTGGCAGGATGAACACCGAGGAGGGCGTGATGCGGATCGTGTAGTTTTATATTTTGAACTGGATGGAGCAGCTCGTCTTTTTCTCCGTGGGCCTTGCAAGAGCCACTTCAATCGAATTTCTGAGCGATGGAAATTTGTCGTGCAACTACTGGACCAACTGCTAGCCCTGCGTGAGGAGCTCAATACATTCAGATGCGAATATGGATTTTCACATCCAAAGCTCGTCCATGACCATTTCGTGTGCGCCTTGCTGGGTAGCACCTGTCCATACCCCACGAGCTCGCCTCCCGTAAAAGCATGCACAAACTCGAGCGACTCCTTGTCAGGAGCCTTGGGACTTGGTGATGGCTTTGTTGATGCCAAAGGCAATTTCGTTGAACAGCATTACGACAGTGAGGGAGGTTATCCGGATCCCAATGCCCGAGACCGAGGCTAATGGATCTGAGTTTGAGCGCGTTACTGATGCTGACGTACTTGTAGGATTTGTATCTGGGAGATGATGGATTTCGTCGGAACGAGTACCTTCTTGAGTGCGATTGGAATGGCGGGTGGTTCGAAGAAGTCGACGAAGGTTTTGCTCACATTTACACTTTTGTTAGAAGCCTGCTGTGCGCGTCAACGACGAGATTGAGGTCATTGCGGCACCTGAACGCGGCACCAAAGGGTCGATCAATTCAAATCTAGCGGTATCCTGATATACCGAACCGGGGTCAGTCACAACTTTTCTGGTAGACGACACGACGGATAATACGTGGAGCTGTGGTGCGCGGTGTATGGCAAAACGAGTGTGTTTCCCGACGCTCCGATGTAATTATCGTAGTTGTGGAATCACAAGGATGCAACTCTGCCACTCGTAGCTAACCATCCTCAACATGGAGCAGGCTGCCGGCCACTTGAGTCGTGAACTCGTAGCCAGACACAAGCTCGTCGTCGTCGCTACCCCGATACGACGTACCCGTGGCACACACGAGGCCACGGTCGTCCTTGAGTGGCAGGCAGAAGCGGTCACGCTTCAACATACTGTACCTCTGCGTTTCGTGGCGTGTTCGGCGAGGTTTCGCATAATTTACAGTTCTTCTTCGCCTCACTTGCCGATGAAAGTGTCCTGGCCGCAGTCGAGGACTTTCCAGGTGGAGGAGATGGAGGAGAAGGAGCAGACGACCGAGGTGGAGCTGTGGTGTGGTGTGTATGGGGAAGCGAGTGTGTTTCCCGTCAAAGTTGCACGCAATGTGACAGTGAGCGCACTACAAGAGACCATCGCAAGTAGATACAAAGTTGTGAGTAACTGTGTTGCGGTTTACCCAGCCGCGTTGACGCTGTACTTGGCGCGAAAGAATAGGGAGTGGCTCAAGGATGATCATAACGTGAAGACCTTGTTGGAAACTGGTATCAGCGCGGGTTACAAGGAGATGCTATCGTGGTGGACTCTGAACGATGATTGCTTCGGAGAGAACTTTCAGCCTGGAGAAAAAGAGATTCACGTGCAATAGTCGAAAGACCGCAGTGCTGGTGAATACGATAGAAGGAGTAAGCTCGCGCTTGAGAACACCAGCATAAGCGCCGAATGTGGCAATACTAATGAACACGGGTATCCCCCCAGAGCATGACGACGCTGAGGCACGCGGTGAGTCTGCGCTTATAGGGGACCCGCATCTCGACAGCCCGCGTCGCCTGGATCTGACATGCGTTGAGCTTGACGATACTGATCGTCTTGAACACTTCCGTTACCTTCTTCAACCGGACGTCGTTGCTCCTGCGGTAGACGCTCTGGAAGCGGAAAATGAATTTGGAGATCCAGTGGCTGATGTACATGGTCACAACAATGACTGCGATGCCAGTGAACGCTGCCTCGTACAGCACCTCGTACAGCACCTCGTACAGCATGGTGCTGACAATAACAGTCTGCAGCGGCATGAGCCACGCCTGGTGCAGCATATGATGGCATCGCAGTTGGCCGTGCACAGGTTGGTGATCACGCTGAGCATCTTGAGCGCTCCACAGTGATGGTGGTCAACTCGAGGCTGCTCATACCAGTGGATACCGGTTTTCTGGGAGGTAGAGTGGACGGCAAGTTCACACTGCTACAGCAACGTAACGGCAGATTGTACCCGTGCTTTACGTTGCTGGAGCAGTGTGAATATGCCATTCACACTGCTCCAGCAACGTAAAGCAACTGCCCAACTAATGATAAATTCTTTTTTTTTGCCACAACGGTGTTGATCATGAAAACGTGGGTGCGGGTACAAAACCTCCTGAGCAACCAAATCATACTGAATCGCGCTAGAACTTTGCACACGTGTTCAACACATGCACACAGCCGTTGCGCGCCTACGCGTGATGCACGTTCTATCATTTGGATGTGTGCTGTCGGCAATGCAATTATGTCGTCGGTACCAACAGTGCAATGGCAAGGAAAGCAGAGAACTTAGATTATTCGTTTAGACTAACCAAGAACATGCAAAGGCGCCTACGACATCTTGTAGAGACCATGATCTGTGTGTAGGATGTGGCTCTGTGAAGTCAAGAAAGAGAGTCATACAGAGGTACCCGACTATCATAGCAGTGGTTTGTTAGACGAACCAAAGATGGCTGTGACTTAGGTCTTCCCGTCTTCTAGCATCTTGCCCCCCAATTTCTCGCCGATACGCTGAGGCGTAAAATCTTGAAGGACGCTTGATGGTGCACACAGTTTCAATATCTTGAAGAAAGTGATGAGCGTGTCTGGTAGCTCTGTAAGACTGCCCGGGGAGAAACGAGATGTTGTCCAGCCTTTGTCATTCGCATCCTCGCCAGACTTCGTTCTCTTGCTGCGCCTGCTCGTCGTTGCTGATTGTGGAATGCCACCGGTGCCGAGCTCATACATGTAGATACCGGGTTGAGAGGTAGTGTGGATGGCAAATTCACACTGCTAAAGCAACGTAGAGTATAGCAGTTACGTTGCTTTAGCAGTGTGAATTCGCCGTCCACACTACCGCGGCTCACCGCTGATAAATTCTTTTTTTTTGTGCCACCAACACTGTTGACCATGAAAACACGAAGCATGGGAACAAACGCCTCCTGAGCACACAATTCGTACTGAATCGCGCTAGAACTTTGCATACGTGTTCAACACATGCACACAGCCATTGCGCGCCTACGCGCGATGCACGTTCTATCATTTGGATGTGTGCTGTCGGCAATGCAATTATGTCGTCGGTACCAACAGTGCAATGGCAAGGAAAGCAGAGAACTTAGATTATTCGTTTAGACTAACCAAGAACATGCAAAGGCGCCTACGACATCTTGTAGAGACCATGATCTGTGTGTAGGATGTGGCTCTGTGAAGTCAAGAAAGAGAGTCATACAGAGGTACCCGACTATCATAGCAGTGGTTTGTTAGACGAACCAAAGATGGCTGTGACTTAGGTCTTCCCGTCTTCTAGCATCTTGCCCCCCAATTTCTCGCCGATACACTGAGGCGTAAAATCTTGAAGGACGCTTGATGGTGCACACAGTTTCAATATCTTGAAGAAAGTGATGAGCGTGTCTGGTAGCTCTGTAAGACTGCCCGGGGAGAAACGAGATGTTGTCCAGCCTTTGTCATTCGCATCCTCGCCAGACTCCGTTCTCTTGCTGCGCCTGCTCGTCGTTGCTGATTGTGGAATGCCACCGGTGCCGAGCTCATACATGTAGATACCGGGTTGAGAGGTAGTGTGGATGGCAAATTCACACTGCTAAAGCAACGTAGAGTATAGCAGTTACGTTGCTTTAGCAGTGTGAATTCGCCGTCCACACTACCGCGGCTCACCGCTGATAAATTCTTTTTTTTTGTGCCACCAACACTGTTGACCATGAAAACACGAAGCATGGGAACAAACGCCTCCTGAGCACACAATTCGTACTGAATCGCGCTAGAACTTTGCATACGTGTTCAACACATGCACACAGCCATTGCGCGCCTACGCGTGATGCACGTTCTATCATTTGGATGTGTGCTGTCGGCAATGCAATTATGTCGTCGGTACCAACAGTGCAATGGCAAGGAAAGCAGAGAACTTAGATTATTCGTTTAGACTAACCAAGAACATGCAAAGGCGCCTACGACATCTTGTAGAGACCATGATCTGTGTGTAGGATGTGGCTCTGTGAAGTCAAGAAAGAGAGTCATACAGAGGTACCCGACTATCATAGCAGTGGTTTGTTAGACGAACCAAAGATGGCTGTGACTTAGGTCTTCCCGTCTTCTAGCATCTTGCCCCCCAATTTCTCGCCGATACACTGAGGCGTAAAATCTTGAAGGACGCTTGATGGTGCACACAGTTTCAATATCTTGAAGAAAGTGATGAGCGTGTCTGGTAGCTCTGTAAGACTGCCCGGGGAGAAACGAGATGTTGTCCAGCCTTTGTCATTCGCATCCTCGCCAGACTCCGTTCTCTTGCTGCGCCTGCTCGTCGTTGCTGATTGTGGAATGCCACCGGTGCCGAGCTCATACATGTAGATACCGGGTTGAGAGGTAGTGTGGATGGCAAATTCACACTGCTAAAGCAACGTAGAGTATAGCAGTTACGTTGCTTTAGCAGTGTGAATTCGCCGTCCACACTACCGCGGCTCACCGCTGATAAATTCTTTTTTTTTGTGCCACCAACACTGTTGACCATGAAAACACGAAGCATGGGAACAAACGCCTCCTGAGCACACAATTCGTACTGAATCGCGCTAGAACTTTGCATACGTGTTCAACACATGCACACAGCCATTGCGCGCCTACGCGCGATGCACGTTCTATCATTTGGATGTGTGCTGTCGGCAATGCAATTATGTCGTCGGTACCAACAGTGCAATGGCAAGGAAAGCAGAGAACTTAGATTATTCGTTTAGACTAACCAAGAACATGCAAAGGCGCCTACGACATCTTGTAGAGACCATGATCTGTGTGTAGGATGTGGCTCTGTGAAGTCAAGAAAGAGAGTCATACAGAGGTACCCGACTATCATAGCAGTGGTTTGTTAGACGAACCAAAGATGGCTGTGACTTAGGTCTTCCCGTCTTCTAGCATCTTGCCCCCCAATTTCTCGCCGATACACTGAGGCGTAAAATCTTGAAGGACGCTTGATGGTGCACACAGTTTCAATATCTTGAAGAAAGTGATGAGCGTGTCTGGTAGCTCTGTAAGACTGCCCGGGGAGAAACGAGATGTTGTCCAGCCTTTGTCATTCGCATCCTCGCCAGACTCCGTTCTCTTGCTGCGCCTGCTCGTCGTTGCTGATTGTGGAATGCCACCGGTGCCGAGCTCATACATGTAGATACCGGGTTGAGAGGTAGTGTGGATGGCAAATTCACACTGCTAAAGCAACGTAGAGTATAGCAGTTACGTTGCTTTAGCAGTGTGAATTCGCCGTCCACACTACCGCGGCTCACCGCTGATAAATTCTTTTTTTTTGTGCCACCAACACTGTTGACCATGAAAACACGAAGCATGGGAACAAACGCCTCCTGAGCACACAATTCGTACTGAATCGCGCTAGAACTTTGCATACGTGTTCAACACATGCACACAGCCATTGCGCGCCTACGCGCGATGCACGTTCTATCATTTGGATGTGTGCTGTCGGCAATGCAATTATGTCGTCGGTACCAACAGTGCAATGGCAAGGAAAGCAGAGAACTTAGATTATTCGTTTAGACTAACCAAGAACATGCAAAGGCGCCTACGACATCTTGTAGAGACCATGATCTGTGTGTAGGATGTGGCTCTGTGAAGTCAAGAAAGAGAGTCATACAGAGGTACCCGACTATCATAGCAGTGGTTTGTTAGACGAACCAAAGATGGCTGTGACTTAGGTCTTCCCGTCTTCTAGCATCTTGCCCCCCAATTTCTCGCCGATACGCTGAGGCGTAAAATCTTGAAGGACGCTTGATGGTGCACACAGTTTCAATATCTTGAAGAAAGTGATGAGCGTGTCTGGTAGCTCTGTAAGACTGCCCGGGGAGAAACGAGATGTTGTCCAGCCTTTGTCATTCGCATCCTCGCCAGACTCCGTTCTCTTGCTGCGCCTGCTCGTCGTTGCTGATTGTGGAATGCCACCGGTGCCGAGCTCATACATGTAGATACCGGGTTGAGAGGTAGTGTGGATGGCAAATTCACACTGCTAAAGCAACGTAGAGTATAGCAGTTACGTTGCTTTAGCAGTGTGAATTCGCCGTCCACACTACCGCGGCTCACCGCTGATAAATTCTTTTTTTTTGTGCCACCAACACTGTTGACCATGAAAACACGAAGCATGGGAACAAACGCCTCCTGAGCACACAATTCGTACTGAATCGCGCTAGAACTTTGCATACGTGTTCAACACATGCACACAGCCATTGCGCGCCTACGCGCGATGCACGTTCTATCATTTGGATGTGTGCTGTCGGCAATGCAATTATGTCGTCGGTACCAACAGTGCAATGGCAAGGAAAGCAGAGAACTTAGATTATTCGTTTAGACTAACCAAGAACATGCAAAGGCGCCTACGACATCTTGTAGAGACCATGATCTGTGTGTAGGATGTGGCTCTGTGAAGTCAAGAAAGAGAGTCATACAGAGGTACCCGACTATCATAGCAGTGGTTTGTTAGACGAACCAAAGATGGCTGTGACTTAGGTCTTCCCGTCTTCTAGCATCTTGCCCCCCAATTTCTCGCCGATACACTGAGGCGTAAAATCTTGAAGGACGCTTGATGGTGCACACAGTTTCAATATCTTGAAGAAAGTGATGAGCGTGTCTGGTAGCTCTGTAAGACTGCCCGGGGAGAAACGAGATGTTGTCCAGCCTTTGTCATTCGCATCCTCGCCAGACTCCGTTCTCTTGCTGCGCCTGCTCGTCGTTGCTGATTGTGGAATGCCACCGGTGCCGAGCTCATACATGTAGATACCGGGTTGAGAGGTAGTGTGGATGGCAAATTCACACTGCTAAAGCAACGTAGAGTATAGCAGTTACGTTGCTTTAGCAGTGTGAATTCGCCGTCCACACTACCGCGGCTCACCGCTGATAAATTCTTTTTTTTTGTGCCACCAACACTGTTGACCATGAAAACACGAAGCATGGGAACAAACGCCTCCTGAGCACACAATTCGTACTGAATCGCGCTAGAACTTTGCATACGTGTTCAACACATGCACACAGCCATTGCGCGCCTACGCGCGATGCACGTTCTATCATTTGGATGTGTGCTGTCGGCAATGCAATTATGTCGTCGGTACCAACAGTGCAATGGCAAGGAAAGCAGAGAACTTAGATTATTCGTTTAGACTAACCAAGAACATGCAAAGGCGCCTACGACATCTTGTAGAGACCATGATCTGTGTGTAGGATGTGGCTCTGTGAAGTCAAGAAAGAGAGTCATACAGAGGTACCCGACTATCATAGCAGTGGTTTGTTAGACGAACCAAAGATGGCTGTGACTTAGGTCTTCCCGTCTTCTAGCATCTTGCCCCCCAATTTCTCGCCGATACACTGAGGCGTAAAATCTTGAAGGACGCTTGATGGTGCACACAGTTTCAATATCTTGAAGAAAGTGATGAGCGTGTCTGGTAGCTCTGTAAGACTGCCCGGGGAGAAACGAGATGTTGTCCAGCCTTTGTCATTCGCATCCTCGCCAGACTCCGTTCTCTTGCTGCGCCTGCTCGTCGTTGCTGATTGTGGAATGCCACCGGTGCCGAGCTCATACATGTAGATACCGGGTTGAGAGGTAGTGTGGATGGCAAATTCACACTGCTAAAGCAACGTAGAGTATAGCAGTTACGTTGCTTTAGCAGTGTGAATTCGCCGTCCACACTACCGCGGCTCACCGCTGATAAATTCTTTTTTTTTGTGCCACCAACACTGTTGACCATGAAAACACGAAGCATGGGAACAAACGCCTCCTGAGCACACAATTCGTACTGAATCGCGCTAGAACTTTGCATACGTGTTCAACACATGCACACAGCCATTGCGCGCCTACGCGCGATGCACGTTCTATCATTTGGATGTGTGCTGTCGGCAATGCAATTATGTCGTCGGTACCAACAGTGCAATGGCAAGGAAAGCAGAGAACTTAGATTATTCGTTTAGACTAACCAAGAACATGCAAAGGCGCCTACGACATCTTGTAGAGACCATGATCTGTGTGTAGGATGTGGCTCTGTGAAGTCAAGAAAGAGAGTCATACAGAGGTACCCGACTATCATAGCAGTGGTTTGTTAGACGAACCAAAGATGGCTGTGACTTAGGTCTTCCCGTCTTCTAGCATCTTGCCCCCCAATTTCTCGCCGATACGCTGAGGCGTAAAATATTGAAGGACGCTTGATGGTGCACACAGTTTCAATATCTTGAAGAAGGTGTAAATTTGGGTCGGCAACGAGGGCTTCGTACACAAGTGTCATAAACTTCAGCATATAACCCCCAAAGTCCTCAATAAATGTTTTTCTTGGCTTTGTCTGAGCACGCTTCGGTGAGAACTTCACAAAAGATGTAGATGGATATTTGGTAATCCGCTCTTTCTCGAGAATTGGCAACCACATCACCAGTAGGTGGAGCAGCGCTAGCTGAGGTAATGCACACGTCCTCTGCGGTTGGCTCAGAGCTAGCCTCCGGTTCCAAACCAGTCTGAGTACCAGAGGCTGAATCTGCTTCCCTTAGAGACTAGTTTTGCGCTGGTATCGAGCGCGCTAACTTGTCGGAAACATTGTTGCGACAAACGAATCGTGCGACCCAAGATTCTTTTGCGGTCGCTGTCAAGTCGATGAAACCTGGGCAATTCGTTTCGCAATGACCAATAATATCGTGGCGCGTCAGCTTTGTGTCCTTGGCAAAGTTACTTTCGATGGCAGCGAGAAGAGCTGGCTCGTACTGGTGAGTGAGTTGTGGTTGCTTGCCTGGCCTTCCAAGACGAACTTGACTAGGATTAGCTTCAGAGATCTTCACCCCACTTAACAGCTTGTCCGCGTTCTTTTCCCAGCTGATTAGAGTCGTTCGAGGGATACCGAGGTCTTTCGCCGCCGCGGAAGCCTTTGCGCCACTGCGCTTCCACTCGGCGAGAATATTCAGCTTCTCTTTCACGGGCACCTCCTTGCGCTTCCCCATGGCTGCTTGCAGATTCTGGGACAGCTGGAATGCGAACCACAAACGAAAGAATGGCAAAAATACATCAATGGATAACGGCAGTGGAACCTCCAATCGTCACTTTATTACGACAATCGTCGCTTTATTACGACAATCGTCGCTCTACTACGACAATCGTCGCTTTATTACGACAATCGTCGCTCTATTACGACAATCGTCGCTTTATTACGACAATCGTCGCTTTACTACGACAATCGTCGCTTTATTACGACAATCGTCGCTTTACTACGACAATCGTCGCTTTATTACGACAATCGTCGCTTTACTACGACAATCGTCGCTCTATTATGACAATCGTCGCTTTACTACGACAATCGTCGCTCTATTACGACAATCGTCGCTTTACTACGACAATCGTCGCTCTATTACGACAATCGTCGCTTTATTACGACAATCGTCGCTTTACTACGACAATCGTCGCTTTATTACGACAATCGTCGTTCTATTACGACAATCGTCGCTTTACTACGACAATCGTTGCTTTACTACGACAATCGTCGCTTTACTACGACAATCGTCGCTTTATTAAGACAGACGTGACGCTGTAGCAATATAAGCAATTAAAGTGATGGTAATCCAAAAGATGTGAAGGGAAATTAGATGATTCGCTCGTTCTCGATAAAAGCACCCAGAACTTTCTCAACCTCGGACAAACGGTGATGCGACTTCGAGTCCACAAGGACGATACATCGAACAGTATTCTTGCATAGAAGCACTGAGTTCTGGACAATAGCAAAACTCCAATGCTGTTCCATTTGGATTGGGATAAGAATTTACTTGTAATTGAGAGTACGGAAATTCCTTGGTGACGGTGGAACAGCTGAGGTAAGCACTCATCATATTCTTTCTGTTGTATGGAAATACTGTGTAGATCATAGTGAAGAACAACGGGTCTAAGCTGGTAACTTGGTGAAGTAGAGAAAAGTTCTTGTGGATGTAGTAGGTTAAAAGTCATCAACCAATTCACCATCGTTCAAAGTGTCGAGATTGACCTTCGTGACTTTGATCATCTTTGTCGCAAAATCAGCGTCAAACGAGACGACTTCAGTCTACACACAACTTGGTTCCACAATTGTTGCTTGTCACGTTTTGTTAGCACAATGTCTTCAGTGATGATTGGTGGATTTTTCGTGCCTACTAAGTTTCTGATCGTCACCGCGCTAGAGGATTTAACCTGAGCAGTATTCGTTGAAGAATCTGATGATTGTCTTGATGGCTGTGTGCGCTTGGATTTTGACGGGATGTCAGTTGAGATCGGAGCCTGTTCAGTGGTGAATTGTTTAGGCTTTTTCTTGGGTTGCTTGGGAGGAGCTCTTGAGCTGTTACTTGACTTTCTCTTCGGTTTTGAACAAGAATTCACGTACCGCGTCGCCGACAAATCGTTTGGCGCTGCGAAGACGGTGTCTTGTGATCTCGATGTCGATGCGGACGACAATGTAGCGTTTGATACGCCGTCGATTCCACGCTGCAAGGCATCGCTTGTCACACTGACATTTTTACTTCGTGATGGTATTGATGGGACATTTTCTGTGCTGGTTCCACTTGGTGACACCGCCATTGACAAATCATCCATATTGTCTGCAATGGGAACAAGTCTCGGGGAGATGTCATTTACATAATCTCCTGTAAAAGCTGGTTCCGCACTTAGCTGGGTGGCGCCCTCATCCTCACCCAAATATTCTGAGCTTGGAACAAAACTTGCCGAGATTTCGTCGCCAATTTCTACCGTGGGAGTAGCTCTTGAAGAAATTGAATACCGCTAGGATGAGCAGAACTACGACCTTCTCTTTCGCCTATGTGTGGCGCTCACAAAGTATCATGTTCGTACACTGCCCCTTCGCGACGATGACGTCACTAAGCTCAATAACTACAACAAGAGGCTCCGCATAATTGGTGAGAGCTGCCGTGAGAAGCGCTCTCGCATCCAGAAAGAGTACCGTGAAAAGCGCCGACACCGCCTGCGCAGTCTGTTGGCTGCTCATGTAGAGCATCTCGATAATGCATCAAAACTGCCCAACAAATGATAAATTCTTTTTTTTTTGTTGCCATAACACTATTGACCATGAAAACATGAGGCGCGGGTACAAACACCTCCTGAGCACACAAATCGTACTGAATCCCGCTAGAACTTTGCACAAGTGTTCAACACAAGTATATCTAAAGTGCGCGCCTAAGCGCACGATCTCATTGTCGTGTAAGTATTCAGATGTCAAGAACATACAAAACGCATTCTTCGTGATTCTAATTCTAAACGTAGTGAGCGGCAGTACTGAAAAACCTTATGAACCTCAAGGTTTTACCCAACATTTGGAGTACGATGGTGATGCTCTGTTTTCACTGGCTACTCAAGTTTCCTCGACACCCTGACAGCGGCATCTGACTTTACTAATGAAACTAGGCATATCCACACTCGATACGTTCACACGAAGGCGCTCCCATGTAAATTTGCACCTGCGTGCGCGTCTACCTTCACATCCAAAAATGCAGTAAACGTACATGTGGTCCGAGATCACCGCGACGCTACTGAAGTCTTTGATTTGATAAGCTGTGTTTTTCGAGAATAAGAAATCGCTTCGATACCGCATGAAGCAAAAGCATCCATCCTCAGCGAATTCTTCGAAATTGATGCACACCAGCTTCGCAAATAATTCCTCCCAGGTTGATGCGAATAGTTAAGGAAATGAGATGACAGCAAACGAAGAAATTATTACCACAAGAACTAGGCAAAATGTTGATGCCTCGTGTGAGAGCGATACTCGTTCCCAGCCACACTTAGTCGATATTTCATGCTCTTCGATTGAGCATTCAGTTGATTCAAGTTTTATTCATCCTGACTGCGAAAGCGCAAGTAGATATCCTGCCGACCTCGACTCTTTCGCAGCATTATCCGCTTCACTAATATCGCCTGCAGTATCGTCCGCTGCACCAGCTCGACCTTGGGAGGCGAAAGCAATGGTCGGTCTCTTGATGAGTATACTCACAATGCTAAAAATAGTGGAAGCAGCTCTGTACAATAGTCGATCGCTACGCCATATTTTGCAGTGGGTTCTGATTGAAGCACTCACGGGGAGCGTGAAAACGCTGCGAGCACTCTTAACGGCGAAACGAGAGAAACCTCAATCAACTTACTTGGCGAAATGTGTAGCAGTGGCGCGCTATTATAGGAGCGGGATAGTCAAACTCCATTTATCCAGCGTCCAATATATAGACCCGATCGAGATGCAACTGTTTAGTGCCTCACCCAAATATTCTGAGCTTGGAACAAAACTTGCCGAGATTTCGTCGCCAATTTCTACCGTGGGAGTAGCTCTTGAAGAAATTGAATACCGCTAGGATGAGCAGAACTACGACCTTCTCTTTCGCCTATGTGTGGCGCTCACAAAGTATCATGTTCGTACACTGCCCCTTCGCGACGATGACGTCACTAAGCTCAATAACTACAACAAGAGGCTCCGCATAATTGGTGAGAGCTGCCGTGAGAAGCGCTCTCGCATCCAGAAAGAGTACCGTGAAAAGCGCCGACACCGCCTGCGCAGTCTGTTGGCTGCTCATGTAGAGCATCTCGATAATGCATCAAAACTGCCCAACAAATGATAAATTCTTTTTTTTTTGTTGCCATAACACTATTGACCATGAAAACATGAGGCGCGGGTACAAACACCTCCTGAGCACACAAATCGTACTGAATCCCGCTAGAACTTTGCACAAGTGTTCAACACAAGTATATCTAAAGTGCGCGCCTAAGCGCACGATCTCATTGTCGTGTAAGTATTCAGATGTCAAGAACATACAAAACGCATTCTTCGTGATTCTAATTCTAAACGTAGTGAGCGGCAGTACTGAAAAACCTTATGAACCTCAAGGTTTTACCCAACATTTGGAGTACGATGGTGATGCTCTGTTTTCACTGGCTACTCAAGTTTCCTCGACACCCTGACAGCGGCATCTGACTTTACTAATGAAACTAGGCATATCCACACTCGATACGTTCACACGAAGGCGCTCCCATGTAAATTTGCACCTGCGTGCGCGTCTACCTTCACATCCAAAAATGCAGTAAACGTACATGTGGTCCGAGATCACCGCGACGCTACTGAAGTCTTTGATTTGATAAGCTGTGTTTTTCGAGAATAAGAAATCGCTTCGATACCGCATGAAGCAAAAGCATCCATCCTCAGCGAATTCTTCGAAATTGATGCACACCAGCTTCGCAAATAATTCCTCCCAGGTTGATGCGAATAGTTAAGGAAATGAGATGACAGCAAACGAAGAAATTATTACCACAAGAACTAGGCAAAATGTTGATGCCTCGTGTGAGAGCGATACTCGTTCCCAGCCACACTTAGTCGATATTTCATGCTCTTCGATTGAGCATTCAGTTGATTCAAGTTTTATTCATCCTGACTGCGAAAGCGCAAGTAGATATCCTGCCGACCTCGACTCTTTCGCAGCATTATCCGCTTCACTAATATCGCCTGCAGTATCGTCCGCTGCACCAGCTCGACCTTGGGAGGCGAAAGCAATGGTCGGTCTCTTGATGAGTATACTCACAATGCTAAAAATAGTGGAAGCAGCTCTGTACAATAGTCGATCGCTACGCCATATTTTGCAGTGGGTTCTGATTGAAGCACTCACGGGGAGCGTGAAAACGCTGCGAGCACTCTTAACGGCGAAACAAGAGAAACCTCAATCAACTTACTTGGCGAAATGTGTAGCAGTGGCGCGCTATTATAGGAGCGGGATAGTCAAACTCCATTTATCCAGCGTCCAATATATAGACCCGATCGAGATGCAACTGTTTAGTGCCTCACCCAAATATTCTGAGCTTGGAACAAAACTTGCCGAGATTTCGTCGCCAATTTCTACCGTGGGAGTAGCTCTTGAAGAAATTGAATACCGCTAGGATGAGCAGAACTACGACCTTCTCTTTCGCCTATGTGTGGCGCTCACAAAGTATCATGTTCGTACACTGCCCCTTCGCGACGATGACGTCACTAAGCTCAATAACTACAACAAGAGGCTCCGCATAATTGGTGAGAGCTGCCGTGAGAAGCGCTCTCGCATCCAGAAAGAGTACCGTGAAAAGCGCCGACACCGCCTGCGCAGTCTGTTGGCTGCTCATGTAGAGCATCTCGATAATGCATCAAAACTGCCCAACAAATGATAAATTCTTTTTTTTTTTGTTGCCATCAACACTGTTGACCATGAAAACACGAAGCATGGGAACAAACGCCTCCTGAGCACACAAATCGTACTGAATCCCGCTAGAACTTTGCACAAGTGTTCAACACAAGTATATCTAAAGTGCGCGCCTAAGCGCACGATCTCATTGTCGTGTAAGTATTCAGATGTCAAGAACATACAAAACGCATTCTTCGTGATTCTAATTCTAAACGTAGTGAGCGGCAGTACTGAAAAACCTTATGAACCTCAAGGTTTTACCCAACATTTGGAGTACGATGGTGATGCTCTGTTTTCACTGGCTACTCAAGTTTCCTCGACACCCTGACAGCGGCATCTGACTTTACTAATGAAACTAGGCATATCCACACTCGATACGTTCACACGAAGGCGCTCCCATGTAAATTTGCACCTGCGTGCGCGTCTACCTTCACATCCAAAAATGCAGTAAACGTACATGTGGTCCGAGATCACCGCGACGCTACTGAAGTCTTTGATTTGATAAGCTGTGTTTTTCGAGAATAAGAAATCGCTTCGATACCGCATGAAGCAAAAGCATCCATCCTCAGCGAATTCTTCGAAATTGATGCACACCAGCTTCGCAAATAATTCCTCCCAGGTTGATGCGAATAGTTAAGGAAATGAGATGACAGCAAACGAAGAAATTATTACCACAAGAACTAGGCAAAATGTTGATGCCTCGTGTGAGAGCGATACTCGTTCCCAGCCACACTTAGTCGATATTTCATGCTCTTCGATTGAGCATTCAGTTGATTCAAGTTTTATTCATCCTGACTGCGAAAGCGCAAGTAGATATCCTGCCGACCTCGACTCTTTCGCAGCATTATCCGCTTCACTAATATCGCCTGCAGTATCGTCCGCTGCACCAGCTCGACCTTGGGAGGCGAAAGCAATGGTCGGTCTCTTGATGAGTATACTCACAATGCTAAAAATAGTGGAAGCAGCTCTGTACAATAGTCGATCGCTACGCCATATTTTGCAGTGGGTTCTGATTGAAGCACTCACGGGGAGCGTGAAAACGCTGCGAGCACTCTTAACGGCGAAACAAGAGAAACCTCAATCAACTTACTTGGCGAAATGTGTAGCAGTGGCGCGCTATTATAGGAGCGGGATAGTCAAACTCCATTTATCCAGCGTCCAATATATAGACCCGATCGAGATGCAACTGTTTAGTGCCTCACCCAAATATTCTGAGCTTGGAACAAAACTTGCCGAGATTTCGTCGCCAATTTCTACCGTGGGAGTAGCTCTTGAAGAAATTGAATACCGCTAGGATGAGCAGAACTACGACCTTCTCTTTCGCCTATGTGTGGCGCTCACAAAGTATCATGTTCGTACACTGCCCCTTCGCGACGATGACGTCACTAAGCTCAATAACTACAACAAGAGGCTCCGCATAATTGGTGAGAGCTGCCGTGAGAAGCGCTCTCGCATCCAGAAAGAGTACCGTGAAAAGCGCCGACACCGCCTGCGCAGTCTGTTGGCTGCTCATGTAGAGCATCTCGATAATGCATCAAAACTGCCCAACAAATGATAAATTCTTTTTTTTTTGTTGCCATAACACTATTGACCATGAAAACATGAGGCGCGGGTACAAACACCTCCTGAGCACACAAATCGTACTGAATCCCGCTAGAACTTTGCACAAGTGTTCAACACAAGTATATCTAAAGTGCGCGCCTAAGCGCACGATCTCATTGTCGTGTAAGTATTCAGATGTCAAGAACATACAAAACGCATTCTTCGTGATTCTAATTCTAAACGTAGTGAGCGGCAGTACTGAAAAACCTTATGAACCTCAAGGTTTTACCCAACATTTGGAGTACGATGGTGATGCTCTGTTTTCACTGGCTACTCAAGTTTCCTCGACACCCTGACAGCGGCATCTGACTTTACTAATGAAACTAGGCATATCCACACTCGATACGTTCACACGAAGGCGCTCCCATGTAAATTTGCACCTGCGTGCGCGTCTACCTTCACATCCAAAAATGCAGTAAACGTACATGTGGTCCGAGATCACCGCGACGCTACTGAAGTCTTTGATTTGATAAGCTGTGTTTTTCGAGAATAAGAAATCGCTTCGATACCGCATGAAGCAAAAGCATCCATCCTCAGCGAATTCTTCGAAATTGATGCACACCAGCTTCGCAAATAATTCCTCCCAGGTTGATGCGAATAGTTAAGGAAATGAGATGACAGCAAACGAAGAAATTATTACCACAAGAACTAGGCAAAATGTTGATGCCTCGTGTGAGAGCGATACTCGTTCCCAGCCACACTTAGTCGATATTTCATGCTCTTCGATTGAGCATTCAGTTGATTCAAGTTTTATTCATCCTGACTGCGAAAGCGCAAGTAGATATCCTGCCGACCTCGACTCTTTCGCAGCATTATCCGCTTCACTAATATCGCCTGCAGTATCGTCCGCTGCACCAGCTCGACCTTGGGAGGCGAAAGCAATGGTCGGTCTCTTGATGAGTATACTCACAATGCTAAAAATAGTGGAAGCAGCTCTGTACAATAGTCGATCGCTACGCCATATTTTGCAGTGGGTTCTGATTGAAGCACTCACGGGGAGCGTGAAAACGCTGCGAGCACTCTTAACGGCGAAACAAGAGAAACCTCAATCAACTTACTTGGCGAAATGTGTAGCAGTGGCGCGCTATTATAGGAGCGGGATAGTCAAACTCCATTTATCCAGCGTCCAATATATAGACCCGATCGAGATGCAACTGTTTAGTGCCTCACCCAAATATTCTGAGCTTGGAACAAAACTTGCCGAGATTTCGTCGCCAATTTCTACCGTGGGAGTAGCTCTTGAAGAAATTGAATACCGCTAGGATGAGCAGAACTACGACCTTCTCTTTCGCCTATGTGTGGCGCTCACAAAGTATCATGTTCGTACACTGCCCCTTCGCGACGATGACGTCACTAAGCTCAATAACTACAACAAGAGGCTCCGCATAATTGGTGAGAGCTGCCGTGAGAAGCGCTCTCGCATCCAGAAAGAGTACCGTGAAAAGCGCCGACACCGCCTGCGCAGTCTGTTGGCTGCTCATGTAGAGCATCTCGATAATGCATCAAAACTGCCCAACAAATGATAAATTCTTTTTTTTTTGTTGCCATAACACTATTGACCATGAAAACATGAGGCGCGGGTACAAACACCTCCTGAGCACACAAATCGTACTGAATCCCGCTAGAACTTTGCACAAGTGTTCAACACAAGTATATCTAAAGTGCGCGCCTAAGCGCACGATCTCATTGTCGTGTAAGTATTCAGATGTCAAGAACATACAAAACGCATTCTTCGTGATTCTAATTCTAAACGTAGTGAGCGGCAGTACTGAAAAACCTTATGAACCTCAAGGTTTTACCCAACATTTGGAGTACGATGGTGATGCTCTGTTTTCACTGGCTACTCAAGTTTCCTCGACACCCTGACAGCGGCATCTGACTTTACTAATGAAACTAGGCATATCCACACTCGATACGTTCACACGAAGGCGCTCCCATGTAAATTTGCACCTGCGTGCGCGTCTACCTTCACATCCAAAAATGCAGTAAACGTACATGTGGTCCGAGATCACCGCGACGCTACTGAAGTCTTTGATTTGATAAGCTGTGTTTTTCGAGAATAAGAAATCGCTTCGATACCGCATGAAGCAAAAGCATCCATCCTCAGCGAATTCTTCGAAATTGATGCACACCAGCTTCGCAAATAATTCCTCCCAGGTTGATGCGAATAGTTAAGGAAATGAGATGACAGCAAACGAAGAAATTATTACCACAAGAACTAGGCAAAATGTTGATGCCTCGTGTGAGAGCGATACTCGTTCCCAGCCACACTTAGTCGATATTTCATGCTCTTCGATTGAGCATTCAGTTGATTCAAGTTTTATTCATCCTGACTGCGAAAGCGCAAGTAGATATCCTGCCGACCTCGACTCTTTCGCAGCATTATCCGCTTCACTAATATCGCCTGCAGTATCGTCCGCTGCACCAGCTCGACCTTGGGAGGCGAAAGCAATGGTCGGTCTCTTGATGAGTATACTCACAATGCTAAAAATAGTGGAAGCAGCTCTGTACAATAGTCGATCGCTACGCCATATTTTGCAGTGGGTTCTGATTGAAGCACTCACGGGGAGCGTGAAAACGCTGCGAGCACTCTTAACGGCGAAACAAGAGAAACCTCAATCAACTTACTTGGCGAAATGTGTAGCAGTGGCGCGCTATTATAGGAGCGGGATAGTCAAACTCCATTTATCCAGCGTCCAATATATAGACCCGATCGAGATGCAACTGTTTAGTGCCTCACCCAAATATTCTGAGCTTGGAACAAAACTTGCCGAGATTTCGTCGCCAATTTCTACCGTGGGAGTAGCTCTTGAAGAAATTGAATACCGCTAGGATGAGCAGAACTACGACCTTCTCTTTCGCCTATGTGTGGCGCTCACAAAGTATCATGTTCGTACACTGCCCCTTCGCGACGATGACGTCACTAAGCTCAATAACTACAACAAGAGGCTCCGCATAATTGGTGAGAGCTGCCGTGAGAAGCGCTCTCGCATCCAGAAAGAGTACCGTGAAAAGCGCCGACGCCGCCTGCGCAGTCTGTTGGCTGCTCATGTAGAGCATCTCGATAATGCATCAAAACTGCCCAACAAATGATAAATTCTTTTTTTTTTGTTGCCATAACACTATTGACCATGAAAACATGAGGCGCGGGTACAAACACCTCCTGAGCACACAAATCGTACTGAATCCCGCTAGAACTTTGCACAAGTGTTCAACACAAGTATATCTAAAGTGCGCGCCTAAGCGCACGATCTCATTGTCGTGTAAGTATTCAGATGTCAAGAACATACAAAACGCATTCTTCGTGATTCTAATTCTAAACGTAGTGAGCGGCAGTACTGAAAAACCTTATGAACCTCAAGGTTTTACCCAACATTTGGAGTACGATGGTGATGCTCTGTTTTCACTGGCTACTCAAGTTTCCTCGACACCCTGACAGCGGCATCTGACTTTACTAATGAAACTAGGCATATCCACACTCGATACGTTCACACGAAGGCGCTCCCATGTAAATTTGCACCTGCGTGCGCGTCTACCTTCACATCCAAAAATGCAGTAAACGTACATGTGGTCCGAGATCACCGCGACGCTACTGAAGTCTTTGATTTGATAAGCTGTGTTTTTCGAGAATAAGAAATCGCTTCGATACCGCATGAAGCAAAAGCATCCATCCTCAGCGAATTCTTCGAAATTGATGCACACCAGCTTCGCAAATAATTCCTCCCAGGTTGATGCGAATAGTTAAGGAAATGAGATGACAGCAAACGAAGAAATTATTACCACAAGAACTAGGCAAAATGTTGATGCCTCGTGTGAGAGCGATACTCGTTCCCAGCCACACTTAGTCGATATTTCATGCTCTTCGATTGAGCATTCAGTTGATTCAAGTTTTATTCATCCTGACTGCGAAAGCGCAAGTAGATATCCTGCCGACCTCGACTCTTTCGCAGCATTATCCGCTTCACTAATATCGCCTGCAGTATCGTCCGCTGCACCAGCTCGACCTTGGGAGGCGAAAGCAATGGTCGGTCTCTTGATGAGTATACTCACAATGCTAAAAATAGTGGAAGCAGCTCTGTACAATAGTCGATCGCTACGCCATATTTTGCAGTGGGTTCTGATTGAAGCACTCACGGGGAGCGTGAAAACGCTGCGAGCACTCTTAACGGCGAAACAAGAGAAACCTCAATCAACTTACTTGGCGAAATGTGTAGCAGTGGCGCGCTATTATAGGAGCGGGATAGTCAAACTCCATTTATCCAGCGTCCAATATATAGACCCGATCGAGATGCAACTGTTTAGTGCCTCACCCAAATATTCTGAGCTTGGAACAAAACTTGCCGAGATTTCGTCGCCAATTTCTACCGTGGGAGTAGCTCTTGAAGAAATTGAATACCGCTAGGATGAGCAGAACTACGACCTTCTCTTTCGCCTATGTGTGGCGCTCACAAAGTATCATGTTCGTACACTGCCCCTTCGCGACGATGACGTCACTAAGCTCAATAACTACAACAAGAGGCTCCGCATAATTGGTGAGAGCTGCCGTGAGAAGCGCTCTCGCATCCAGAAAGAGTACCGTGAAAAGCGCCGACACCGCCTGCGCAGTCTGTTGGCTGCTCATGTAGAGCATCTCGATAATGCATCAAAACTGCCCAACAAATGATAAATTCTTTTTTTTTTTGTTGCCATAACACTATTGACCATGAAAACATGAGGCGCGGGTACAAACACCTCCTGAGCACACAAATCGTACTGAATCCCGCTAGAACTTTGCACAAGTGTTCAACACAAGTATATCTAAAGTGCGCGCCTAAGCGCACGATCTCATTGTCGTGTAAGTATTCAGATGTCAAGAACATACAAAACGCATTCTTCGTGATTCTAATTCTAAACGTAGTGAGCGGCAGTACTGAAAAACCTTATGAACCTCAAGGTTTTACCCAACATTTGGAGTACGATGGTGATGCTCTGTTTTCACTGGCTACTCAAGTTTCCTCGACACCCTGACAGCGGCATCTGACTTTACTAATGAAACTAGGCATATCCACACTCGATACGTTCACACGAAGGCGCTCCCATGTAAATTTGCACCTGCGTGCGCGTCTACCTTCACATCCAAAAATGCAGTAAACGTACATGTGGTCCGAGATCACCGCGACGCTACTGAAGTCTTTGATTTGATAAGCTGTGTTTTTCGAGAATAAGAAATCGCTTCGATACCGCATGAAGCAAAAGCATCCATCCTCAGCGAATTCTTCGAAATTGATGCACACCAGCTTCGCAAATAATTCCTCCCAGGTTGATGCGAATAGTTAAGGAAATGAGATGACAGCAAACGAAGAAATTATTACCACAAGAACTAGGCAAAATGTTGATGCCTCGTGTGAGAGCGATACTCGTTCCCAGCCACACTTAGTCGATATTTCATGCTCTTCGATTGAGCATTCAGTTGATTCAAGTTTTATTCATCCTGACTGCGAAAGCGCAAGTAGATATCCTGCCGACCTCGACTCTTTCGCAGCATTATCCGCTTCACTAATATCGCCTGCAGTATCGTCCGCTGCACCAGCTCGACCTTGGGAGGCGAAAGCAATGGTCGGTCTCTTGATGAGTATACTCACAATGCTAAAAATAGTGGAAGCAGCTCTGTACAATAGTCGATCGCTACGCCATATTTTGCAGTGGGTTCTGATTGAAGCACTCACGGGGAGCGTGAAAACGCTGCGAGCACTCTTAACGGCGAAACAAGAGAAACCTCAATCAACTTACTTGGCGAAATGTGTAGCAGTGGCGCGCTATTATAGGAGCGGGATAGTCAAACTCCATTTATCCAGCGTCCAATATATAGACCCGATCGAGATGCAACTGTTTAGTGCCTCACCCAAATATTCTGAGCTTGGAACAAAACTTGCCGAGATTTCGTCGCCAATTTCTACCGTGGGAGTAGCTCTTGAAGAAATTGAATACCGCTAGGATGAGCAGAACTACGACCTTCTCTTTCGCCTATGTGTGGCGCTCACAAAGTATCATGTTCGTACACTGCCCCTTCGCGACGATGACGTCACTAAGCTCAATAACTACAACAAGAGGCTCCGCATAATTGGTGAGAGCTGCCGTGAGAAGCGCTCTCGCATCCAGAAAGAGTACCGTGAAAAGCGCCGACACCGCCTGCGCAGTCTGTTGGCTGCTCATGTAGAGCATCTCGATAATGCATCAAAACTGCCCAACAAATGATAAATTCTTTTTTTTTTGTTGCCATAACACTATTGACCATGAAAACATGAGGCGCGGGTACAAACACCTCCTGAGCACACAAATCGTACTGAATCCCGCTAGAACTTTGCACAAGTGTTCAACACAAGTATATCTAAAGTGCGCGCCTAAGCGCACGATCTCATTGTCGTGTAAGTATTCAGATGTCAAGAACATACAAAACGCATTCTTCGTGATTCTAATTCTAAACGTAGTGAGCGGCAGTACTGAAAAACCTTATGAACCTCAAGGTTTTACCCAACATTTGGAGTACGATGGTGATGCTCTGTTTTCACTGGCTACTCAAGTTTCCTCGACACCCTGACAGCGGCATCTGACTTTACTAATGAAACTAGGCATATCCACACTCGATACGTTCACACGAAGGCGCTCCCATGTAAATTTGCACCTGCGTGCGCGTCTACCTTCACATCCAAAAATGCAGTAAACGTACATGTGGTCCGAGATCACCGCGACGCTACTGAAGTCTTTGATTTGATAAGCTGTGTTTTTCGAGAATAAGAAATCGCTTCGATACCGCATGAAGCAAAAGCATCCATCCTCAGCGAATTCTTCGAAATTGATGCACACCAGCTTCGCAAATAATTCCTCCCAGGTTGATGCGAATAGTTAAGGAAATGAGATGACAGCAAACGAAGAAATTATTACCACAAGAACTAGGCAAAATGTTGATGCCTCGTGTGAGAGCGATACTCGTTCCCAGCCACACTTAGTCGATATTTCATGCTCTTCGATTGAGCATTCAGTTGATTCAAGTTTTATTCATCCTGACTGCGAAAGCGCAAGTAGATATCCTGCCGACCTCGACTCTTTCGCAGCATTATCCGCTTCACTAATATCGCCTGCAGTATCGTCCGCTGCACCAGCTCGACCTTGGGAGGCGAAAGCAATGGTCGGTCTCTTGATGAGTATACTCACAATGCTAAAAATAGTGGAAGCAGCTCTGTACAATAGTCGATCGCTACGCCATATTTTGCAGTGGGTTCTGATTGAAGCACTCACGGGAGCGTGAAAACGCTGCGAGCACTCTTAACGGCGAAACAAGAGAAACCTCAATCAACTTACTTGGCGAAATGTGTAGCAGTGGCGCGCTATTATAGGAGCGGGATAGTCAAACTCCATTTATCCAGCGTCCAATATATAGACCCGATCGAGATGCAACTGTTTAGTGCCTCACCCAAATATTCTGAGCTTGGAACAAAACTTGCCGAGATTTCGTCGCCAATTTCTACCGTGGGAGTAGCTCTTGAAGAAATTGAATACCGCTAGGATGAGCAGAACTACGACCTTCTCTTTCGCCTATGTGTGGCGCTCACAAAGTATCATGTTCGTACACTGCCCCTTCGCGACGATGACGTCACTAAGCTCAATAACTACAACAAGAGGCTCCGCATAATTGGTGAGAGCTGCCGTGAGAAGCGCTCTCGCATCCAGAAAGAGTACCGTGAAAAGCGCCGACACCGCCTGCGCAGTCTGTTGGCTGCTCATGTAGAGCATCTCGATAATGCATCAAAACTGCCCAACAAATGATAAATTCTTTTTTTTTTGTTGCCATAACACTATTGACCATGAAAACATGAGGCGCGGGTACAAACACCTCCTGAGCACACAAATCGTACTGAATCCCGCTAGAACTTTGCACAAGTGTTCAACACAAGTATATCTAAAGTGCGCGCCTAAGCGCACGATCTCATTGTCGTGTAAGTATTCAGATGTCAAGAACATACAAAACGCATTCTTCGTGATTCTAATTCTAAACGTAGTGAGCGGCAGTACTGAAAAACCTTATGAACCTCAAGGTTTTACCCAACATTTGGAGTACGATGGTGATGCTCTGTTTTCACTGGCTACTCAAGTTTCCTCGACACCCTGACAGCGGCATCTGACTTTACTAATGAAACTAGGCATATCCACACTCGATACGTTCACACGAAGGCGCTCCCATGTAAATTTGCACCTGCGTGCGCGTCTACCTTCACATCCAAAAATGCAGTAAACGTACATGTGGTCCGAGATCACCGCGACGCTACTGAAGTCTTTGATTTGATAAGCTGTGTTTTTCGAGAATAAGAAATCGCTTCGATACCGCATGAAGCAAAAGCATCCATCCTCAGCGAATTCTTCGAAATTGATGCACACCAGCTTCGCAAATAATTCCTCCCAGGTTGATGCGAATAGTTAAGGAAATGAGATGACAGCAAACGAAGAAATTATTACCACAAGAACTAGGCAAAATGTTGATGCCTCGTGTGAGAGCGATACTCGTTCCCAGCCACACTTAGTCGATATTTCATGCTCTTCGATTGAGCATTCAGTTGATTCAAGTTTTATTCATCCTGACTGCGAAAGCGCAAGTAGATATCCTGCCGACCTCGACTCTTTCGCAGCATTATCCGCTTCACTAATATCGCCTGCAGTATCGTCCGCTGCACCAGCTCGACCTTGGGAGGCGAAAGCAATGGTCGGTCTCTTGATGAGTATACTCACAATGCTAAAAATAGTGGAAGCAGCTCTGTACAATAGTCGATCGCTACGCCATATTTTGCAGTGGGTTCTGATTGAAGCACTCACGGGGAGCGTGAAAACGCTGCGAGCACTCTTAACGGCGAAACAAGAGAAACCTCAATCAACTTACTTGGCGAAATGTGTAGCAGTGGCGCGCTATTATAGGAGCGGGATAGTCAAACTCCATTTATCCAGCGTCCAATATATAGACCCGATCGAGATGCAACTGTTTAGTGCCTCACCCAAATATTCTGAGCTTGGAACAAAACTTGCCGAGATTTCGTCGCCAATTTCTACCGTGGGAGTAGCTCTTGAAGAAATTGAATACCGCTAGGATGAGCAGAACTACGACCTTCTCTTTCGCCTATGTGTGGCGCTCACAAAGTATCATGTTCGTACACTGCCCCTTCGCGACGATGACGTCACTAAGCTCAATAACTACAACAAGAGGCTCCGCATAATTGGTGAGAGCTGCCGTGAGAAGCGCTCTCGCATCCAGAAAGAGTACCGTGAAAAGCGCCGACACCGCCTGCGCAGTCTGTTGGCTGCTCATGTAGAGCATCTCGATAATGCATCAAAACTGCCCAACAAATGATAAATTCTTTTTTTTTTTGTTGCCATCAACACTGTTGACCATGAAAACACGAAGCATGGGAACAAACGCCTCCTGAGCACACAAATCGTACTGAATCCCGCTAGAACTTTGCACAAGTGTTCAACACAAGTATATCTAAAGTGCGCGCCTAAGCGCACGATCTCATTGTCGTGTAAGTATTCAGATGTCAAGAACATACAAAACGCATTCTTCGTGATTCTAATTCTAAACGTAGTGAGCGGCAGTACTGAAAAACCTTATGAACCTCAAGGTTTTACCCAACATTTGGAGTACGATGGTGATGCTCTGTTTTCACTGGCTACTCAAGTTTCCTCGACACCCTGACAGCGGCATCTGACTTTACTAATGAAACTAGGCATATCCACACTCGATACGTTCACACGAAGGCGCTCCCATGTAAATTTGCACCTGCGTGCGCGTCTACCTTCACATCCAAAAATGCAGTAAACGTACATGTGGTCCGAGATCACCGCGACGCTACTGAAGTCTTTGATTTGATAAGCTGTGTTTTTCGAGAATAAGAAATCGCTTCGATACCGCATGAAGCAAAAGCATCCATCCTCAGCGAATTCTTCGAAATTGATGCACACCAGCTTCGCAAATAATTCCTCCCAGGTTGATGCGAATAGTTAAGGAAATGAGATGACAGCAAACGAAGAAATTATTACCACAAGAACTAGGCAAAATGTTGATGCCTCGTGTGAGAGCGATACTCGTTCCCAGCCACACTTAGTCGATATTTCATGCTCTTCGATTGAGCATTCAGTTGATTCAAGTTTTATTCATCCTGACTGCGAAAGCGCAAGTAGATATCCTGCCGACCTCGACTCTTTCGCAGCATTATCCGCTTCACTAATATCGCCTGCAGTATCGTCCGCTGCACCAGCTCGACCTTGGGAGGCGAAAGCAATGGTCGGTCTCTTGATGAGTATACTCACAATGCTAAAAATAGTGGAAGCAGCTCTGTACAATAGTCGATCGCTACGCCATATTTTGCAGTGGGTTCTGATTGAAGCACTCACGGGGAGCGTGAAAACGCTGCGAGCACTCTTAACGGCGAAACAAGAGAAACCTCAATCAACTTACTTGGCGAAATGTGTAGCAGTGGCGCGCTATTATAGGAGCGGGATAGTCAAACTCCATTTATCCAGCGTCCAATATATAGACCCGATCGAGATGCAACTGTTTAGTGCCTCACCCAAATATTCTGAGCTTGGAACAAAACTTGCCGAGATTTCGTCGCCAATTTCTACCGTGGGAGTAGCTCTTGAAGAAATTGAATACCGCTAGGATGAGCAGAACTACGACCTTCTCTTTCGCCTATGTGTGGCGCTCACAAAGTATCATGTTCGTACACTGCCCCTTCGCGACGATGACGTCACTAAGCTCAATAACTACAACAAGAGGCTCCGCATAATTGGTGAGAGCTGCCGTGAGAAGCGCTCTCGCATCCAGAAAGAGTACCGTGAAAAGCGCCGACACCGCCTGCGCAGTCTGTTGGCTGCTCATGTAGAGCATCTCGATAATGCATCAAAACTGCCCAACAAATGATAAATTCTTTTTTTTTTTGTTGCCATCAACACTGTTGACCATGAAAACACGAAGCATGGGAACAAACGCCTCCTGAGCACACAAATCGTACTGAATCCCGCTAGAACTTTGCACAAGTGTTCAACACAAGTATATCTAAAGTGCGCGCCTAAGCGCACGATCTCATTGTCGTGTAAGTATTCAGATGTCAAGAACATACAAAACGCATTCTTCGTGATTCTAATTCTAAACGTAGTGAGCGGCAGTACTGAAAAACCTTATGAACCTCAAGGTTTTACCCAACATTTGGAGTACGATGGTGATGCTCTGTTTTCACTGGCTACTCAAGTTTCCTCGACACCCTGACAGCGGCATCTGACTTTACTAATGAAACTAGGCATATCCACACTCGATACGTTCACACGAAGGCGCTCCCATGTAAATTTGCACCTGCGTGCGCGTCTACCTTCACATCCAAAAATGCAGTAAACGTACATGTGGTCCGAGATCACCGCGACGCTACTGAAGTCTTTGATTTGATAAGCTGTGTTTTTCGAGAATAAGAAATCGCTTCGATACCGCATGAAGCAAAAGCATCCATCCTCAGCGAATTCTTCGAAATTGATGCACACCAGCTTCGCAAATAATTCCTCCCAGGTTGATGCGAATAGTTAAGGAAATGAGATGACAGCAAACGAAGAAATTATTACCACAAGAACTAGGCAAAATGTTGATGCCTCGTGTGAGAGCGATACTCGTTCCCAGCCACACTTAGTCGATATTTCATGCTCTTCGATTGAGCATTCAGTTGATTCAAGTTTTATTCATCCTGACTGCGAAAGCGCAAGTAGATATCCTGCCGACCTCGACTCTTTCGCAGCATTATCCGCTTCACTAATATCGCCTGCAGTATCGTCCGCTGCACCAGCTCGACCTTGGGAGGCGAAAGCAATGGTCGGTCTCTTGATGAGTATACTCACAATGCTAAAAATAGTGGAAGCAGCTCTGTACAATAGTCGATCGCTACGCCATATTTTGCAGTGGGTTCTGATTGAAGCACTCACGGGGAGCGTGAAAACGCTGCGAGCACTCTTAACGGCGAAACAAGAGAAACCTCAATCAACTTACTTGGCGAAATGTGTAGCAGTGGCGCGCTATTATAGGAGCGGGATAGTCAAACTCCATTTATCCAGCGTCCAATATATAGACCCGATCGAGATGCAACTGTTTAGTGCCTCACCCAAATATTCTGAGCTTGGAACAAAACTTGCCGAGATTTCGTCGCCAATTTCTACCGTGGGAGTAGCTCTTGAAGAAATTGAATACCGCTAGGATGAGCAGAACTACGACCTTCTCTTTCGCCTATGTGTGGCGCTCACAAAGTATCATGTTCGTACACTGCCCCTTCGCGACGATGACGTCACTAAGCTCAATAACTACAACAAGAGGCTCCGCATAATTGGTGAGAGCTGCCGTGAGAAGCGCTCTCGCATCCAGAAAGAGTACCGTGAAAAGCGCCGACACCGCCTGCGCAGTCTGTTGGCTGCTCATGTAGAGCATCTCGATAATGCATCAAAACTGCCCAACAAATGATAAATTCTTTTTTTTTTTGTTGCCACCAACACTATTGACCATGAAAACATGAGGCGCGGGTACAAACACCTCCTGAGCACACAAATCGTACTGAATCCCGCTAGAACTTTGCACAAGTGTTCAACACATGCACACAGCCGTTGCGCGCCTACGCGTGATGCACGTTCTATCATTTGGATGTGTGCTGTCGGCAATGCAATTATGTCGTCGGTACCAACAGTGCAATGGCAAGGAAAGCAGAGAACTTAGATTATTCGTTTAGACTAACCAAGAACATGCAAAGGCGCCTACGACATCTTGTAGAGACCATGATCTGTGTGTAGGATGTGGCTCTGTGAAGTCAAGAAAGAGAGTCATACAGAGGTACCCGACTATCATAGCAGTGGTTTGTTAGACGAACCAAAGATGGCTGTGACTTAGGTCTTCCCGTCTTCTAGCATCTTGCCCCCCCAATTTCTCGCCGATACGCTGAGGCGTAAAATATTGAAGGACGCTTGATGGTGCACACAGTTTCAATATCTTGAAGAAGGTGTAAATTTGGGTCGGCAACGAGGGCTTCGTACACAAGTGTCATAAACTTCAGCATATAACCCCCAAAGTCCTCAATAAATGTTTTTCTTGGCTTTGTCTGAGCACGCTTCGGTGAGAACTTCACAAAAGATGTAGATGGATATTTGGTAATCCGCTCTTTCTCGAGAATTGGCAACCACATCACCAGTAGGTGGAGCAGCGCTAGCTGAGGTAATGCACACGTCCTCTGCGGTTGGCTCAGAGCTAGCCTCCGGTTCCAAACCAGTCTGAGTACCAGAGGCTGAATCTGCTTCCCTTAGAGACTAGTTTTGCGCTGGTATCGAGCGCGCTAACTTGTCGGAAACATTGTTGCGACAAACGAATCGTGCGACCCAAGATTCTTTTGCGGTCGCTGTCAAGTCGATGAAACCTGGGCAATTCGTTTCGCAATGACCAATAATATCGTGGCGCGTCAGCTTTGTGTCCTTGGCAAAGTTACTTTCGATGGCAGCGAGAAGAGCTGGCTCGTACTGGTGAGTGAGTTGTGGTTGCTTGCCTGGCCTTCCAAGACGAACTTGACTAGGATTAGCTTCAGAGATCTTCACCCCACTTAACAGCTTGTCCGCGTTCTTTTCCCAGCTGATTAGAGTCGTTCGAGGGATACCGAGGTCTTTCGCCGCCGCGGAAGCCTTTGCGCCACTGCGCTTCCACTCGGCGAGAATATTCAGCTTCTCTTTCACGGGCACCTCCTTGCGCTTCCCCATGGCTGCTTGCAGATTCTGGGACAGCTGGAATGCGAACCACAAACGAAAGAATGGCAAAAATACATCAATGGATAACGGCAGTGGAACCTCCAATCGTCACTTTATTACGACAATCGTCGCTTTATTACGACAATCGTCGCTCTACTACGACAATCGTCGCTTTATTACGACAATCGTCGCTCTATTACGACAATCGTCGCTTTATTACGACAATCGTCGCTTTACTACGACAATCGTCGCTCTATTACGACAATCGTCGCTCTATTACGACAATCGTCGCTTTATTACGACAATCGTCGCTTTATTACGACAATCGTCGCTGTACTACGACAATCGTCGCTTTACTAAGACAGCCATGACGCTGTAGCAATGTACGCAATCCACCAGCAGCACTACACAAGTTGAAATCAACACATAAGACGAACCACGAAACGTCTTCCTTGTTGGAATTTTTAAAGCATGCATTCACATCATTGTGTGCGCGACGACTAGGAGAATAACTCGACTTCGTCGCTGTACTTTTCCTGAAAGCGAATGGCGATTCTTTCCTCGTTGATTGAGAGAGTGTTGAAAACTCTAGATAATGTGTCGCTTGGACGCACTTCAACATGGTGGTTGGCCTTGGTACGAATCACATTCACGAACTCATCCAAAGGAACACACCCATCCAAATCATCTTCGCACACCCAGGAATCAAATTGAAGATTGGTGTTGTCCTTAAAAATCTAAAAACACAAGCTCAGCACCTTAACCTCTTCAGCACTGGAGAGCATGAGCTTCCTACCTTTCACTCCCGCTCGCACACTGCACGCTTCTTGTTAACAAGGGTCTTCAGCTCAGCCGTAATCTCCTGCTTCACGTCGTCCGGCGTCGCGGTGATAATATGATTACCAACCGTTGTCATACGCGGCTTGTTCGAATTCAGTCTCTGAGTGTCCTTGATCTTGTTATGGACTCGGTCGGCTGGTCCATCAATTGAGAAGACTCGAACTTGACCATGACGCAGGTTGTCGATCTTCTCGTTCCTGTATACCAAACTTGTGCCGCACGTATCGATGACGTTTCTATTGCTGAGGATGAAGCGCTCCATTTTCTTCAACAGTGGCTTGTTAGCAGCTTGGATTTCGTCGAACATCCTGACACCATACTGTCCGACAGAATGAAGTGCCTTCAAAGCTAAGTCTGTTCGAGCGTTAGCTTGGTTAGCACGAGCATCAGCAGCAGCGACTTCTTCTACGCGCTGCCTGTTAACAGCTGCAACTTCTTCATTCCGGTTCCTGTTTGCTTCGTCCAGACGCAGCAGCAGCTCATCAGCGCGCTGATTTGCTGCACCCAGTAGCTCATCAGCACGCTTGTTGGCTGCGGTGAGTCGGTCATCCGCGCGCTTTCTGGACGTAGCCAAAAGTTCTTCAATGCGCTTGTTGGCCTCCGTAAGTCGCTCGTCAGCGCGCTTGTTGGCCTCCGCCAGTCGCTCGTCAGCGCGCTCGTTGGCTATCGCAAGAAGCTCGTCAGCTCGCTTGTTGGCCAAAGCAACACTTTCAAGCGACTCTTGAACTCTTTGGGCGTTAATCTTTGCCAGCTCCTTCTTAGCTTCAGCCAGATCACGCTCGAGCTCGGAAATTCTGTCGTTCTGAGTTCGCGCTTTCTTGTCCATGTTTGCGCTGTCCAGGATGTCTTTACGAATTTGCAAAGTGCAGCTCTGTAGAATAAAGTTTTTTTTTTTTTTTTTTCAAACCTTGTCTGGAGAATGATGATCAATAAACTCATCGTGCAACAAACTCTAATGATATACCGGTTTATATCTGTATTCAGCGATAAGGCAGGTGCTCAACTTATCCCTACCACCAATGTAACAGTGACTGTTAGCCCTATTGCGAACGGCAGAATTTGTCTTGACTTTATATAGTATACAAATGCAAGTTATTTTCTACTGGAGAGGTCCAAAAAGACCATTCAAAAATTCACATGTTTTGCTGCGGGAAACGCTATCTACCACATATTGCAATGTAAATTATGAAGCTAGACAGGTTACGTATGTATCTCGATTAAAGTATGCCAAAAAGAGTAGTACATCATCCGGAGCCTAAAAAATCATTTTACAAGCGATTTACATGTCATCTTTTGAAAAGCATGCAGAATGGCTCAAAAAGGGGCCACTCATTATTGCGCTGTCAATTCGACATGACTGTCAAACGTGTCGAAACTCCATTTTCGGAGCATCCGACGACGCACATGGGGACGCTGGTGGTAGAACGAACACCGAGAAAGGCGTGATTCGGGTAGTGTATATAGTGAGCCACTTCAATAGAATCTCTGAGCGATGGAATTTTAATCGTGCAACTACTGGACCAACTGCTGGCATTGCGCGAGGAGCTCTGTGATTTGGCACTCCAGTACACCATTAGGAGTAGAGCGGACAAAGCGAGTCAAATGCCTTCTCAGACCTATCAACCGACTTGTTTCTCGGCTGATGAAGAGCTGGATATCAAACGTAGGTAGACCTTGAAAGCTCGCCGGCGTGGCTGCTGGTTCTACCCAGCAACGTTGACAATTCATCATTAGACGCATAATACCAATGATGACTTTGATAGATAGTAGCGGTACCAATCTTTGACTGCTCTCGTAGTATTTGAAGCTTCACTTCATTGTCGACAATTCCGCCTGGTGTGTCGGCAACCAAGTGCGCAAGCGCAACCATCTCGCCATTTATCATAAGCAATGTGGGGAAAGCACTGCGTAGAGATCCAACAAAGCTTGCCATCTCAGCCGCAGTGGACGGCATAACAGGGTTCCCAACAAGGCTGAGCGTTCGGAGACGGGGAAGCTAACATCGACAGATTAGTTAGACAGAACTTTGTGTACGGCTAGTCAATCTTCAGAGCTGACCTTTTGGGATAGGATGTCTATCGGAAAGGAGCGAATAGCGTTCTCCTGAAGCAAATCGAAAATTGAGAACTGTGGGGAAGCCTTTTAGAGGATGGATGCACTCGCTCACCGAGACTGTCAACTCCTCCAGCTCTGGAAGTGCTTGCATATCGTCTAGGCGAAAGTTAGTGCATTCGATCGAGTTGCGATGATCAAATGCTCTTCTTACCAAGACTCGTGAGTTGATTTCGAGAGAGATTGATCGCTCGCAGCGACGAAATGGATGGCAACCCAGCTAGTGAATCTATCTACAGCCATTTGCATCTTCAGAAGCGCAACTTCATACTAACGCAGGCATTCACAAACCTTAAACGTACAACATTATCTGCCAGATTGAGCTCCACAAGACTCGAGCAGCCGTCTAGGTTCGCGAGGCGTCCGATATCTGCAAAAAGTCCGTGTTCGTGATGTAAATACATGGGAAGTGCTGAGAGAGGCAGACATACTGGCGCGCGAGAGGTCCAAGTGAGTGATGCACCCCAAATCAAAGTGCCCACTAGCGCGCTTGATGGCGGAAGCGGAGAGCTCCATGACGACGCGCTCAAAGTTGAATGCGACGAAATCTCAAAGCAAAAATAGCGTTCATAACACACGCAAAACTTTACAGCATGCGTATGTGCCAGCTACACCAGCACGAAAGCTGCGCTGACAGCAGCAACTGTCAACAAGCTTCCGGCACCAGCGCGAGTTGCAGCATCATCTGCCGACCCAGGCGTTGCGCTGCCACTTGTGTTGGACGCCTCGGTCGAGCTGACGTCTGAAGATGCTGACGATGAACTTGAGCTCAGAGGTTCGATCGTCAAGTCCTCTGAGCCGGAAGATGAGCCACTTGCTGCTGACGAGCTGTTGGTCGACGCCGATTTCACGTCTGCAGCACTTGCGCTTCCGCTGGATTCACTTTTGCTCGACGACGATGACGACGTTGGGCTCGACGCAGACGTGGAGGTTGTGGTCGAAGGCACAGATGATCCACTGGAAGTTGCTGGTGCCGTCGTCCCTGGAGCTGGCGTCGTACTCGAGCTACCATTTGATTGCGATGGGGACGGGGTGGTCGACGGTGCGGTCGTCGGAGCGGACGTGAACGTCGGGGACGGCGCCGTCGTGCGCGCGTCGCAGATCGTGGCGAGGAACTCGACAGTCGTCATCTGCTCGCCGCCGACAGTCACGAGGCACTCGGGGAGTGTTGACGCCTGCTGAAAGTTGTCGATGACGTTGGGGCAGCTGCGGCCGACGCACACAACCGCCTGCTGCGCCGTCGTCGGGTACGCCGTGAACGGGTAGAGCAGGAAGCCTGACTCGTCCTCGCAGTTGTGCAGCAGTCCGCTCTGGGCCGACGCGATCGCGTCCAGAGCCGCCGTCTCGGCTGAGGTGCACGCCTGGTTGGCTGCAGCGGCCGCTTGGTGGGCCGAGACGGCGAGCAGCAGCGACGCCACAGGGGCGAGTTGCATGGCTGGAGAAGGAACTGGAGGCGAGGAGATGAGGGAGGAAGTGAGAGACTGAAAGGAAGAGAGAGAGAGACTGAGAGCAGCCACGAGCGTGAGCAGCAACTGGCGAGGCTCGCGGCTTTGCGGCGAGCTTGGGACATTGGGCAGTCGATGCGCAGAGGATTGACACACATCTGATCCGCGCTTCCCGCTTCAACTTGGCATTTATTTTTGTACTTGTTGTGGGAGGTATGTATTGTATGTTATTGGTATGGATGATGCACGAGTTTACATACTTTTTTGTAGCTGTGATGGGTTATGAGGGGTGCACTGAATTCTTACCGCCTTCTTCAACTTGATACTTCAAACAGTGAAAGCCGCAGCAACACGCGCATTTGCCTCTCTTGGTGCTTGTGCTTGCCTATGCGGAGGAGCGCCGTAGGTTCTAGGGTGTGGTGTAGCACAACATGGCGTTGGGTCCGACTCCTGGGCAAGCGCGGCGACATGAATTGGCTGAGCATTATTGCGAGTCGTGGTGATAATAGTAGTGACGATGGCATTGACAACTAATAGAGCAAGAGTACTCGAAGCTGCTGACGATGACTCGAGGTCTTCGGGTAAAGGAGTCTGGCATGAACAGGAGTCGGAAAACCCCAGAGCGCACTTGTCGCCTTCGGCGTAGCGTCATGCAATGTGGTTACTCAACTCCTCAACTTACCTGTGTCGCGGCATATCTCGTATAGCGTCGCCGAGGACACGAATACGGGTGACCATTAGAACACTTCGGACGACGGCGAGGCAGAACTATGAAACCAGTGCTATCACAAGACTTGTAAATATGGAGCTAGCTTTTACGTCAGCAGAGGTCATGGGGCAAAACGCGTCGTCGTTTGAATGACCGTCCGACATCGAGAGCACGGTGCGGCGGGTCGAGAATTCGTCCGCGAACTAAAACGAACGTGATCTTCGGGGTGCGCCGGGAATAAGACTATCATTCTAGATAGTTCCTGCTTACTCATGCACAACACGAGACCATGAAAGACGAGTGGCAGTGGAATCCATGAGTCGAAGGAGCAGCGAAACGAAAACCAGGCTGATATGGCTGGTCGACGCAGGATTTAGATGATGAGTATCCAACGAAGCCTAACCAGGCGCAGTTTGGAGAATACTTGTCGTCAGCACTGCAACATCCCATCCACTATCCCGTGATGTCGCGCTGGAAGGCAGTTGCACGGACAGAACTATAAGTGCTCACGACTGACGAGCTGTGATCCCCACGCTCCATCGTCGTTGCTGACAGTGGGCACTAGTCATCTCAGCGTGGAAATCCGAACAGGTGCTTTCGTTCCTTTGAAGTAATTCTCTTGACAGCACCGATGAAAGCGACAAAGCTGATGCCTCGGCTGTGGAAAATAATGGAGCATAAAGCAATACCATGGGCCGACAATACACACTTGAGGTTCTTCGTGCAACTCGAGGCCAACAATATGACTACTCATATCGCTCGGACAATCGCTCCGGCTTCGATGCACTGGTGCCGAGGCAATTAAGCTTAATTAATCGTTGACCGCGCGTCGGATTGCACCCATCAATGCAGTGCTGCTTCACGACGAATTCAGCGTAAAGCCTTACAGGTTGCAAGAAGTCAACGCTGCGCTGCAACTCCTCCAGAAGAGTCAACGCTTTGAGCACTCTGGAAATCTTTTGAATTGTTCTCCCAACTCAATCTTTGGCCAAGAAGAAGTTGCACTCCCGTCCGATTACGGCTCTGCACAGCAGAAAAAGCTGCCTCGTTCCGAGAGCACAATCGCCCCTGCTCTGCGGCGGCCATGGCAGTTGTATGCTTAAATGATATATATCATTTTATCATTTTTATAAATTTTAAAGACAAATGAGACATAACAATCAGTAAAAGATATCATTATCATTTATAAGAAAAGTCAATCTACATAAACAGCCTCCAGCGCCACCCCCGCTATGTTCGTGGACGTGCCGCCAAGCACCACCTCCCGCCTCATTTGTCAAACTGGTCGCTTCGACGCAATTCCGTCCTCGCAAAGTTCATGCCTTATCATTTCAAGGGCCCGATGCCAAAGCTAGTCGCCTTACGGAGCGAGCCATAAAGACAGCCACCTCGCACTCCCGGGCTTCGAGTGATCTTTGAGACGCACGTCACGCCCAGGCAACGATAATCTAAATCCTCTTCAACGGGAGCGTAAGCTGCCTGGAACTTCAATTTGGCTCTTCTCTCGGTTTCTTGATCTCCAAGCAGGTGCGATGTGTGTACAAATGACGCACTTCTGCAGAGTTCAATGACGCAGGCTGCAGTTCAATCACGCCCCTGAGACGGCACTCAATACGGTACGCTGTTTGCGAGCAACTAAGGATCGATTGAGATGATTGTTGGACCGCTTGCGGGAATGGAAATCTCCAGGCTTTCAGCTTTTCGAGCAGCCCGGCACCAAGGTCCAAGACCAAATCGAGCAAAGGTTCGACCCTCAGCATTCGACTAAGTTCTGTACCAGCCAGCTCGCGAATTCCCGTCTTGTACACTGCCGAACTGCGTTGTAGGCGACTAGTTGAACTACACTCGCCCAAAGACAGGGCGGTCTCTCAGCACATCGGTGCAACTCGATCCTGCTGCCTTAGTTCCATGCTGGATTCCTGCCGGGATGGTCTGTCGTTTGACGGTGCGTGGATTGAACTTGAGCCGGTCCCGTTGCATGTCGTGGTTGAACCTCGGGCGAGCCGCCGGTCCACGCTACACACTTTCGAGTGCTAACACGATCACAGCTTCGTGAAGCGACCGATTCTCGGGTCTCGTTGCCCTCCCGCCGGTTTGGAGCCTTCCCTCACTTGCCAATTGGCAGTCTCACACGCAGCCAGCCCCAGCTCAGCCTTCTCCTCAACACATATTTTCAATTCCCTATGGCTGGCCCCGTGATTTCGCCCACGGTCACGCCACCGACCCAACCGCCTGCTAAGGGCTGCGGTTCCAAGGTGACCGGCGCCGTGCGCAAGCACTGGACGGTGCCGCCCAAGTACCGCTCGGCCGAGCAGGACGATGCCGAGTCGTACCTCTTCACCGTCTACCTCGGCAAGAACAGGTACTGGGTCAACCGATCGATCAAGTTCAACCGCTGGTACCTCTTCATCGCAAGCTTCTTCGTGCAGTTCTGCATCGGCTCGCTGTATTCATGGTCCGTACTCAACAAGCCCATCGACAAGCTTCTCTACGACAACCCGTCCAAGGGAATGGCTGTGAACGCTTTCTACACGGCTGTTGGTGTTTTCGGTACTTCCACCGCCATCATGGGGCCCTGGATTGAGCGTAATGGCCCTCGCATGGGACTTCTCGTCGGCACGACGGCATACTTGATCGGCGCTATCATCAACTGCATCTCGCTGCACTACAACTCCATCGTGGGTCTCATCATTGGCTACGGCGTCTTCTGCGGTTTTGGTAGCGGTGTGAGCTACATCTCGCCCGTCTCAGCACTTCAGAAATGGTTCCCCGACTACCGTGGCACTGCTGCAGGATTTGCGGTTGGCAGCTACGGCGCTGGATCCGTCGTGTGGAGCAAGGTCTACCTGCCGGTCATTGCCAAGGTTGGGCTCCCGCAGATGTGGCTCGTAATTGGGTTCGTCTTTGCCTTCGTACTCTACACGTCCGTGATCATCCTGCGCAATCCGCCGGACACTTTCTCGGCTTCTGGTCTCAACATGCACGGTGAGGCAGTGCATGAGATTGAGGAGGCCCTGGCTCGTGGTGAGAAGGTTAGCGTCATGTCGAGCCACGAGTACGAGTCCATCATGACACCCAACAACCGTGAGCTTCAGGAGACTCTTGCTGAGACCGACCCGAACTCATCGGCGCACCATGTCAGGAACATGACGCTGATTCAAGCCATCAAATCGCCCGACTTTATCTGTCTATACATGACGTTTTTTGGCTCGCAGCTCTACGGCCTCATCATCCTCTCCAAGCTGTCGAGCATGTGTGTCGACATTTTCGGGAAAGATGCAGATGAAGGCGCCAATATCGTGTCGATCGACGGTGTCTTCAACTGTTTGGGGCGTCTACTGTTCCCATTGGTTTCGGATCTGCTCGTGCGATTCTTCAAGATCGAGCACGCCTTCGGCCGCAAGATCATGTTCTACACGTCGCTGGTATGCCAAATCGTTATCATCGCAGTGCTCCCGACGCTCTTCCGCAACGAGCAGTTCACGGTCTTCATCGTGCTCATTTGCATCCTCACAACGGTCTATGGCGGTGGTTTTGGTACGATTCCGGCGTTCCTCACCGACATGTTCGGCGCGTTCAACATTGGTGCTCTGCACGGCATCATCCTCACGGCTTGGTCCATTGGTGGCGTCGCGGGTGGATTGACGTTCAACCACACGTACAACAACATGGTTGCCGACGGCACGTCGGTGGTTGACGCGTACATCAGCAACACCCACGCAGTGCTCGCTGTTGTCTGCGTCTGCGCCGTCTTCATCTTCTTCATTCGTACCGACCCCAAGGACCGCTTCGAGCCGGGCTACCATTACTCAGCCTGCGGCAAGCGCATCATTAGCATCAAGCCGAAGGAGGGCAAGGCGCCGACCAAGGATGATCTCCTGGTCGCCGAGCACGTGTGATCGTCCTGCAACTTGCCTCGTTTAGCCGAAGCTGGTTGCCAGCGATGTCAATTGTGTTTTATTCTATCGAGTGTGCATGCATGAAATTGTAATGAAAACCTATCGGATTGAGTGCGTTTTCCTGGTGACCATGTTTTAGCCTTGTGCTCATGAGTGTCGATATCGCTCGCTTGTGGAGAGATGAAGTGAGGATTAAGCTCATGGCGAATCTCTTCGCTTGGACAACGACAAACCAATTGTCCTGGGTAAACTGCAGATCGTCCAGGAAAGAGCTACAGTTGCACAGCAACTCCCACGAGTGCAGCGCTTCAACGTCTTTACAACAGCAGATGAGGACCTTGTCGATACGCTTCAACCTTCACTTGTAACTCACCTTGGCCGTTCCGGTGTCCGATGCGTCCCGTTTTCGCGCTTGGTCCGCCTTGCAATGACTGTCCATGAGCATTGATGCATGAGAAGTCTCGGATGAAGTGCTTGTAAAGATCCCAGCACAATCATTGTGACGCTGACAGGAGCTCAAATGATTGAGTCTGGAGACGCTGCTGGTGAGATTGGTTATGCCATTGCTGCCCACAGACCATCACCTGCTGCCTCGGATCGAGAGTAAACAGCAGCGCTCGCTCAGGCTTTTGAAGGATGCTGCGCTCAACCTCACCGTGTGGATCGGTCGCTGCCTCACATCGTTGGCTAGTCGAACGCTTCCGGCACTTGGACGCAAAAAGATTCGACTTGAATTCAAACTGCTGGTGAATGTCCTGATTGATTGCCCACCACCTGGTCCAGATTAAAACAGCAACCACACACCACCACGCTGGTGATGTAGCACCCCCTTGCGAATGCGCATTACCCCAGCAGCCCTCGCTGCCAGAGTGTTGGAGCCCGACGCGGAATGGACCCGCCATCTCGAGCGAGAGGCGGTCATCAGGACAGCACGCCAGCAGCCCCTCGCTCCGCGGAATGGGAGCGACAGATATTTTCTCCCTCGCGCTTGACCCGGTTGCAGTGTCATGGGTCGCGTCGCCAGGGATCGAGTGGCGAAAGCCTGCTACACGCTCAGCTTCAACTTGAACCGAGCTCGGCGCAACACTACAGACAGCTTATCAAATCATGCAGTAGCGTCTCGATAGAGAAACTCTTTGCGCGCGAGTCGAGCGTGGCACCTTGTATGGACTGCTGCAGGTGCGTGCCTCTCGCTCTGGCATTGCGTTTCACCCGAGCAAGGCGGTCGATTTAACGGAGCGCCGGCCGCCGACGCCGTCGACGTCACCCCAAGTTGAACCAGCGCCGCAAGCCTGTAGCCATGCTGTCGCTCGTCCTGAGTCAAGGGTGACCGTCGTCACCGCGCGAAACGCAAGGCTTCCGGCGTCTCTCTGAACGGTCTGTGTCCAGGGCTTGATAGCATTTCGGAAATTAGTACTGAGTGAGAAAAATTAGTATTATAAAACTATTATAGTACTAGTGATAAGCCCTCCCCATTAAAAAATTCGGAATAGTAGTCTAGTACTAGTGAAGAGCCCCTCAAAGCACTAAATAATTGCGTGATAATACTATTTTTGACATTAGTCTCGAACTATGGGAAGCCATCAAACTCGTCCCAAAAGATGCACTATTTTACAAAAATATCAATTTGACAGCTGTAACCATGTGCTTGTCGGGGATACAGGACATTGAGATTCAGTGATGCCTGATTGGTCATACCAAAAAAACTAGAGAACAGTCGATATATCGAAAAATTATCGGTATATTACAGTACGTGAAATTAGTACTATCAATAGTACTATAGTACTACTAATCTGCTTCCTGAATGGATATCAATAGTACTTAATGATACTAACGCCCTTGGGCAAATTCTATCAATATCACTTAGTACTAGCCCGCCAAGTCGACTCTGCTATCAACCCCTGTCTGTGTCGCGCCAAGCCCACTCCAAGCGGCCGATTGCGATCACCGCACAATCATCGCTCGGCTCGAGCAGGCGGTGAACATTTCGTCGTGTACAGAGCGATGTGGGGCACCAAGCGATGAGATTATGCTCGGATACTCCACCTATGGTGGTGCAGGAGTACAAGCAAGCAGTGTCGATCGGAATGGAGTCATCAGCGACAGAGTGGGGGGGGGGGGGGGGGAAACGAAAAGCTCAGGAGCAATTGAGGAGCAGCGAGCACCGGCTCAGAGCTTCAGCGAGGAGTCGACCGCTCCATGGAGAGAGAGAGAGCCCATGCTTCAGTCGATCAGACAGATCAAGCGCCAAGGCGGCCAAGATCTACTGTACAACATACACTTTCCTTGGGTTGACTGATCGAGCTTGCACAGTAATTTTCGAAACTTCAAGCAGCCTTTTTCTGAATTGACTGGCACAAAAACATGGTGCACGTCCCGCAGCTTCAAGGTTCAAACACAAGCGCCGGGCCGCCTGCCGTCATCGCAATCTACGGTACAAAACTGCCAGCGCAGGCACCACGAGAGCACCGCGCATTAATTGCGTAGCACCGCAACGATTTGCAGATTGCGCGATGGCTCCCGCAAATTATGTGCATGATGCAATACAGTACGAGCTTACGACAGCTCTCGCGGACTGGGGCTCGAAGCGCATTGATGACGCTCGGATTGTTTAACGGGGTGTCGTTGAGACGACTGTCGCCTCGGCGCGTTCTTACAGGTGCTTGGGGCGGCGGTCCAACCTGGCGGCCGGTGGCGGCGTTATTTTGTGGACAGATACCGTAGGCAACGGCGACTAACTAAGGTGAGCAGAGCCGCGGCGCATCACCTCAGAAACGGGACGTCGCAAGCGGGGGAAACGCAAGGTTGTGGGGCGTGTCACCTGCGTGCGTCACCTCTTGCATACTTTACCCAAGTGTTTCCTTGTGATATAATAAACTCAAGTAGTTAGAGATCCATACAAAATACAAGTGATTGATGCCGATTGGGCGCGAAAGGCCGCAATCTACAGTACGCAAAACGTGGCTTGAACTTTTGGACCGCGTGAACAAGTGATTGAACTGCCACGTCGTGACGCGGCGCGGCCTACGGTATCATTGCTGCGCTCCGTACCGTAGGCACCCCTAGCAGACCAGCCCGAGCAGCTACGCTCGACTCGCCCCGGTCTCAGTTGGTCCCTCTAACCACCGCACTGCTGTCTGCCTGCCTGGCAGCTCCTGCCTGCGCCGCCGGCCGACCGACTCACTCGGCAATTGGCAGGCCACTGCACAGGCAGCTCGCCTCCTTCTCTCGGTCTCACCAGCGTTCTCGCCGTCTCCAGCTCGTCACCATGGCCGGACCAGCCCTCTCGCCGTCTCCGACGCCACCAACGATGCCCAGCAAGCCCGGATGCGGTGCCAAGGTCACTGGAGCGCTCCGCAAGCACTGGACGGTGCCGCCCAAGTTCCGCTCGGACGAGCAGGACGAGGCCGAGTCGTGGCTCTTTACGCTCTACCTGGGCAAGAACAAGTACTGGGCGCTGCGCACCATCAAGTTCAACCGCTGGTACCTCTTCTTCGCCTCCTTCCTCGTGCAGTTCTGCATCGGATCGCTCTACTCGTGGTCCGTGCTCAACAAGCCCATCGACACGCTCATCTACGACAACCCGACCGAGGGCATGGCCGTCAACGCCTTCTACATCGCCGTCGGCGTCTTCGGAACCTCCACCGCTATCATGGGACCCTGGATCGAGCGCAACGGCCCCCGCCAGGGACTGCTGCTTGGCGCCACGGCCTACCTCATCGGCGCTGTCATCAACTGCATCTCGCTGCACTACGAGTCCATCGCGGGCCTCTACATCGGCTACGGCGTCTTCTGCGGCTTCGGCAGCGGACTCTGCTACATCTCGCCCGTCTCGGCGCTGCAGAAGTGGTTTCCCGACTACCGCGGCACGGCTGCAGGCTTCGCTGTCGGTGGCTACGGCGCAGGGTCCGTCGTGTGGAGCAAGGTCTACCTGCCGGTCATTGACCGTGTCGGTCTCCCGCAGATGTGGCTCGTCATCGGCGGCATCTTCACCGTGTTGCTCTACATCTGCGCTGTGATCCTGCGCAACCCGCACGACAGCTTCTCAGTTGCCGGCCTCAACATGCACGGTGAGGCTGTCCATGACGTCGAGGAGGCGCTGCACCGCGGCGAGAAGGTCAGCGTCATGTCGAGCCACGAGTACGAGTCCATCATGACGCCCAACAACCGCGAGCTCGAGGAGCTGATCGATGAGACCGGCCCGGACGCGTCAGCGCACACCAAGGTCAAGAACTTGACGCTCATCCAGGCCATCAAGTCGCCCGACTTCATCTGTCTCTACATCATGTTCTTCGGCTGCCAGCTCTACGGCCTCATCGTGCTCTCCAAGCTCTCGACCATGATTGTCGACATCTTCGACAAGACGGCGGACCAGGGTGCCGACATCGTGTCCATCAACGGCGTCTTCAACTGCGTCGGCCGCCTGCTCTTCCCCATGATCTCGGACCTGCTCGTGCGCTTCTTCAAGATCGAGCACGCCTTTGGCCGCAAGGTCATGTTCTACACGTCGCTCGTGTGCCAGATCGCCATCATCGCGTCGCTGCCGTCGCTCTTCCGCAACGGTCACTACACGACCTTCGTCGTGCTCGTCTTCATCCTCACGACGGTCTACGGCGGTGGCTTCGGCACGATCCCGGCCTTCCTCACCGACATGTTCGGCGCGTTCAACATTGGTGCCATGCACGGCATCATCCTCACGGCCTGGTCGCTTGGCGGTGTCGCTGGTGGCCTGACGTTCAACCACGCGTACAACAACCTCGTGACCTCGGGCACGTCGGCTGTGGAGGCGTACATCAGCAACATCCACACGATCCTCATCGTGGTCATCGTTTGCGCCGTCTTCATCTTCGGCGTGCGCACGAACCCGACGGACCGCTTCGAGCCGGGCTACCACTACACGCTGTTTGGCAAGCGCGTCATCAGCATCAAGCCCAAGGAGGGCACGGTGCCATCCAAGGACGAGCTGCTGGTCTCCGAGCGCGTGTAAAGCTCGTGCGCAATACTATAGGATGTCTGCTTTCAGCTGTAGCGGCCTTGGCGGCAGTGGCGTGTGAGCCCTCCGCCTCGAGCCCTTTATTCTATCGAGCCGTAATGAAACCCAATACGATTGAAGTGATGATGTCGAGCTCTGCCTCCATGTGCCTTGGTCTCTGTTGTCTCACGTGCAGATCTCACTCAGCGATGCCAACAGAGCAGGCATCAACAGACCCATCATCACAAACGGCTCGTGCCAATCAATCAGCAATACCTCGTCATCACACTGCTGGCGTTGAGAGCCCCAGACCAATTGCAGATTAATCTGCGGACTGCACCGCTCGCCTCCAATAATCATCGCAGGCGATTAATCAAGCTGCTTCGCGCCGACCGCCACGAGTTCCGGTGTGCGAGACGCCCCATTTTCGCACTGCTGGAGCTTGCGCTTCGGCCGATGGCGCGCTCCACCACCGGAAGCACCGCGGTGGGTCCCGGCCACGCGCTATGACTCATGCCATGAGCGTCGTGTCGACCATGACGAGCGGGCCATGAGCAACCGCATGACCACCGAGAGCGCTCGACAACCAGCAGACCGGCCTCGCCAGCTCACCAAGCAGACACCATGGCGGTGTAGCATCGAGCGGAGAAAATGTGGTCGTGAGCATTGAAATCTCCCACAGCCGGCGATGCAGGCATTCCCACCGCTCCACACTGCCCACAACTGCGGCGTGCGCATTCTCGCTGGCAGGAAACATCTAGAATGCCGAGCAGCGGTGATTATCCGCAGCTGCAAGTGCAAGCGGGTCAAGATGATCTACACACTGCTGCTTACGAGACAATGCCGAGGACCCAAGTACGTCAGACATCGGCTGAGACGCAAGCTGAGAGTGGCACCGTCGATGCTACAGTCGGTTCATCCCCTCGCGTCGCCCCAACGGCCTCACGTCAGGCACAAAGCCACTCGAGAGCATGTGACGCTGGAACTTGTAAGGCGCCGCTCAGAGTGTTGCAGTGATCGTGATTCCGACGAGGCGATGACTGTCGCCGCACGCCATGCCACCAGTACGAACACACACCGATGACTCTGGGCTTTTCACGACAGACACGCTGGGATGGAGCACGACGGGTAGAAACCATCGACCAAACTTTTCTGTGCAAGTGGAGAGCGCTGATATCTCGATGGAACCACCGAGGAACTCGTCGAGACCTTCACTAGAGAAACTGGAAATCCGCCGACACGCAAGTCAGTTTAACGCCGTCTTCGAGCCATCTCGGAACTGCCTGAACGCCTTGAAGTAGCCACGGATCCTTCCTCGGAGACGGCGTCAGCACGCGAAACGCAAGGTCCGAAGACAGACTAAAGTCTGGTTAATCACGTCCCACTGTCAGGGCAAAAAACGAGTCTCGTGTGGGGAGGAATGCACGTTGAAGCTGTGTCCGCCCGTACCACCGCGGCACCGCACTGCATTAATTAGTCTTCACTCGAGCTGCCTCCATTCGAGCTGTTCCTGCTCATTGGAAGCGGCTCCCAGCTTCCAGTCGCAGTCGCAGTCGCTTCTCCAAATTCCTTGAGCTCACTTTCCGATCGGCGCCGGACCCCGCAGGTCTCCAGCTTCTCCCAGCACTTTTTCCTCAGCTCTCAACCATGGGCCAGGAGGAGCCGCAGTCATGCGGAGGCAAAATCCGCGGAGCTATCAAGGGCCACTGGACCGTGCCACCTAAGCACCGCTCGGCTGAGCAGGATGAGGCTGAGGACTGGCTGGTCACGGTGTACGCCGGCAAGAACCGCTACCTGACGCTGCACTGGATCAAGTTCAACCGCTGGTACCTCTTCTTCGCCTCCTTCGTCGTGCAGTTCTGCATCGGCTCGCTCTACTCGTGGTCGGTGCTTAACAAGCCCATCGACACGTACCTGTTCAACGACCCCAAAGCTGAGAAGGCTGTCAACTCGTTCTACATCGCTGTCGGCATGTTCGGCACCACCACCGCCATTATGGGACCCTGGATCGAGCGCCATGGACCTCGCGCGGGTATCGTGCTTGGCGCCACCTCGTTTCTCATCGGCAACATCATCGTCTCGATTGGCCTCCACGCCGACCTGATGGGCATCGTGTACGTCGGCTACGGCGTCTTCTGCGGCTTTGGCATGGGTCTCTGCTACATCTCGCCCGTCTCGGCGCTCCAGAAGTGGTTCCCAGACTACCGTGGAATGGCTGCAGGCTTTGCTGTTGGAGGCTACGGCGCAGGGTCCGTTGTGTGGAGCAAGGTGTACCTGCCGACCATCGAGGAAGTCGGCCTGCCATCCATGTTCATCCTCCTCGGCTGCATCATCTCGTTCACGCTGTTCGTGTGCGCCATCGTGCTGCGCAACCCGCACCCGGAATTCGTCATCGGCGGTCTCAACATCCACGGCGAGGCGGTCGAGCAGGCAGAGGACGCTCTGCACCGTGGCGAGAAGCTGAGCGTCATGTCGAACCACGAGTTCGAGTCCATCACGACGCCCTCCGCAAAGGACATCCAGGATGTCGTTGAGCCAGCAGACAGCGCGCACGCTCATGTGAAGAAGCTGACGCTTATCCAGGCGATCCTATCGCCTGACTTCGTGTGCCTCTACCTCATGTTCTTCGCCAACCAGCTGTACGGTCTCATCGTGCTGTCCAAGCTGTCCAACATGTGCACGGACATCTTCGGGAAGTCCGCTGATCGCGCCGCTGACATCGTGTCCATCAACGGTGTCTTCAACTGCTGTGGCCGCCTCGTGTTCCCCGCAGCGACCGACATGCTGCACCGCTGGCTGAACCTCGAGCACGCGTTCGCGCGCAAGTGCTTCTACTTCTACGCGCTAGTGTCGCAGATCATCATCATCGCTGTCTTCCCCACGCTCTTCCGCGAGGACGAGTTCACGCTCTTCTGCATTCTCGCGTTCGTGCTAACGGGTAGCTACGGCGGTGGCTTCGGCACGATCCCGGCTTTCCTCACCGACATGTTCGGCGCGTTCAACATTGGTGCCATGCACGGTCTCATCCTGACCTCATGGTCGCTTGGCGGTGTGATTGGCGGCATCTCGTTCAACAGCGCGTACAAGGGCCTCATCGCCGACGGCGTCTCGATCGTCGAGGCGTACATCAGCAACATCAACAAGATCCTGGTCCTCGTGTGCGTGGGTGCTGTCTTCATCTTCTTCGTGCGCACGAACCCCAAGGACCGTTTCCAGCCGGGCTACCACCTCAGCATCTTCGGCCGGCGCATCGTCAGCGTGAAGTCCAAGAAGCCCGTTGACGAGCCGCTGCTCGACGCCGCGTAGATGTGGAAGAGCGAACTCGGGTAGCATCTATGAGAGTAGCGTTCTTGCGTGTTTTCAATTGCAGCTCAATGCGAAACCCTTTGATCTTGAAAGTGCTGTCTGTCAGATCAAGATCGATCACATCCTTCAAGGATTGCGTTGCATGTGATTCGTTTGCATTCCGGCGCTTTGATGTTCGACACTGCATGGCCACAAACACGTTTAACATCTTGAAGCGCTGAGGAGATTAGCGGAGTGTGGGATCAACATGCATGGCTGCACACCGAAGCGCAATGTTGAAGTTGCCCCTGAAATCCACTTCAACAACTGATTTAGTCTAACTTTTCGTCATTCAGCTCAATGCATCAACCAATCGAATCATGATGAACTGGCCTTCATGGACCAAAATTCAATACAGCAACTTGTGCAAGCGACTTTTTTCATACCAAGAACACAATAGATTGATGAGAAGTTATAAAGGACTCAACTCATGTAGACAATGGCCGGCACATGGCAACCCTCTACGCGAGCAGTGGCTCCTCAGCCTTGCGCTTGGGCTTGATGCTGACGATACGCTTGCCGCACATCGTGAACTGGTAGCCAGGGGCGAAGCGATCGCGCGGATCCGTGCGCACAAAGAGCACGAAGAAGCCGCAGACGCAAACCACGATCAGGATCTTGTGGATGTTGTTGATGTACGCGTCGGGGATGCTGGTGCCGTCTCTGATAGCGTCCTTGTACGTGCTCGTGAACGTGATGCCGCCCACGACGCCGCCAATCGACCATGCGGTCAAGATAAGGCCGTGCATCGCACCAATGTTGAACGCACCGAACATGTCCGTCAAGAAAGCCGGGATCGTGCCGAAGCCACCGCCGTAGCTAGCAGTCAAAATGAAGACGAAAATCACGAATGCCGTGTAGTTCTCGTTGTCAATCAGCGTCGGCATGACCGCGATGATGATGATCTGCGAGATAAGCGCGTAGAAGTACAGGCACTTGCGCGCGAATGCGTGGTCAACCTTGAACCAGCGAATCAGGAGGTCGGTGATCATCGGGAACACGAGACGACCACAGCAGTTGAAGACGCCGTTAGCCGAAACAATATCGGCTCCCTGGTCTGCCGTCTTGCCAAAGATGTCGACGCACATGCTTGAGAGCTTGGAGAGTACGATCAGACCAAAAAGCTGGTTGGCGAAGAACATCAGGTACATGAAGAGGAAATCGGGCGTCAGGATGGCTTGCACGAGGGTCAACTTCTTGACTTGCGTACTCGCATCAGTCGTCGGCTCGAGGACGTCCTGGATATCCTTGGACGACGGCGTCGTGATGGACTCAAACTCGTGGTTGGACATCACGCTGAGCTTCTCACCGCGATGAATTACCTCTTCGGCCTCTTCGACTGCTTCACCGTGGACGTTGAGACCTCCAACAACAAAGTCAAGCGGCGGGTTGCGCAGGACCACAGCACAGATGTAGAGTGTGCCAGCGATGACTCCACCGAGCAGGATGAACATGTTGGAAAGTCCGACGGCGTCGATGGTCGGCAAGTAAACCTTACCCCAGACCACCGATCCAGCGCCGTAACCACCGACAGCGAAGCCTGCCGCCGTGCCGCGGTAGTCGGGGAACCACTTCTGCAGCGCCGAGACGGGTGAGATGTAGCAGAGACCCATGCCAAATCCGCAGAAGAGTCCGTAGCCGAGGTAGACCACTGCAATCTCCTTGTAGTGCACGCCGATCGCGACAATGATGTTGCCGATAAAGAAAGAGGTAGTGCCGAGCAGAACACCTTGGCGAGGACCATGACGCTCGATCCAGGGTCCCATGATGGCCGTAGTGGTGCCAAAGACGCCGACGGCGATGTAGAACGAGTTGACAGCCCTCTCAGCCCCAGAGTCATCGTAGATGTGGCTGTCGAGCGGCTTGTTGAGCACCGACCACGAGTAGAGCGAGCCCATGCAGAACTGCACGAGGAAGGAGGCGAAGAAGAGATACCATCTCGAGAACGGGATGCCTGGAAACGACCAGTACTTGTTGTTGCCCAGGTAGGCCGTGATGAGCAAAGCCTCAGCGGCATCCTGCTCAGCCGAGCGGTACTTGGGGGGCACCGTCCAGTGCTTGATGATCTGCCGTTGCACCGCTTGGCCACAGGATGAGGAGGAGCTGGATGCTGGAGTTGAAGATACGTCAGGAGTCGTCATGTTGGACGAGAAGCGGCTTCGAGTGTGCAGGACGAGGAGAATTCGAGACTGACAGCTCGAGTGCGAGGCGAGCGGAGACCGACGGGTTTGCGGTGGTGTGCGATGCAGCACGCGATAATCTACGTAGACAGCAACACATTCATCTACAGTACAAAGCCGTGCCGCAGCGTTAGCCACGGTGCAGGCGGACGAGGCTGCGGATTACGCCACGTACGAACGAAGTGACGGACTAAAATCTACGGTACGCATTGACCCGTACTTCAATGCGTTCAGGGGCTTGCCGCAAGCCTTGCGTGTCGGCCGATGATGGCTGGCAGATCGACCATAGAATGCTTTGTACAGTACTATACTGTTAAATCAGGAATGGTGTGGCACGGTACAAAAATTAATTTTTTAGTCTACAGTACGCTAATCGCTCGAAACGCAAAGTCGCCGACAGCTTCAAGTTGAAGTGAAGGGACAATGACACGCGCTTGCCCCAGATCCACACTCGCGGTGGGTTTGCTCCTGCCTCCGTTGTTGCTGCTGCTGGATTCACCAGCCCTCTTGGTGGCCGGACAGCGAGCATGTCCAACATCTCGGAGGCGTGATCTAGAAAATCACAGGCCCATGTCAAGCTGATTCTTGGCTGCAGCTCATGTGAACCAGGCAGGCGACAAATGCATGTTACAATGCAAACATCGCAATATACAGGCGCGCAATGCAGCACGATACCACCGCTCACGGATGCGACTCGATTAATTACCACTGAGTTTGCTGCTGACAGGCCCCCTACTATAAGAGGAATCGTCACTGTTTTGTCGTGCGCGATCATTTACAAATCGAGATTCTCGATGAGCTATGCTACAAGTATAGCGACCATCATGGTAAAAACACAGCGATGCGCATTCATACGCCAATGGAAGTCAAAGCGATGCCATTCAGCACCCGGGACACAACCGAACGTAAGAGTGAATTGGAAGTAGTTTGCCAGAAGCCCCACTCGACAGTTTTCGCCCAGATCGTGGCAGCATTCTACTGCTATACTCAGCTGCACCTCAACATGCCTCAAAATACCCTCCCATATCTTCATTTCTTTCAACAAATCGGAGATGCAGCAAACCGCGGTATCACCAAGAGCGAGCATGGCATCAGATTCTCCAATAAGGAGATCCAGCTTACTCAAGTGGCCCACGATTTGGATGACGGTCTCGGGATGGCTGTAACCTTGCTGGAACTACGTTTACTGAGACTAAAACGATGACGGAAGCTTCCAGAAGCACTCGATAAGCGGACTACCACGCCAGATTTGCCGTCCGACAACTGCTTCACGATACTCCCCGGTCCACGTTTCTCGCTTGACTTTGCTGGAAGTACCGAACTCCCATTTCTCTTCTGCTTTCGATCATCAAGGTCACTTTCTTTGTCCTCGTTGTGGTCATTCGCGACGATTACAGCGTTTTTGGTATAGGTGGCGTTTCGAGAGCGTCCGTCTGCTACAGACGTCGCCCCCTTTGATCCGGTAAGAGAGCTCAATGCCGACATCTTGGCACGGATTGAAGGCCATAAACACAGAGCGATGGTAATGCGCATCCACAACCCCTTTACGTGGTGAAGATCGAGATCCCATGCTTCTTCAATTGCATGAAATACCACAGAATGCGTGAAGAAGAGGAGATAGTAGAACAGCTCGAGCTTCTGATGCTGGAAGATGTGACTCCATCCTCTCACCAGAGAGAGAAAGTAGAAGCGGAAACATACCACAAACGAAACCGCGGCATACTCGATTATATGATCGATCAGCTCGATTACTGTCATCTTTCTTGAACTTGGTTCCACTATTTGAATGACGTTGGCAGAAAGTAATGACAGACCCAGAAGCACGAGTAGCTCAGCAATCCTCCCTAGAACGGCAAGGGATTGTAGCTTCATCTTCTTGTTGACACCTCGTACAAGGATGGTGATTTGTTGTGTGAAGGTAAGTACGGAGCAAACTTCCGACATGTCGTTGAGGTTGCGAACTTGTTCGTCGTTCGGGTATGCAAATGGAATCAGCGTGGCAAAACTCAAGAACGAAGCAATGAGTAGCACTCGCACGTGAGGATCGTGACGGCGAGAGTAGAAGACTGTGACCAAGTATTGGAACAGTGAGAAAGTCAAGATCAGACTCACTGGAACACAAAAGCACTCGCTGAAAATCTCAAGGCGCTCATCCAGACTCAGCGTCATAGCTTCAAGTGGTATTCGACGATTGTGTTCCTGATCGAAGTGCAGTCAGCAAAACTGAGCTATGAAGCGACCAGAGCGCAGCTGTGGATGGTCAATGATTGATTGTCGATTGCAAACTGAAGACTTCTTCGTGAATCTTGGTGTCTCAAAGATCTCAAGTGAAGTATTCTTGTCGCCTTCGATTCTATTTCAGCTGCTGACTTTGAGATCAGGTGCGCAATGACAATACTCCAGGAATATCTTTTAGTCTCAGCGAAATCCTTGTGCCCAGGAGGATGTGGTTCCCACGAGTCTTATAAACGATAATTGTAGCGTCCCCGCGACCGACACTGATAGAGTCTTGTCTGGGCATTTCAAGTGGATAAAAAAGCTGCCTCTCAATTACAAGTAAAACTGCCACATCGATATGAAAAACGAACAGCACGATAACTAGCTTGTCGACTACTTGTTTTACGTAGACTTGTGAGCTTTTCGAGGAATTCGATTCGAGAGAGCCACAAGTTTCAATCTCGTCGAGAAGTTACGGCCGCATGAAATCCACGACACAACAACAACGTCGCCAGGTCAATGGTACCGTCCGTGCGTGCGCCAAAAAAAAATCGTATCCAAGTCGCGATTATTTTCGAAAGAGGTGGTTGTCAGTCTCTAGGATGAAGTGGTCGTTGAACTAATCATCGGTGCCAGAATCTGAGAACATTGGTTGTCATTCGCTGAGAAATGAATGAATTGCTCCAAAAATCTTGATATCTATCGATGGTTTGGAGCTCATTACCGATCCACGTGTCATATCAGCAGAATGTGTAGGGAATGTTGGTTGTTCTAGCTCAGCAAAGTGAACCCATTGGCACACGTGACAGCAGTGGTCGAGTGGACACAATCGATTTGAACAGCGACTAGAGATGTCAACCCACCTTTTTGCCACATCGTTGGCCTCGGCGCCAGCGTCTGCATTGGCGGCTTCTTTGTGCGAGAAAGCATCTTTGACGGTACGTTTTGCGACTTCTGCTGGCATCCTGAGTAACCAAATGACTGAGAATGAGCATGCTAACGGTTCTCGTGACAAAACAGTGCCTGCCGGACACCGCGCGGTCATCTTCGACCGAAAGGAGGGCGTCTTGAACAAGAGTCTGGGCGAGGGCAAGCACTTCAAGATCCCGTTCTTCCAGTACCCGACGATCCTGGACGTTCGACCCTACACCCATACCATTCACTCCCGCACAGGCACCAAACACGAGCAGGTTGTCAACATATCGCTCCAAATGCTGTATCACCCTGTGCCCGAGAAGCTACCCCACCTTTACGTCGAGTATGGTCCTGACGCTGGCACGCGCATTCTACCCCTGCTTGGTAATGAGGCGGTCCGGTTGGTCGTCGAACAGTACTTCGCTGACGAGGTGCTCGCCTCCCGCGACGAGATTTTGCAGCGCATCTCGACAGAAATCACCGACCGCGCCAACGAATTTTGGTTCTCGATTGAGGATGTGTCCATTACAAGCCTTCGGACCGAAGAAGAGTGAGCTGGTGCTGAAGGTCGCAAGGACATCAGATGAAGCTGCTGTCACCAATCCCACCCAACTTCAAAGCCTATAAACGAAATCAACACTCAACTCTATTTGATCAAACTGCATCAGTCTACTTCCTCTACAGACAAATGGCATCAGGTACGGCTTTCAGTAGTTCCGATGAGCGTGCTCGATGCCAATCGACCAGAGAGTTTTGGCCGAGTTACAGACTACCGTGCACCACAACAACACGTCACATTCAATTGCCATCTAGGCAGCCTCTGCCTCTCGGTGCGCTGAGCACAGCCACCGCGTAGCTGTGACGTGGGCCGACGCGTCATTCGTAGTGCACGCTGTGAGCTGCTGCCTCTTCGGATCTATTTGACGACGATGTTCCTGCTGAATGCAATGACGACTGTCTTCAGCGCCTTCACGTTGCTCAAACCCCTCGCCCTCTTCCTCTTGATGACCGGATAACGACAACGAAAGCTCTAGAGCAGAGGCGTCTGTGACAGCAAGTACGTCCAACAACCCGCGCACGAACTCACGCTTCTCTGCGCTAAACACGAGGCATTTGAGCTCGTCTAGCACCTGACGAGCCTGTGCAGGCTCTCCTGACGCCAGCAACCTTTCCAAAGGTGCCAGCATTGGTGCGGTCGTCAGGCTCGCACTAACTATTGTCAGCCTCTCCATGGCTTCATACATTGAAAGCAGGCTTCTCCATGGCATCGATGCGAGTCCGTTTGCTGCCGCCTCATCCTTGGAGCCAGCGATCACAGCTCGTGCACGCAAGAACAGCAGCGATTCCTGCACGACTGGTACGACGAGCGCCAGTAGCGACTCGGGTACCAAGATAGAGCCGTTCATGCCTTCAGAACGAGCGTCGCAGCACCCAGGAGCTCCGCAGTGCTCGCACATGGGCAACAGCGGGAACAGCAGCTCGTCTGTTGTTGGGCCATCCCTGTCGTCGTCCGAGAACGTCGACGAAGACGACGAGCTTGATGAGCGGCGGCTCCCACGGCACTCGCTCTGGAGATGCTCAAGGTATGCGGCCCATACATCAACTGACTCGAGCACTGGAGATCCGAATGGAGGCAACAATAGCCAAAGACTCGGCGGAAGGGGAGATTCTTCACACTCATTGGGCTCAGCAACCTCGTCTTCGTCGTCTCCTGTCTGCAACCTCGCAGCAACCAGATCGTTCGGCCCGCAAGAATCCGTAAATTGGCTGGGTCGCTCTTCCACGATGATTCGTTGCAGGCTCGGCACCACGGTCCGCCGAAATACCGTCACGGATCCACGCTTGTCCACTACTCCAGGAGGGAGGGAACTGCCTTGGGGCGGCACCTCACTCGGGCGAAACCGCTGCCAGCAAGGGTGCGCCATCACGTCCTCAAGTGTCGGTCGTCTCGTCGGGTCCATGGCAAGACATCGCCTTGCCAAGTCTCGAACATCATCGTGCTCAATGTAGAACTCGAGCGAGCGAGCAAACCCACGAAACGCATGAGGATCTGCTAGCCGCTGCAGCACACCGTGGACATCGGCTTCATCGTCGTAGCTGTCCTCGAATATGTTCTCGTGGCGGTGTAGATGCCACGCACGGAGCTCGTCAAGCTGCTTCTCGTCGCAGTAGATCTTGAGAATCAGCACACCGAGAGACCAAACATCGAGCGCTGGCGTTGCCATGACCGGCTCAATGTTTGATGCTCGGTTGAGATGGCGATTGAGACTGCTGCTGCGACCCCAGATGTTGGCTCCGTAGCTGCTGCTTCCGTCGAGTCGGCGACTTGACCGGTTTGCTCTCTTCTCTTGCTCTGAAATGTACATCTTGGCGAGCTCAGGAGCGACGAACTCGCTCGCGGGAGGGTCCATAACAACCGAGTCGACTCCAAATCCCGTCACGCTTGGGGTGAGCGACGGCACGACTCTCTCGCCACGACGCATCGCGTGTTCGAGTCCCCAAAATCGGAGCTTGTCGCCCGAGAAGACTGTCAAACTCGTCATGCTAAGGCCGCAGTGCACGACGCCACTGGAATGCAGCGCTCGCAGAGCTTGAACAACCCGCTCGAGCTGACTCAGTACCGAATCCCGTCGACCCGGATCCACATGACTACGGGCAATGTGGTGGAATGTCGTGCTCGTGCCCGGCCGTAACGCCAACACAGAACACGAGAGAGCTCGAGTCGAGGGCGAGTCCGGGTCTGACAACGAGTGATGTAGCTGTGCGTCCACGAGCTCCGGGACGATGGGCCAGACTGGGTCGTCCTTGATTGGGAGTACGTCGCCATTAAGCGCGGTTTGTCGTTGATGTTGATACTGGTACACTCGTCGGAGCGCGTTCCACTCGTTTCGCGCTAGCGGCTCGTCGTGGTGCACGAAAAACTTGAGCACAAGCGGTGAGCGTCTCGAGTCAACGCAGCGCACGAACAAAGCCAGAGGGGTCTCCTCGACCGGGGCGCCAGTCACCACATACCGATTGCGGTTGATTGAGAGCGTGACTGGCGAGTCTTGATACGTGTGAGTGCGGTGGACGACTCGTTCGAGTGCGTAGCGTAGTCTTCTCCTCGCTGCGAGTCTTGACGCAGCTTGGATGTCTGCGGGTCCAGTCATAGTCTCGGAACTGCTAGATACGACTCCTGAAGACCACTCCGAGTTGAGAACCATGCGGCTCTGGCCTTCAGAGTTGGTCTCGTCCGTAATGTTGGTGGTGATCCGGAGCTCGTCGTCACCAATCTCGGATGTGACCCGTAGAGCGCTCATGAAGCTGTGCGCAGGTGAAGGGAGGCTTGCATACGACACTCCTCGCGTCTCTGGGCTCTTCATTTCGTTCGGGTCCGTCATCGGCTTGGACGCTGCTTGCTTGATACACCACGAAGACTGCTGCCAGGTCGAAGACACGGGCGATAACGACGATGAAGATGACGAGATGCGGAGCGATGCTGCATGGATCGCATTGTTCGAGTTCACATCTGCGCCTCGGTTGGATCTAAATGGAAACCCGAGCCGGATTCTCCCTGGCTTTCGCAGGTCTCCATTGTCATCCAGTAGACCGCTGCTGCTAGCACGGGTGTCGCCCGAGGTCACACCAATGAGCCGCTTGCTACGATACAAGCAGTAGACGAGCAGGAAGGCCACGAGAGCAACGCAAGGCGCAATGATGGCCAGCAGTAGCGTCGACGTCGACAGGTGGTTGCTTGAAGCGGTAGTGTTCACGTTCTCGTCGTTCGAGTCTTTCATTGCAGTCGGCGAGTCCCGCAGCAATGCTGAGCAGCAGCCAGCAAGTGAGACCACCACTACCGCCAGGCGTCGAGGCGCCATCACGCTGAGACTTGGCCCAGAGATGCAGTTACCGGCCGGCCGGTCGAGCAGTGGGGAGCGGCTGGCGGCGCTTCGAGCCAAGCGGAGCCGTCCATGGCGCACAGGCACGCAGGTGTCCAGAAACAAATTCCCAGCGCCGTGGAAAACGGAAAGAAAAACGCTCGCAACGACCGGATCCAGGAATCGTTGGGACCACACAACTCAGCAGGCTCGTCAGTCGTGAACTTTCCGGGCAGAGAGAAGATGACGGAGGTAGAGCTGTGGTGCGCGGTGCATGGCGATGGGGCTGTATTCCCCGTCAAAGTCGCGCTCGATGCGGACGTCAGCGCGCTACAGGAGGCGATTGTGAATAAAGTCAATGATCGCTTCAAAGTTGATCCATCAAAACTGACTGTATTTGGCGCGGAGGCAAGGCTCGTGGTTGACTGACGGTCAGAACGTGAAGGACATGCTGCGCGGAGATGTGGATACGGCGTACAAGCAGATGCACACGACACGGACACTAGACGATGGAGAGTACTTCGGGAAGAACTTTGAGCCCGGAGATGAAGAGATTCACGTGCTGGTGGAACTCCCAAAGGCTACGGTTGGAAGTTCGAGCGAGCAATCGGCTTCGTACAAAATGATCAAAGATATTTATGAGCGAGTTGTGCTGACCAAGCGAAAGCGATACATCCACTCGGAGATGACCAATGACAAGGGAAGGCAGCTTCTGCAAGAATTGGAAATTAAGGTGGAGGTTGAGCATTCAGTTCCATTCGCCACTGAAGATTTGACTCCTGTGGAAGAGTTCAACTGGGAGAGCTCTAGTGGCGAGCATGATCGAGGTCTCCCGCCCTCCGAGACGCAACAGCGCGAACGGTACCGCGCGTACATGGAAGAAAACATTGGAAGCGTGCTTTCGGAGAGCAATCTTTGCGTGGTCAGCGTAGGAGAAAAAGAAATCCTCAACACCAGAATCCCAGGACACCGCATTGAGCTCGTTGGACGCACAGATCTTCTCATCCTCAGCGATATTGTTCAGGACTTCCCTCACGATGTGCACTTTTTCCCGGATGTGAGGATGCTGATCGAAGTGCAGAGAGAAATAAAAGAAGGCGCCGTTTTCCAGGCTTTGTCGGAACTTATTGCCCTGAGTGTTCTCGCCAAAGACCCAGTGATGGCACTACTGACCGACATGAATCACAATTGGCAGTTCTTTTGGGTCTCTGAGGAGAGGATTCACAAAGTGAACATCAGAAACCCATGCGAAGCATTCCAGATGATAAGAGTGCTACTTGAGCAGCCGCCAACAACGAATGCAGATATCTGTGTCCCATGCATTGGAGTACCTGTGAAGCGACGAAAGGTGATTCAACTCCTGTCGGCTGGCAGAGAGGACAGCGAAAGTGGTGGTTGTCGCAAGACCATCTAGCAATACTATGATATCGAGAACATGCTGGTTCCCGATGTTTAGATGGCAGGTCGTCTGAACAGACGAGTCGTTCGATTGCTTTCCACTTATCCTTTGGACCCAATATGAATGGGGCGACTGCGTGGATGTCTGCCATCAGCAGTGAGACTGAGAAGATGTGAAGTGCGCTGCTTTCGTCTGGAGAATTGGTAGCGAGAGGAGGCTCTCAGAGCTTCATTTTCCTATATGTGTGTGTGAGAGAGAGAGAGACAGAGAGAGAGAGAGAGAGAGAGAGAGAGAGAGAGAGAGTTGTTGTGACTCATCTCGTTTTCAACAGAGCTATCAATACCAAGCGTGTAAGGAAAAAGATTTGCATGTTGGTGGCACTTGTCAGAGCTCTGGAGTGATCAAATGTGGTGAGATCTGAAACGTGGCCAGAGACAAAGATTAAGATACACAGCATGTATTCTTTGAAGTTGTCAATCCACTACGCAGAAAAAACCATTTCGAACAACAGGATCGCCTTTGGAAAATGAATATCTACAGCCATTGTCTTGTTTGGATCCTCTAGGATATACTCGCTGCCATCTTCGCTGCTATTTCTTTGAAATAGGTGATATCGACAAGCTCCGTGCTGCAAATTACTGAGAAATTTCGACAGAGCCGTTCATCTTGCTGAATGTCAAAGCCAAGCATGGCTCGGCAGCTTCTCAGTCACAAGCTTTCCGGGTGAAAAAAAAAAAACACTGATATGCAAGAAGGCGCGAGAGCAACAAAGAAGCAACGTCTGGAGTGGCAGTCAACTCCATGTCGATCATACGCTTATGAACCGGACGCTCATTACTTCCTGCTCGAGAAAGAGGATCTGGATTGGTCCGGACTTCCACCTGTCCGCTCGATGCTCTACTGCAGGCCCATGTTCCACCAGCAAGTCGAGTTCTTGCGCTACGAGGTGTTGGAGAAAGGTCATTGTGGTTGGATTCTCGGTCCTTCTGGAACGGGAAAGTCAATCACGACCGATGGCGTTCGCGTTGTCTCTGGACAGAAGTGAATGGATCGTGACATGGATCCATGTGTTCACGAATTTGTCATGGTTTTGCGTGCGCCTCATCGGCGACAAACGAAAGACTCGACTTATCAATATATCCGATATGGAAGAAGTGCTGGAGGTGGAAGATGGGAGGCGTCACATCGTGCTCATTGACGGATGGGAAGAAGATGACGATATGGATACCCTCCGGAGCTGTTGTTTTCGATGGCTTATTGGCAACCCCAACGAAGTGAAGAACCGGCGGCTCGCATTTATTAGTTCAATTGGCCCGATCTTTCTGAAAACACGGATATTATAGTTCGTGCAAAGAAATTCAAATTGTGGTCATGGACTTTGGACGAGTACCTCGATGCAGCCAAGGATGACGAGATGTTCCAGAGCGTGTCGAAATGTCTTGACTCTCATGCAGTGTTGCCGAATGAAGAGATGTCCCGCACATCAATGGTCGAGTCCAAGTCTTACTTCGCAGGAGGTTGTTGTCGCTATATGTTTTTCTTAGATACGGCAACCGTGAGGGAAAGGTTCCTTGCTGCCATGCGTGCTTTGGATTATGATGCGATTACTTATCAGGTATCACCTTCGAGGATCGATACCAGCCGTCTGCTTGGGGTGTTCAAGAAGCCTTATGGGTACGGGTGTGTGACCCCTGTAATCAGTCAGTATGTCGCGACGCGGATTGGCATCGAATGTGACCCAGCGACTATCAAGAGATTCATGCGTACCCGTCAAGACAGTTCAAATCCAGTATTGGACGGATGGAAGTTGGAGATGCTGTTCTTCGCAAGTCTACGCTTTGGCGGCCTCGCTCTTGTCGATGCTGCAAGAAACCCGATCGATACGTGGAAGCGATCAGATGTCGTATGGTGGCCAAGGACAAAATACCTGAGCTTTCTTTTGGACGACCGGTTTGGATCAAGCCAGCAGAATGGGTAGATGGCGGATACGATGCAATCATGGTGTGCAAAGAAACTCAGCTCGTGCGCTTTGTGCAGGTGGTGAGATCCCACAAGCGTTCTTTTCGTATCGAACACTTTTATGGATGGTTGAAAATGCTGTCGGAGTCGCCCGAAAGGTTTGAGGTGAGGAAGGTGGATATCGTCTTCGTTGTCGGGCAACTCAAGCTCGACGCGTTCGAGATCTCGACTGTGACAGGGAGAAGGACTCCTGACACCGTTTGGCTGGCCGGCGGGCGAGGAGAAGAACATGGTACGGCGGGTTGCGATTCGAGGGTTCTATGATCTTTCGTACTGGTAGGATGGTACTTGGCGCGCAGGCTTCCGCTTGCAACTTTATGCTCAGCGCGAATGCAATTTCTTTCTTTCCACCTGATGTTTGAGTGCTCTTCTGATGTGACTTGCTAGTGATGGCATCGAAAGTCCTGTCAATACCTATCGTGCTTCCACGCACATGCTTTAACTGGAATGACGAGCTTTGCTCAGAGAAGAACGGCACGTTGGTGCATGAACTGCCGCACGTTTCGCAAATCAATGGAGTCATCGTAGACAAGCACTGATAGGCTGGCAAAGCCTGTGCGCGAGACTCGACTCCAGCCAAAGCGGAGATGCTGTTGGATCGGGTCTGAATACGCGAAAGGTGGCGTTCGCAACTACGGCACACGAAGTTGGACCGTCCGCGTTTTGACGAGGTGGTAAATCGCTTGTGGGTGGGAGTCACAAAGAAGAAACCAGTTCGGCAGCTGGTGCCATGAGGAACAGTACCAGTCCAAAATGGGACACCGCTTGCACAGCCTCCATGTATTTACACGCTGCCCTGGCGGAACATGGCGCTCGCCACCTTCATGAAAGCCGTAGATGTTCGTACCTACGTGCAGGTCACCCGGGCAGTTGAATTCCTCAGCCGTGGCAGCCACCTGGTCGTGCACTTCCGTCATGTACTCTGTGGTGGAGATCGAAAAAGCAGCATTCAATTAGTTTCTGGCCGAATCCAGCAGAAAAAAAAGGTCGAGAAACGCACCCTTGACAATCGCGTCCAGCTCCTCGGGGGTCAGCTCCTCCGAGGTCGGGTTCTTGGTCGCGAGCGCGAATGAGCCGCTGTTGGACGCCTTGTTGGGGCCGAACGCCAGGTTGTGCTGCTTGATGAGCTCAATCGCCTGTAAATACCAATCACATGCCATTAGATGCGCCTCCAAGTTCAAGTCGCCGCGCAATCGACACTTACGTCGTCCGTGCAGGGGAAGTTGGCGCCCTCAAAGATGCCCTTGCAGCCGTTCTTGACGAGAAGGCGCACATCGTCGACGTTGACGTCATTCTGGATGGCGCACGGGAAGGCGTAGTCGCAGGGCGTCTCCCAGATCGAACCCTCCTCGGCCGGGTGGTACAGCGCCGACGTAGACGACATGATGTAGCCGCCAATGCGCGCGTTGCGCTCGGCCTTGAGGCGCTTGAGCTCCTCGAGGTTCTTCTTGGTGAAACCCTCGGGCTCAACGATGTAGCCGTACTGGTCGCTGACGCCGATGGGGATGGCGCCCAGGTCCAGCAGCTTCTCGGCCACGTTGAGCGCCACGGTGCCGCTGCCCGAGATGAGGCAACGCTTTCCCTTGAGTGACTCGCCGCGCGCCTCTAGCGTGCGGTTGGCGAAGTGCACAATCCCGTAGCCCGTGACCTCCGGGTAGAAGTAGACGCCGCTGAGAATACCATCGGAGCCGCCGGGGTGCATCTGGCGCAGACGCTTGTACTGTCCAAACATGTATCCAATCTCCTTGGATCCGACGCCAACGCCGGCCGTGGGCACGTCCGAGTGGGGTCCAATGTAGTTGGCGAGCTCCGTCATGAACGACTGGCAGAATCGCATGACCTCGGCCTCGCTCTTGTCGACAGGGGTTGAAGTCGGATCCTCCGTGCGCAGCTCCAAAAGGCCCTGCCAGCGCGTTGCGGAAAACCGTCTCAAAAGCCAAAAACTTGGTCGTGCCGTGCGTCGTCTCCGGGTGGAAGCGCAGTCCGCCCATGTAGGGCCCGAGCGAGCTCGAGAACTGCACGCGGAAGCCCCTGTTCACTCGGCTGTTGCCCGTGTCGTCAATCCACGGCACGCGGAACTGGATCACGCGCTCAGGCTCCATGAGCGTCTTCATGACCCACGCGTACTTTGGATAACGGTCGAAAACCGGCACGACCGAGTTGACGAAGCTCGTCACGGCCTGCAGAAAGTCCGTCTGGTGCGGATCGCGCCGCACGGCCTCCTCGATCAGCATCTCGGCCGCCTCCTGTCCGTTCCGGAACTTCTTGTCGCCCTCGCGCCGGAAAAGCGGCTTGTTCTTCCAGTGCTTGCGCCCGTGGGTCGTACCGTGCACGTCCGACATGAGCGCAGTGCGGAAGCGCGCGAGCGTCGGCGCCAGCACGCGAGGCTGGCGAGGCAGCAGCATGAGGAAGGAAGGAGACAGGCGCGGCGGCCTTTCTTGATGGGGGAAACTTGGATAATGAGGGGGGGAAACCTATCTGCACCACCGGCCCAAAAAAAATGCGCAAACACGGGACGAGGGCGGTGAACCGGTTAATTTGAGGCTATGGGGGAAAGATGGAGGGTGTTTGGTGGAATTTAGGGAGATGTGGAGGGGAGATTGGGGATTTTTTGAATTTAGAGGGGGTAGACTGGGAGTTTTTGGAAACGCAACAGATGGAAGTGAGCAAGCGAACCTGAATGACGACCTCTGACGTTTTATGTGGAACGTCGGAATCGAAGGGAGGGGACCTGAGAGAATGAATTTTCTGAAGTTGGCGATGGCGGCGAGGATGGCTACGCTCCGGAGCTTCAACCGCATTGCGGGAAGCAGTCTCGAGCGCGGAGCGGATCGCAGGAAGCTGTTGAGCCAAGGCCTCTCTATAATCGGAACCAAGTCACCAGCCACTCTCACAGCTATGGAGACTCCCCAGCCACAATGTCAGTCGGCAGAGCCCGAAATGTGGGGACTGGCGCTCAGGTCTAGCACGCTCCTATCATTATGCGCGCTGCACTCACTCGAGGTGATACCCACTAGTGAATGGGCTCCAAGTTTGCCGGTTTGACGCTTACAAATCCGACTGGAGCCTGCGGTTGAATTTGATCGTCGACACTTGGCCGTCTCCAGCCCCTCAAAAGCAACAGTCGCCTCTTCTGCTGCCTCCTCCGGCCCATTTCACTCGCCTGCATTGCTCAAGCAGCCTGCGAAGTCTCTGACGTCTGTCAACCGCGTCCTGAGTGTTTTGAGGAGCACGCAGGTGTTCATTGAGAGAGTGTGTATAATGGTATACGGGTAGGTGGCCTTGAATCTATTTCGCCATACTGTATCGAAGATTGAGATTCAGGATGTATAGTATACATGTTGTAGTCACCACCAGCTCCAAGTGGCGAACAATGAGCACAAGGCGGAGTCCCAACTCTCCGTTGGTGCCCTATCCACAGTGAGAGTCGATGCCGTACTTGGATCAGCTCCGTGCTTTTGGCAGTGTAACCAGGTGACTAGGGCATTTTCGCATCGCCATCGCTTCCTGCTACTTGAGGCGGTGGTGGCGTTGAAAACCTAACTCAATTCACAGCTGGGATAAAACTCGGCTCTCTCGCTCACTCGCTTACTGGTGGGCGGTTGTCATGGCCCACGTGCTCGCTACAACGGCGCAGCGTCACTGAGATCCGAATGACCGCCCCGACAGCATCACTGACATGATTGCTGCGTCATCCCCACCCAGGCTGTTTCGTTCTAACACATTTGGCAACTTGTGCTAATCCTCCCCGATCACCTCAAAGTGCTTGATTTCGGCAACGCCAACTTTTTCCATCAAAAACAACTCGCGGTCTGCTGGCTGACAGATTGAGCCAACAAATATATTTGATGCGCGTAAGATGTTTGATTTGGTGGGTGCCTTCTTGGTTAGAAGTTCTTGCCAGCTCCCCAACAGCACGGAAGTATTCAAGAACGTGTTCACATTCAAAGTCTTCACTGTGTCGATGGGTTATGCTGTGAATGGGGACAGTTGAGAACGGAAGTAACAAAGTCACATGAGGTGCTACAGGGCTATACTCTAAATGCACATGAAGATGCGCTGTAAACACTCGGCATACATGCTCAACCTGTCCACGATGTGGAGGTTGGCATGGCGGTGACCCTGGTGGAGCTTCGTCTACTGATACTAAAACGACGATGAAAGCTACCGGTAGCACTAGACAGACGCAACACCACTCCAGCTGTGCCAATACCCAACTGCTGCATGAGGCGGCGCGGTCCACGCTTCTTGCTAGACTTTGCGGGGAGAATAGTACCCGCATTCTTCTTCATTTGTTTTCGGATGTCCAGCATTGGCTTCCCCGGTCCGTAAGGCTCCACTAACTCGCTTTCTCTGTCCGCGTTGTGCTTGTCAGCAATGATGACAGTGTTGACAGTGTTCTTGGTATTGGTAGCGTTTCGAGATCTTCCGTCTGCTACAGATGTCATACCCTTAGATCCCGTGAGAGAGCTCAACTGCGACATCTTGGCACGGATTGAAGGCCATAGACACAGAGCGATGGTAATGCGCATCCACAACCCTTTTACTTGGTGAAGATCGAGATCCCATGCTTCTTCAATTGCATGAAATACCACAGAATGCGTGAAGAAGAGGAGATAGTAGAACAGCTCGAGCTTTTGATGCTGGAAGATGTGACTCCATCCTCTCACCAGAGATAGGAAGTAGAAGCGGAAACACACCACAAACGAAACCGCGACATACTCGATGATATGATCGACCAATTCGATCACTGTCATCTCTCTTGAATTTGGTTCCACTATTTGAATGACATTGACAACGAGCATCGTCAGACCTAGAATTACGAGGAGCTCAGCAATCCTCCCCAGAACCACAAGGGATTGTAGCTTCATCTTCTTGTTGACACCTCGTACAAGGATGGCGATTTGTTGTGTGAATGTAAGCACGGAGCAAACTTCTGACATGTCGTTGAGGTTACGAACTTGTTCGTCGTTCGGGTATGCGAATGGAATCAGCGTAGCAAAACTCAAGAACGAAGCAATGAGTAGCACTCGCACGTGTGGATCGTGTCGGCGAGAGTAGAAGACGGTGACCAAGTATTGGAACAGTGAGTAATTCACGATGATGCTCACTGGAACACAAAAGCACTCGCTGAAGAGATTGAGGCTCTCATCCCGACTCAGTGTCATAGCTTTGAGCGATGATTGAATTGTGAGTTCTTCGATGTGTAGTAGTTTGTTGAGACGATGGATGTCAAGCGAAGATCTTGGTGCTCTGTGACGGATTGTAAATTGCAATGTAGAGACTACCTCCCGTCTCAAGAGGTTCGACTTCAGCCATCGAATGCGACTCGAGTGTTTCGATACAGACTAGACGCTGCGAAACTCCTGCGCTCATGCGGATGTTGTGAGTTTTCAACAACACTGTAACGACTCTCGGCGAGCATGAGAGCTTCCACATATTTGAAACAAACGCCACAAATAAATATTGTCCGGTTTGTTTGAGATAGGCTTGTCGTCTTATTGATAGATGTAATCCTCAGCAAAGTCAAGAATGGCATGCCCAAACTTGACAAAACAATTCTCTGAATGAAACAGTCCAAAACAAAGAGTCCTATATTCCACACATTATACCCACCCGGTATTTTCACAAGACTCTGCACTCTCCAGATTGAGTATTGTTGTGCCGAACGTCACGGACCGATGGGTGCTGGAAGGACGGAGGCTTGATGTGCTTGTCCTCGCGCACGGCCTTCGCCAAGACGCCCTGCCATCGGTCGAATGCGTGATTAGTAATCTCGGTCCTGTGGAGGCTCCGAACGCCAGCAGAAGTCTCAGAACGGACCGTTTTGGACATTCTGTTGCAAGAGGAAGCTGGCGGTGCTGACGCTGGCGCTGAGGCTGAAGGCACGGGTGAAAACGCGGACGACCATCTCTAGTAGTAGCTGTTTAAATCGATTGTGGTTGTCGTCCCTTGTAAAGTCTGCACGTTGAATTGATGTGGCGATGGGTTCGACAAAAGACCAGCATTCAACCAACCCATGATATATCGGTCTGCAAATGGATCATGTGTGTTACGTATGAATGACTTTGTTCAAGCCATTCTCCACATTTCCTCGTCAATCGAGCACTATCAATAGTGGTAGTAGCTCGTGCAAAAATTGATCTATTACTGTATTGCCGTGAAGGTTGGCATGCGCGCCGTTTATGGTAGTTTCTGCTCACAATCGTTCTCGAATTGGAGATCTTGGCGATCAACGTTGCAACAGGATGGACATTTTCAGGCGTAGACAGTAGAAATGTTTATCTTTCTTTTTTTTCTCGTCTACAAGACGAAACATGAAGTCACTTGCAGTCAACAATGAGCAATCACCGAGCGTTACTCGTGCTGTGAGCTCCGATTGGTTTGCGTTCTTCATCTGCCAGATATGCCTCCACAAACTTGACCAGACGACGACGCAGCGCGTGCACAGCCATGGTCTTCTCGACTGAAGACATCACGTCCGTCTTCTCATCCCGCAGTTTCAAAGCTGCAGTTGCCGTCTCGGCGTCTTTCACCAAACAACAGAACACTTTGCTGCTCTCGGCGTCATTGATCCTCTTGTACACCTCCTCCAGTTCATCCCACAACTCGACGTACTTGGTGTCATGAATCTCACTCAACACAGTTCTCGCCGCAGAGATAACGTCGGGAACAGACTCCATACTTGGTGTTTCAGCAATTGCGTCATCTTTCTTGCTCGCCAACCTCGCCAGTTCATCGACCACAGTAGAGATCTTGATCCGTTTCTCCGGTTGAAGTACGCACATACGTTTCACTAGTTCCCACTGATCGTCTGTGCACTGAGAGGGTCTCGGTGGCAATTCACCTCGTGTCGCATGAACTTCTACACTCACACTGTCTAAGTATCGCCACGGTAAACTCGACTCTTCACCTCCTGCCACTCGCATCGACTCCACGATACACATACCCAGAGAGTACACATCCGACGCAAACGTCAACTGAGGGTCAGCGAGAAAACACTCTGGAGCCACCCAATGCGACGCGGCTGAAATTCGAGCTTCCCCTCCATCACTCGCCATCGAACTCAGACCAAAATCCGTCACCTTCGCCTTCAAGTCGCTCCCGATCACGATATTGTTCCCTTTCAAATCACCATGAACGATATCACGAGCATGAAGGTACTGAAGGCCCAACGCAGCCTCGTACAACTTTTGCCACAGTTCATCAGGATGCTTCCGCAGATATGTAACCAGCGTACCGTTGGTGGCGTACTCGCACACGAAGTAAGGTCTCCCAACGTGGCAAGCGCCAAAGAGTTGGATGACGTGAGGGTGACTGAATCCGAACCAATGTCTTGACTTCACGTCGGAACATTTCCATAGCTTCTTCTCGCTTCTTCGCTTGCTTCGCAAACTCTTCTGGATCGCCTTCCTTAGCCTCCACCGGTACATCTGATGTACTATCATAATTGGACGGAGCAAATAGGCGTATCCTCATGATCATTCAACACCACTTGCTTCACCACCACCTCCGAGTCCAGCCACTTCGCTCGAATGACGCTGCCGAAACCACCAACACCAAGGCATTCACCCTCATCCTTTATCAACTCGTACCATGGGATGAACCACTCCGGAACCAAACTCTCCTTTTCGATCTTGCTCTCAATAGCCTCAACTGCCTTTCTCATCGTCTCCAGTTGGGTAGGCGTGTATTGATCTGTCATCTCCCGTTTCAACATCTCCAGAAATGCAGCCTTCTCAGCATCCGATTCAACTCTCGCAACAACAAATACAAATCCGACACACCAGACACAAACATCTCACGGCGTTGTGCGTCCGTCTGTGCGACACCATTAGTCAACTGGATGACCCAAGGCTGCCAGCAGTGACCGGATTCGTCGGCGAAACGCGTAGATGCTGTTGGTGGTCGCACGGGTCGATGACAGCTGCATGACTAAGGCTTGTTCATCAGTCATGGTGATAACGGTATGGAACTCGGTGAGCAGTGAGAGGAACCTAGTCAAAAGTTTAGTGTGATGTGTTGATTCATGTAGACCCTCGTACAGTCGTTTCAATTCCTCAAACACTTGATGATATTGGGCGTTGTCGTTCTTCTCCATGTGCATTTCCACTTCTCTCCACAGCTCCTCATCGAACCTATTGGTACCAAGTACAGGCTCACGCTCAGACTCGGGCTGTGAAAGCTTCAAACTTTCCTTCAGCATTAAACGCTCGAGCTCGTATACGACTGACTCGAGTTTGATACGCTTGGTAGGATCTTTACAGCACATACGCCACACTAAGTCGCGGGCGTCTCCAGGTGGGCATTCTGGAGCATTCAGAGAGTAGAATACTGTCTCTGGAGTCCACCTTGTCTTGAGCTGCCGAGCATCAAAGTAATCCCTATTGCCCCAAGGCTCCTTCCCCGTGATAGCTTCCAAAATACACATTCCCAAAGAATACACATCGGATGCAAATGGAGATGTCTTTTTGCCCTCCAAAATCTCAGTGGCCTGCCATCGCACCGATCCAATATTTGAAGATGCCCCACTCTTTGTGCCACTCAGACCGAAGCTAGCCAGTCTCGCCAACTTATCACTGCCGATCAGAATGTTGCTGCACCGAAGATCACCGTGAACAAGCCCTCGCTCATGAAGATACTCAAGACCCAGTGCAGCCTCGTACAGATATTTCCACACCGTCCGTGTTTCCTCTGGAGTTGACTTTACATAATCAATTAGCGATCCGTGATCTGCATACTCACAAACGAAGAACTGCAAGCCTGGACTAGCTTCACATCCGCCGTACATCTTGATCACGTTGGGGTGTCGCAACTGCTTCCACAACTGTACTTCCTCCTCGAACGATGAGTGAGCTGCATCAGGAATGAAGAGCTTGACAACTACATCTGCATCAAGCCACTTGGCGAGGTATTCGCCTCCGAAAGTGTTGGTTTCAACGGGTTGGGTAAGCGCTATTTCAGACGGACGTATGCTGAATACCAGTGGCTTGATGAATACGTTTCTGCTATCGATGGTTGTGAATACATGGTAAAAAAACGCACAATATCTTGGTGCCCACGATCAGCAGCGTATCTGATTGCAGACTTTTTGTATGTGTTCGTGGCATTTACGTCCACGCCGTGTTCGTCCACGAGATATCGAACCACTTCAAGATGACCATTAAAAGCGGCAATCATCAGCACTGTCGATCCGTTTTCGTCCGTGACATTCACGTCCGCGCCGCGTTCTGCCGCGAGATACCGAACCACGTCAAGATGACCGTTCAAAGCGCCACCCATCAGCGCTGTTACTCCGGATTTGTTTGTGGCATTCACGTCCACGCTGCGTACTGTCACAAGATACCGAACCACTTCAAGATGACCATTGAAAGCGGCCGACATTAGCGCTATCATTCCGTTATTGTCCGTCGCATCCACGTCCACGCCACGTTCCTCCACGAGATACCGAACCACTTCAAGATGACCATTCTCAGCTGCACCCATCAGTGCTGTCGATCCGTTATTGTCCGTCGCATTTACGTCCACGCCGTGTTCGTCCACGAGATACCGAACCACTTCAAGATGACCATTAAAAGAGGCCTTCATCAACGCTGCCTCTCCGTTATTGTCCGTCGCATTTACGTCCACGCCGTGTTCGTCCACGAGATACCGAACTACTTCAAGATGACCATTCAAAGCGGCCCACATTAGCGCTGTCCATCCGTTCTTGTTCGCGATATTCACATTCGCTCCGCGCTCTGCCACAAGACACCGAATCACTTCAAGATGGCCGGTCAAAGCGGCAACCATCAGCGCTGTCGATCCGTAATAGTCCATAGAATTTACGTCCACGCTGCGTACTCCCACGAGATACCGAACCACTTCAAGATGACCACTCAAAGCGGCAACCATCAACGCTGTTGCTCCGGATTTGTTTGTGGCATTCACGTCCACGCTGCGTTCTTCCACGAGATACTGAACCACTTCAAGATGACCATTCTCAGCTGCACTCATCAGCGCTGTCGATCCGTTGTTGTCCGTCGCATCCACGTCCACGCCACGTTCCTCCACGAGATACCGAACCACTTCAAGATGACCATTAAAAGAGGCCTTCATCAACGCTGCCTCTCCGTTATTGTCCGTCGCATTTACGTCCACGCCGTGTTCGTCCACGAGATACCGAACTACTTCAAGATGACCATTCAAAGCGGCCCACATTAGCGCTGTCCATCCGTTCTTGTTCGCGATATTCACATTCGCTCCGCGCTCTGCCACAAGACACCGAATCACTTCAAGATGGCCGGTCAAAGCGGCAACCATCAGCGCTGTCGATCCGTTATAGTCCATAGAATTTACGTCCACGCTGCGTACTCCCACGAGATACCGAACCACTTCAAGATGACCACTCAAAACGGCAACCATCAACGCTGTTGCTCCGGATTTGTTTGTGGCATTCACGTCCACGCTGCGTTCTTCCACGAGATACTGAACCACTTCAAGATGACCATTCTCAGCTGCACCCATCAGCGCTGTCGATCCGTTGTTGTCCGTCGCATCCACGTCCACGCCACGTTCCTCCACGAGATACCGAACCACTTCAAGATGACCATTAAAAGAGGCCTTCATCAACGCTGCCTCTCCGTTATTGTCCGTCGCATTTACGTCCACGCCGTGTTCGTCCACGAGATACCGAACTACTTCAAGATGGCCATTCAAAGCGGCCCACATTAGCGCTGTCCATCCGTTCTTGTTCGCGATATTCACATTCGCTCCGCGCTCTGCCACAAGACAGCGAATCACTTCAAGATGGCCGGTCAAAGCGGCAACCATCAGCGCTGTCGATCCGTTATAGTCCATAGAATTTACGTCCACGCCGCGTACTCCCACGAGATACCGAACCACTTCACGATGACCACTCAAAGCGGCAACCATCAACGCTGTTGCTCCGGATTTGTTTGTGGCATTCACGTCCACGCTGCGTTCTTCCACGAGATACTGAACCACTTCAAGATGACCATTCTCAGCTGCACTCATCAGCGCTGTCGATCCGTTGTTGTCCGTCGCATCCACGTCCACGCCACGTTCCTCCACGAGATACCGAACCACTTCAAGATGACCATTAAAAGAGGCCTTCATCAACGCTGCCTCTCCGTTATTGTCCGTCGCATTTACGTCCACGCCGTGTTCGTCCACGAGATACCGAACCACTTCAAGATGACCACTCAAAGCGGCAACCATCAACGCTGTTGCTCCGGATTTGTTTGTGGCATTCACGTCCACGCTGCGTTCTTCCACGAGATACTGAACCACTTCAAGATGACCATTCTCAGCTGCACCCATCAGCGCTGTCTCTCCATCTTTGTTCGTGGCATTCACATCCGCGCCGCTGCGGATCATGCGCTTCACCAGATCGAGGGTGCCCTCTTCAGCGGCAGCAAGAAGACTTTCCGCCATCTTTGTCACGAGCCTCCTAGTTTGTGAATGGAGGACTCTTTCAAGGATTCACAGGCATGTAGGTTCACGCTGGTGGTGGCACATCACGCTTTATGAATTCGGAGTCAAGTGGACTTGCGCCAGGCTGAGTTGAACCCAGGGGAGGTCAGTGAAAAAGAAGTTTGCTGAAAATATGTTCGAGGAACACACAGGATATAATCGACACTGATTGGTCTCGCAGTACGCTGCCAGCACCAGCAATACACTCAGTTAGCGTGCGCTACAGGTCGGCATCAATAGTGATTTGTCCTGTGGCATTAGAACTGCTTCAACCCATGTGCTAGTCTCGCCTCGATACTGGAGTGGTCTGAGTGCGCCACTTACACTGATTGGTGTGTTCCGCTTTCGCTGTAGCGGCATTGGTCTTCCTTCATTCGCTACTCGGCGAGCGACCCGACTTGGTGTGAATTGTATCTGTTAGAAACTGTATGTGCTCTCGACGTGAGATTGGCATCTTCAGTGATATCGCTGCCCGTGCGATAGCGTGATACACATGATCTACGATATCGCCTAACTTGTCAGCAACGTCCCATCACTTCTCTCTCTCTCCACTCGAGTTTGTCCACCATCCACATCTTCGCTTCAATCGTATCACTCGGATGTTTCCTCGAACAAATTACGGCGCTCTATCGCGAATTGATGGCGTCAGTGACTGCTCCAACCTTTGTGCTTGGCATCGATGCTCTGCCACGAAAGTGACTCGTTGTTGCTATCTTCGAGCCTCCTCACCTTCGTAGTCACCTCTGACTCCAGGTTTTTCGCGAGATATATATCACCAAAGCCGTCTTTTGCTCGGTCGTTGAGTGAAAAGCGCGATGCATTGACGTCATCTCGCGCCCGCGTAGCTAGCAGCGAGGATGCTGGGTGTGGCGTGGCGGGTTAGTGGCTCACCTGTGAGAGCGATGGCTCAAGGAAGGAAAAGCTAAAATGCCTGCCTGACTGCCATTTGAATTTAGTTTGGTTGAAAATAGCAGTCTGTTTCACTCTTTTATCTCTAAGCGAGCCCGTGGCGCTTCTGTGTTGATTCTGTATGCGTCAAAGACGATGAGGATCTCTGCCGACCTGCTCGAAAAGCCGGTTTCGGCCATTACACTGGCCAAAAACTCACACTTGTCCAGTTTCTCTATCCTGTTGAACTCAGCTCGTGCTGTATTTCATCGCCATGATCATCTTGTGTGAATCAAAATGACGGTTTGAGAAAATGAATCGGTGGTTTTCGGACACAAGTGCTCTTCAAGCCTACAACTCCAGTTCAAAGGGTCCTGCAGGATTCCTGTAACGAACCGACCTCAGCGGAGCCTTTCAGGCTCATTTCAAGATTCGCTTTTGGTGGGTCGGGACCTGGTGTGGAGAGTGAGCAGACCCCAGATTCTGCATTGTGGAGAAAGCAGAGTACATGCACGGGCCTCAAGCATCATCCATTTTCCTCCACCAGACGTGTTCGGGTGGTAGAACGAATAAGCAGTCAACGTCAAGTGAACCTGTCTAGTCACAAATGAGAGCATCAGGTAGGTCTCGAATATTCTTGTTCCCATCGCTACTCTTCACTCAAAATGCATATAATCTCTTGGACCAATGTGTTCTCAGCCGGTTGCTCACGCTGCGCTCTCGAATGTTCGAGTGTCGAGTACTTCAGCTAATATGCATGCCCAATATCCTGGTGATGACCATTATCGCCGCTACGGGTTGCAGCCTTTCCATCGCGGCATTCTCGTCCACGCCGCGTCCTTCCACTAGATATCGAACCACTTCAAGGTGACCATTGCGAGCGGCTCTCGTCAGCGCTGTCCATCCGTCTTTGTTCGAGGCATTCACGTCCACGCCGTGTTCTTCTGTGAGATACCGAACTACTTCAAGGTGACCATTGTAAGCCGCAGCCATCAGCGCTTCCGTTCCGTCTTCGTCTGCGCCGCCTTCTTCCACAAGATACTGAACCACTTCAAGGTTACCATTCGTAAGCGGCAAACATCAGCGCTGTACATCCATCTTCCAGCGTAGCATTCACGTCCTGCGCCTCCTTTTTCCACGAGATACCAAACCACTCCAAAGCGACCAGCGAGAGCAGCAGCGATCAGCGCTTTCAATCCGTTTTCGTCCGCGGAATTCACGTCTGCGCCGCATTCTTCCACAAGATACTGAACCACTTCAAGTCGACCATAGCCAGCGGCAACTATGAGCGCACTCAATTTGTTTTTGTTCGTGACATTCACATCCACACCACTTTCTTCCATGAGATACAGAACCACTTCAAGTTGACCATGCTTAGCGGCAAACATCAGCGCTATCCATCCGCTTTCGTCCGTGGCATTCACATCCGCGCCGCATTCTTCCACTAGACTCCGAACCACTTCAAGGTGACCAGAGCCAGCGGCAAACATTAGTGCCGTCCGTCCATCATTTTCCGCGATATGCACTCCCGCACAGCCTTCTTCCACAAGACACCGAACCACTTCAACGTGACCATGCCGAGCGGCAAACATCAGCGCTGTCTCCCCGTACTTGTTCATGGCATCCACGTTCGAGCCACTTTCCACGAAGTACCGAACCATTTTAAGGTCGCCGTTACTGACGGCAATCATCAAGGCTGTCGATAAATATTTGTCCGTGGCGTTCACGTCCGCGCCCCAGTTGATTAGACGCTTCACCAGATCCAGTCTACCTGCTTTGGCGGCCGCGAGAAGGCTTCCCTCCATCTTTATCGCCGCCAATTTCTCCTTGGATCCAAGTTGGACACCGACATTGGTGGTCACCTGACTCAAGTGGGTTCAATACTTGTAACCAGTGTTAAACCAGTACAGGTATTGAGACCTTGGAGCAGCTCCGTCTGTGGTGGTGACTTGCCCCGCCGTCCAACGAGAACGTGAGCGAGAGCAGCACTATCCTTGTCTGGAGACATCGTTTGCAAAAGCTCCATGGTGATTGTCGTGTTGGTTTCGTCAACGAGGCGAAGAGGGGCTATACGAAATTGCCGTCGCCGATTAGCTTGAGGTTTGCTGACTCTTGAGGCGGTGACGGTGGGGAAGTCCTTGCCCGATTCCAAGTTGAGACGAACCTTTGTAATTTTAACGACGCAACGTCTAAGCTCAGCCCTAGCGGATGAGAAGAGGCGAGTGGCAGCCATAACTCACGTGCTGAGCACAACGGCGAAGCGTCACTGAGATCCAAATGACCGCACCGACAGCATCACTGACATGATTGCTGCGTCATCCCCACCCATTCTGCTGCATTTGACTTCGTTCTCACACATTTTGCAACTTGTGCTAGTCCTCTCCGGTCGCCTCAAAGTGCTCAATTTTGGCAGCGTCAACTTTCTCCAACAAAGACAACTCGCGGTCTGCTGGTTGACAGCTTGAACCAACAAATATTCTTGATGCGCGTCAGATGTTTGATTTGGTGGGTGCCTTCTTGGTAAGAAGTTCTTGCCAGCTCCCCAACAACACGACGAGCCACTAACGCGAAATGAGTGGGACCCGCTCAGACGACCGAGAACAATACAAGCCAATCCATAAAAGCTACAGGGTTTGCTTCCGCTAATGGTAGTGAGCTTTGGAGCTGGTCCATCCATCCAAGTTAAGCTGCCTTCAACATGCATCCACGCTGGCAAGTGACGAGGCACAAGACACCTTGGTATATAGAGACTACCCTCGGGTACATTTGAGGAAGTATTCAAGAGCGTGTTCACATTCAAAGTCTTCACTGTGTCGATGGGTCATGCTGTGAATGGGGACAGGTGAGAACGGAAGTAACAAAGTCACATGAGGTGCTACAGGGCTATACTCTTCATGCATATGAAGATGCGCTGTAAACACTAGGCATACATGCTCAACCCGCCCACGATGTGGAGGTTGGCATGGCGGTGACCCTGGTCGAGCTGCGTCTACTGATACTAAAACGACGATGGAAGCTACCAGTGGCACCAGACAGACGCAACACCACTCCAGCTGTGCCAATACCCAACTGCTGCATGAGGCGGCGCGGCCCACGCTTCTTGCTAGACTTTGCGGGGAGAATAGTACCCGTATTCTTCTTCATTTGCTTTCGAACGATTAGTTTTAGCTTCTCCGGTCCGTAAGGCTCCACTAACTCACTTTCTCTGTCCGCATTGTGCTTGTCAGCAATGATGACAGTGTTGACAGTGTTCTTGGTATTGGTAGCGTTTCGAGATCTTCCGTCTGCTACAGATGTCATACCCTTAGATCCCGTGAGAGAGCTCAACTGCGACATCTTGGCACGGATTGAAGGCCATAGACACAGAGCGATGGTAATGCGCATCCACAACCCTTTTACTTGGTGAAGATCGAGATCCCATGCTTCTTCAATTGCATGAAATACCACAGAATGCGTGAAGAAGAGGAGATAGTAGAACAGCTCGAGCTTTTGATGCTGGAAGATGTGACTCCATCCTCTCACCAGAGATAGGAAGTAGAAGCGGAAACACACCACAAACGAAACCGCGACATACTCGATGATATGATCGATCAGCTCGATCACTGTCATCTCTCTTGAATTTGGTTCCACTATTTGAATGACATTGACTATAAGCATTGTCAGACCCAGAATTACGAGGAGCTCGGCAATCCTCCCTAGAACCACAAGGGATTGTAGCTTCATCTTCTTGTTGACACCTCGTACAAGGATGGCGATTTGTTGTGTGAAGGTAAGTACGGAGCAAACTTCCGACATATCGTTGAGGTTGCGAACTTGTTCGTCGTTCGGGTATGCAAATGGAATCAGCGTGGCAAAACTCAAGAACGAAGCGATAAGTAGCACTCGCACGTGAGGATCGTGTCGGCGAGAGTAGAAGACAGTGACCAAGTACTGGAAAAGTGAGTAATTCACGATGATGCTCACCGGAACACAAAAGCACTCGCTGAAAATCTCAAGGCTCTCATCCAGACTCAGTGTCATAGCTTTGAGCGATGATTGAAGTGCGAGTTCTTGGTTGTGTCGTAGTTTGTTGAGACGATGGATGTGAAGCGAAGATCTTGGTGGTCTGTGACGGATTGTAAATTGCAATGTGGAGACTACCTCCCGTCTCAAGAGATTCTACTTCAGCCATCGAATGCAGCTCTTGTGTTTCGATACAGACTAGACGCTTTGAAACTCCTGCGCTCATGCGGATGTTACGAGTCTTCAACAACACTGTAACGACTCTCGGCGAGCATGAGAGCTTCCACTTTTATTTGAAAGCAAAACCCACAAATAAATATTGTCATGTTTTTTTTGCGATGGGCTTGTCTTTTTATTGATAGATGTGATCCTCGGCAAGTTTGCCCAAACTTGACAAATCAATTCTCTGAATGAAACAGTTCAAAACAAAGAGTCCTATATTCCACACATTATAACCACCCGGTGTTTTCACAAGACTCTGCACTCTCCATGGGTAATTGGAAGTCAATGATTTTTTTTTAAACAGAACGCACAACAACCAGTCACAGGTGACGGAGCAGGCAGAGTTTGATTATATTTTCTGAGCTATTGGCAATGGTAATTGGCACATCGGACAGGCGTCTCTACAATCACCCACGCTTTCAGTGGTTCATGACTAGCTGTCACTGGTTGAACAAATCCAACATAGCTACCACCATATGATCTGACAGGCTTTGAATTATTGTCGATCACCTGTAACCCATGTAAGCGGCTATACTTGATGACTCTGCGTTCAGTCACTGGGAAATAAATGGTAGTACAGAGCACAGAACTCTCTAGTGTCCATTGTTGGGAAATGAAAGCGATACCTTTTCTTCCGCAACACCTTTTCTCAATTCATTTACATTCGACATCTAGTGCGCAGCTCGTTCACTATCTCGAGGTGTGTAGCGGACTCTTTTGGCAACGAAGGCTCGCTAGTAGTCAGCTTGCTCTCTCAAGATCGCCTGCAAGGTCTCGTGACGGGAGGAGCTCGACACCTCGTCAGCGAAGTATGATTTCTCGGCTGCTGGACACGGCGCCGCGTTCTCGAAATGTGAGTACGTACCTTCTCGAGCTAGTTGGTGCCCACACCCCTCAAAACTACACCACAGCACCCTTAGAAATGGGGTCATGCAGCATTTGGAGCGAGATATTGGGAATCTGCTCGACTGCAGTACTTGTTCTCGAGTGGACAGATTGAGTATTGTTGTGCCGAACGTCACGGACCGACGGGTGCTGGAAGGACGGAAGCTTGATGTGCTTGTCCTCGCGCACGGCCTTCGCCAAGACGCCCTGCCATCGGTCGAGAGCGTGGTTAGTAAGCTCGGTCCTGTGGAGGCTCCGAACGCCAGCAGAAGTCTCAGGAGATCATTTTGGACATTCTGTTGCAAGAGGAAGCTGGCGGTACAGACGCTGGCGCTGAGGCTGAAGGCACGGGTGAAAAAGCGGACGACCATCTCTATGCAGTAGCTGTTCCAATCGATTGTGGTTGTCGTCCCTGCTAAGTTCTGCACGTTGAATTGGTGTGACGATGGGTTCGACTACAGACAGACCAGCATTCAAGCCAACCCATGATATATCGGTTTGCAGATGGATATGTGTGTAACGTATGTATGACTTTGTTCAAGCCATGCTCCACACTTCCTCGTCAATCGAGCACTATCAATAGTAGTAGTAGCTCGTGCAAAAATTGATCTGTTACTGTATTGCCGTGAAGGTTGGCAGGCGCGCCGTATATCGTAGTATCTGCTCACAATCGTACTCGCATTGGAGATTTTGGTGATCAAAGATGTAACAGGATGGACATTTTCAGGTGTAGACGGCAGAAAATAGTTTGCTTTTTTTCCGGAGGATGATGAAACCAACACCTCAGCTTGAAAAGGGAACAGTCGCGTAGGATAGGTTAGATTCAGATAAATGGAGCGTTTACGATTGCTTGGTCTATCAATATGGCCTTTGGAGTCTTAGCGAGTTTCAGCTTCGAATAGACGTGGATGCTCTCATTCTGGCTTTGTGGTTGCACTCTGAAATTATTCAACATGTGTTGCGTATGGAGCAGCGTTACAATCTTTGTTTATAAGATATCCACATCGCAGGAGTTTCACGTAGCCTGCATCATCGATTCAGTTTTGCTCGAAGCCAGCGGCTGAAATAGAATCGAAGGCGACAAGAATACTTCGCTTAAGATCTTTGAGACACCAAGACTTCACGAAGAAGTCTTCAGTTCGCAATCGACAATCTATCATTGACCATCTTCAGCTGCGCTCTGGTCGCTTCATAGCTCAGTTTTGCTGACTGCACTACGATCAGGAACACAATCGTCGAATACCACTTGAAGCTATGACGCTGAGTCGGGATGAGAGCCTCAATCTCTTCAGCGAGTGCTTTTGCGTTCCAGTGAGTCTGATTGTAACTTTCTCACTTTTCCAATACTTGGTCACTGTCTTCTACTCTCGCCGACACGATCCACACGTGCGAGTGCTACTCATTGCTTCGTTCTTGAGTTTTGCTACGCTGATTCCATTCGCATACCCGAACGACGAACAAGTTCGTAACCTCAATGACATGTCGGAAGTTTGCTCCGTACTTACCTTCACACAACAAATCGCCATCCTTGTGCGAGGTGTCAACAAGAAGATGAAGCTACAATCTCTCGTCGTTCTGGGGAGGATTGCCGAGCTACTCGTGCTTCTAGGTCTGACAATGCTCGTCATCAATGTCATTCAAATAGTGGAACCAAGTTCAAGAGAGATGACAGTGATCGACTTGATCGATCATATCATCGAGTATGCCGCGGTTTCGTTTGTGGTGTGTTTCCGCTTCTACTTCCTATCTCTGGTGAGAGGATGGACTTACATCTTCCAGCATCAGAAACTCGAGCTCTTCTACTATCTCCTCTTCTTCACGCATTCTGTGGTATTTCATGCGGTCCAAGAAACACTGGATGTCGACATTTATCATATCAAGGGGTTGTGGATGCGCATTACCATCGCTTTGTGTCTATGGCCCACGATCCGTGCCAAAATGTCGCAGTTGAGCTCTCTCACGGGATCTAAGGGGATGACATCTGTAGCAGACGGAAGATCTCGAAACGCTACCAATACCAAGAACACTGTCAACACTGTCATCATTGCTGACAAGCACAATGCGGACAGAGGAAGTGAGTTAGTGGAGCCTTACGGACCAGGGAAGCTGAAACTAATCGTTCGAAAACAAATGAAGAAGAATGCGGGTACTATTCTCCCCGCAAAGTCTAGCAAGAAGCGTGGACCGCGCCGCCTCATGCAGCAGTTGGGTATTGGCACAGCTGGAGTGGTGTTGCGTCTGTCTAGTGCTACCGGTAGCTTCCATCGTCGTTTTAGTATCAGTAGACGCAGCTCGACCAGGGTCACCGCCATGCCCAGATCTACATCGCGGAGCTAGCTACTTAGCTCGTTCACCAATGATCGCATGGCTTTGTGATTTAATCGATGCAGTTCTATTATTCTCAGCCCATTTGCCCGGTGCTACATGTTGTCTTGTTCTCACCAAGTTGATAGACGGAGACACTTCGTGCCTTGGATGCCTGTGGATTGTCTTCAACTCGCAAAAGACGTGAACCTGACCATGTTAGAGTAGCTCCTTGCCTTGCGCGTCGCTACCATTTGGACCATGCTAGATAGCCACGCGATGTGCTGTTCGCGCCAAACTAGAGCGACACGTTCTTCAACTGAACTCCAGAGTATGAGAACATGATCTATTACAACTACACCGTCGTGCATGGCAGCAACTAGGCAGGCTGATGAATGCTTATTATATAGGCATTGTGAACTTTCACGAGCAGTGGTTGCATTCAACAAGAGCGTCTGGTCGAGTCCGACGTGCCACCAGTCGCACCGACGCTTGGAGAAGCCTGACTGTTGCTGCTTGTTTCCTGAGCAGTCCGTGTCCTGAAGCATGATGGCGAGCACTCCCGAACGAGTCGAGCCACTCGCTGTCAAGCGAGTCGATCCGCACATCTCCACGTCATCAACAGGAACTTCCAGGAGGGAAGCAGTCGCCAAAACGTCGAGAAGCCTGCGGTCAACCGGACTGAGGTCTCATACAGACCTTCAGCAGGTCATTGACGCGTCGACGAGCCAGCTCACGCGAGATCCTCGAGACACGAAGGTGCTGGTGGCGAGAGGTATCGCGCTGTTCAAGCAGGCCAAGTATGACCACGCTGTGAACGACTTGAGTTCTGCGATTGCACTAGACAACTCGAATGTCACGGCTTTCTACAACCGAGGACTGGCACTTGCCAGGCTCAATGACGTGGATGCGGCCATCCGCGACTTCACTCGTACGCTGCAACTCAATCCGAACATGTTAGCGCTGCGTATGCACGCGCCTCGGCATTCAACTCCAAGGGCGACTTTGTGCGGGCCATTGAGGATTACAACTTTGCTCTAGTGAAAGACAAACCCGCACGTCAAAGACAACACCAGCAGCACCAGCATATGAAGCTGCAACGCGCAGCAGTATCTCCACCGGAGCTCTCGAGTAGGAAAGCTGTAGCACCAGCCGAGTTCAGCAGCGAAGGGGGCAACAACCAGAGCCACCACTCAAACAATCTAACTCTGACTGACCGACCGCCTATGACAGCTACGGGGGCTTCCCTGCATCGCTCGAAAACAGCTAATGAAGAGGCAACGCACATCGAGTCCAAAGCAGCAACGCTGCCCCCACCTCCGACCCAACATTCTGCAGTGGCTCGCCGGAAGACGGTTGCAATTATGGAGTCGGTCTCTCTCGAATCGGAGACATCAGCCAACAAAGCCGATGAAGCAGTAGCTGCGGCGGAAATCCACCATTCGCGAGGCTTCACGTTTCGTCAGGAAGGAAATTTCCAGGCTGCTGCGGCTGAATACTCCAAGGCATTGGAACTGAATCCACAGCACTTCAAGGCGCTTTTCAATCGCGGCTTTGCGTACGACAAGCTACGCCGATTTGATGCTGCTATCGCTGACTACACTGCTGCTCTCACAATGGATCCGCGCAACGCATTTGCGTACTACAATCGCGGGATTTCGCTAGACAGGAGCGGAGATTATCTTGGTGCACTAGCAGACTTTACCAAAGCCATCGAGTTGCTACCGAACAACGCTGACTTTTACCATAACCGCGGCTTCTGCCATCGCAAGCAAGGAAACTTTGAGCTCGCGATCGAGGACTACTCGCGTGCTATTCACAGCAATCCCAAACACTTCAAGTCGTTGTATAATCGCGCATACTCATTTGACAAGCTCGGACGATATGAAGAAGCTGTTGCTGACTACACTGCAGCGATTGCTGTTGAGCCCGATAACGCAAACGCGTATCACAATCGTGGGAGCACATTTGACAAGCTGCGCAACGTGTCGACCGAGCGATTGCCGACTTCAATCGAGCGATTGAATTGCAACCTGGTTCCGTGTCGAGCTTCAACAGCCGTGGATTGTGCCTCGATCAAATGGGGAAACACCAGGAAGCGCTGCAAGATTTTATGCGTGCCATTGCCATGGACCCGACCAACGCTGTGTTCTACCACAATCGAGGGCTATTGCTATCGGAACACTGGGCAGTTTGAGCTTGCGATCGCCGACTACTCTCGAGCACTCGAGCTGGACCCGGGTAATGTGGCCGCCTACAACAACCGCGGATACGCCTTTCGCAAGAGCAAACAATACGAGCTGGCTGTCGCTGACTATTCCCGCGCGCTCGAGATTGATCCTCGCAACACGCGCACGCTCAGCAACCGCGCATACTCCCTCGCCAAGATGCGGTGCTTCCGAGAAGCAGTCGCCGACTACACGCGAGTGCTCGAGCTTGACCCCACCAATGCGTACTCGTACCACAACCGAGCCATTCTGCTCGAGAGGCTGGGGGATCGCGGCGCCGCGCGACTGGATTTTGCTCGCGCTGCCGCGCTGGACAAGGGCGTGCACCAACGAGAGGAGCCCAAGTAAAAGAGGTCATGCGGTTGCAGCTATATTCCTGTCTCCTCTGCGCCGATGCGCCTTGGCGTCTAGAGCTTGAAGCCCGAGTGCACGGCCGTGACGCCGAGCGTGTAGTTGGTGTAGGTCACGCGGCTGAAGCCCGCGTCCTCGATCATGGCCTTGAACTGCTCCTGCGGCGGGAACTGGCGGATGCTCTCGACGAGGTACTGGTACGAGTCGCGGTCGTTGGCGACCTTCTCGCCCATGAGCGGGATCATGTTGAACGAGTACTGTCCGAGCATGAGAAAGCACGTTAGTCCCTTTGGGCACGCAACGCACAATCCACCACCAACAACAACAACAACAACGTACGGCGTCGTAGACGGCGCGGATGAGCGGGTTGGGCACCTGGCTGAACTCCATGCACATGAATCGTCCTCCGGGCTTGAGCACTCGGTAGGCCTCGGCGATGGCTCGGTCGACGTGCGTGACGTTGCGGATGCCGAACGCGATCGTGTAGACGTCGAACGAGTCGTCTGGGAACGCGAGCTGCTCGGCGTTGCCCTCGACCCAGTCAAACATGGCCGCTCTAGCCGGCGGGAGCTGCGCAGGCCGCTCGCTCGCGGCCCACCTGCAGCATGGACGAGTTGATGTCGCAAATGACAATCTCCGACTGCGCGGCCGACTCCGCGTTCCTGCCCGTCGAGAGCCGCTCGGCGATGCGGAAGGCGATGTCGCCCGTGCCGCCGGCCACGTCGAGCACGCGCAGCGGGCCCACCGGGATGCAGCAAGGTCGACGAACGCGTCCTTCCACACGCGGTGCATCCCGCCGCTCATAAAGTCGTTCATGACGTCGTAGCGCTCGGCGACCTTGTGGAAAACGGACGCGACCAGCGGCTGCTTGTCCTCCTCGCGCACCTGCTGGAAGCCGAAGTGGGTCGTGCCGTGAGGCTGAGACGAGCCGTTCGAGGCTGACGAGAGGCTGCGGGCCGGCGAGAGCCGCCGAGCGGCGGCGCCAGGAAGCGCGCGCGGCAGCATGGCCTTCATGGTGGTCATGGCCTTCATGATGGATGGCGGCCTGGAAGGTGACGAGGAAGTGGTGGAAATGTTGCAGCCAATCAAAAAGCGTTTATGGTGGAAATGGACCAATCACAGGAGGGGGGAGTGCGATTCGTTGAATTGGTGCGCAAATTATTGACACCCATAGCGGATTCCGCTACCCTGGTCTGGCATTCCACGAATCCGACCACCACTTTTGGCACTACCCAATCAGAGGCCGCCCAGATTCCTAACATTTTTAACCAAATTTCTAACAACTATACCCGGAAGTCAAAAAGATCTACCTGGTTTTGGCATTTCACGAATCCGACCATCACTTTTGGCACCAGCCAATCAGAGACCGCCAAGATTTCTAGCCGTCGAAGCCACCGGTTTTGTACCCGTAAAAAACCGGTTTTTTCTACCTTCAACGTGATCACGCTCGCCCATGACATCATGGCCGAGCTGCTCTCGAGCACTGCACTGCGGCGACGAGTCGAGTCCGGCAGCTCTGTGAAGGCCCCGACTGCCTCCCAGACGTTCGCGGCGCCATCTCCTGCGTCCATCGCGGCCTCTTGGAGCTCCAGGCGCGCTGTGCCGGCCGAGAAAGGTCTGGACGATGACTTGATGTCTTTTCTCGTCGATGCGCCAGCCGTAGAGACGTCTCGGGGGCTGGCGCGAGGCCCACGAAGGTTGAGAGGCCGTCGGCATCTTCGAGGAGTGGCTCGTCGCGATTCGAGAGCGGCTCGAGCTGGAGAAGCGGCTTGGACGCACCAAAGAAGCTCGTTTCGGCGCGTGAGCTGTTGACGAACCTCATGCCGCGCCGACCGAGCAGCGCTGAGAGCAAGAAGGAGACGTCGTCGACGCTAGTGGGAACGGTTGGGAGTGCTCGGTCCCTGCCAGTTGAGAAGCAAGAGGACGAGAAGGAGCTGTCGGCTAGTGAACGCATCGCGCGCAAGTACGGCTTCAAACCGTCGGGGGCGTGCGTGTAGCAAGCCAACAACAGCGACGGACGACTTCAAGACCATTGGGAAGCAGCCGCGCAAAGAGTCTGTGGAGTCAACGCGGCAAAGCGAGCCATCGGTCGAGCTAGAGCTGCCGAGTAGGAAGAAGACGTTCTGGGAGGAGCAGCTCGAGGCGGCCAGCAACGCAGCAGCTCCCCGCAGCAAGTACGTGTCGCCATTTCGAAGCGCAGAGACGTTCGAAGACATGCGGAACAAGCGACGCCAATCCCTCGAGACGCGCAACGATTCCGAAAAGAAGCAGGCAAATGAGCGGCGATGTAGTGTGGATACGGCAGTGGCGGGCTCAGTGGATTCTGCATCAGCAAATGATAACGACAGGCGACCAAGCCGATTTAGCACCAGCGACGCTGGCGATGACTTGTGGTTCTCTGATGCTAGTGGCAGTGAGCCCAAAGGGGTCGCTGGCACCGCTTTGACGCCAGGTTTATCAGCACAAAGGCATCGCCCAGTGGTGGGCACTCGACACCATCATTGCCTGCACCACGGATACAAACTAGATTGCCACGCAAGCGGAAGCGGCAGTCCATGAAGGTCCTCCAGCAAGATACGACCGATGGTTTTGACGAGCATAGGCCGAAGCTCCCTCGGTGCGTGCATGCTTGCACGCCTAGTGCGATCCGGTCGCGTCTAATCCCGTTTGTGCCCGTCCATAGAATGAGGTTGGCCCCATGGAGCTATCGACACCGGAGGAGATGCCTCCAGCCAACCTGTCCGTGTGCGCAAACATCAACAACTACCTCTTCGATTACCAGCGCGAAGGTGTCGAGTTCCTTGCTCGGGCTTATTTGAACAACACTGGCGCTATACTCGGCGACGCAATGGAACTCGGCAAGACGATTCAAGTTATCGCCTTGCTTGCGGCTATTATGAAAAAGACTGGCCAGCCCGAGGACAAGCAAGCATGGAGAGAGCTTCGCAAAGCTCGGAGAGAACAATGCCATCACGGTGGAGGCGATCCATTTCGCGGCGGCCCTGCCCCTATCTTGATTGATTGTTGTACCTGCCTCCTTGCTCCACAATTGGGAGTCCGAGCTGAGCATTTGGCTCTGCTGCTCGACTATAATTCTACACGGAAAGCCTCAAGAGCGAGAAGCACTTTTGGACCAGATTGAGAGGTACTCACGGCCTACGCAATGAAATAATACTTCTGCATGCTAGTTTATCACTGACCGCCAAACCATGGCTCCACGTGAACACAGGGGCGAATTTGAAATCGTAATCTGCAGCTACGATATTTTGAAGATCTTGATTGAGCGGCTGCATGCCATTGCGTGGGAAGTTGTGATCCTTGATGAAATGCATTGCCTCAAAAACCCCGACGCACAACTCACGAAGGCAGTCAAGGTCGTCAAGTGCAAAAAGAAAATCGGGTTGACCGGAACGCTCATGCAGAATAATGAGAAAGAACTTCACTGCCTCGTTGATACCGTCGCGCCGGGTGTTCTTGGCTCGTGGCCAGAGTTCAGCATCTATTACGGTAATGACATCAAGTATGGACGGAAGAAGTCGGCAGCGCGCGAAGCGCTGGAACGCAGCCGTCTCAAAGAGAAAAAGCTGCGCCAGAAGCCGGTCCCATACTACTTGCGCCGCGAGAAAGAGATCAATCCGCAGTTCCAGGAAGTCAAGAAACGCGATCAAGTCGTTTTTTGCGACCTCACGCCGCTGCAAATGGCTGCGTACAAGCGAATTCTCGCAATGCCCGAGTTTGAACTGTTGCGAGGCGGTGAGGAGCCATGTCATTGCGATCGGCCCAGTGAGCGCAAACGAAAAGTGTGCTGCTGCCATACACCGATGATCATCGGCGCATCCGAATCGGAAGCAATCATCTGGAGCAGGTTCCATCGCAACGGGCAAGGGTGTCGTAATTGCCCAAACTGCATGGGTCTCGTATGCGTTGCTCAACTTCTCAAGTTGTCGAATCACATGGAGGTTCTGAAGGTGAATCCACTTGACCCACCAGAAATTCAAGCCTATGCTGCTAGATTTGCTAGACAAGCGTCGACGAGGATGTTGATGTGTCCATCAGGTTACGACATTCCGGGAAACACACGCGGGATTGATTGATGGGAATGGACGACTTGCTCGATACTGGTGGAGCTTTGGTTGGTGCTGTGCTGCTCATTACAGGAATCTCCAGCTTCGGTTGACACCTCTTTCTACCATCATGAAGCTCCTGATGTCGACTGCGGTGCTGCTCGTGACTAGCGTTTGCCTCACGGTTGCCCAGGATCCGACGGCCGCGGGATCAACAGCTGGCGTTAGTCAGGCCGCAACGACCTCGATTGAGCCCCCACTGACGACTCCATCTGGCGTCCCAGCCCCCGTGCAGGACCAGACGACCACGACCGCCGCCCCTGTGACAAATCCGGCCCCGACCTCGCCAGTCGACGCCTCGCCGGCCCTGAGCCCCATTGGCTCGAGCTCTGGCGACGGATCCTCGTCAACGGATATGGTGGTCGCCCCTCGCCGTCGCAAGTCGCACGTGACGGCGAGTCCATCTCCGTCCCCTCGCGTCACGAAGGACGCGTCTGCTGCCTCGAAGCTGGGCTCGGGCCTGGCCTTTGGCTCACTGGGGCTGGCCATGATGCTCTTGACACTGGCGTGAGCCCCACGCTCACGCTGCCATGGAGCAGTCGGTCATGCGGTCGTCTCGACGGCAATTGATGGGAATGGCAGGGGACATGAAGGTCGCCACCACGGCCCGGTCGCTGGCCGCATTGGCGTTTCGCATACGGTACCACCGCCGCATCGAAGCTGCTTTTCCGGGCCCAAGGTACTTGAGTGTTCTTATCCAAAAAAATACAACGCAACGCGTCGTGGTGTCTCGTCGTCACGTCGAGACGCCGTTGGACCGGATACAAAATTGCGTTTTGCAGTTTCGTTTTGCGGTGCGCCTGCCGGTTGTTGAAGCGCTGGCAGCCATTGTTTTGCGCCGCAGCAAGCGACAAATTGCCCCGAGCCTGGAGCGATAAAACGTCATAAGGTCGCAGCTTTAGCTCACCACGCGTGATGCTTTGCGATCTTCTCCTCCCCACATGATCTCGCCCGCAGAACCCGTATGGACGCTGAGTATAGCAGCTGTACCCCTATCCCTCGCGTGCGGTTGACGTTGAAGCGCGCAGCGATCCTCTGGTTTGACTTGGTGTTTGTATACCTGGCGCGACTGGTACAATCGCACGACGTGCGTCACCACAACCGGCTTTTCCGGTCGGATCCGGATCGTCTGAGATGAGATCCCTCTACAACAACAAGCGAACAAGAGTACTGTACAGTACCGTGCGCGCAAGTTTCCCTTGCCGCCGCCTCGACCGTACCGTGCCCGCGCGCGCCATACGGCCGGCCCCGATCCTTATCCTTGGCCCGCCGGCTGCCTCCTCATTCCACAACTTGCCAGCTTGTACTCAAGTCGACCTCCCTCCTCCACCCTCCTCCTCCTCAAGATGAAGTTCTTCAAGGCCCTCCTCTTCGCCGCCATCGTCGCCGTCGCCGCCGCCCAGGACGCCACCAGCACGGCCGCCTCGGGCTCCACCGCCGCTGCCAGCACGGCCGCCTCGGGATCGTCGGCCACCACGGCCACCGCCTCCGGAACGGGCTCGGCCACGATCGACACGACCGGCACGGGCTCGACGGCCGGTTCGACGGCTGACACCACCACGGTCGGCTCCGAGTCGGCGGCCTCGACCACCAAGTCGAGCGACTCGAGCGCCGACAGCTCGGCTGACGCCTCGGGCTCGGACGCCTCGGCCAGCGCCTCGGGCTCGGTCGGCTCGTCGGACGCCATGTCGCTCGCCGTCGGCAGCGCCGTCGCCGTCACGGCCGCCGCCACCACCTTCTTCATGTAAGCCGCAGGCACAGTGAAGACCGCTGCGCGCTCTGCGAGAGCGGACGGAAAAGAGTGAATGTACAGCATTACCCGACGAGACCCGCGCGCGCGGCGCCAGTGATGGCAACCGCGCCGCAAAGTGGGCTCTGCATGTGAATAGAACACCAGAAAAAAAATACAAGTCTCACTCACCTGTTCAAACCCAAATGTGCCATGTCTACGCTGGAGAGTGGCACATCGGTGCTACTGTCCATCGCACCGCCATTTCCTCGAGGCTATGCAGGACCGTGAGCGAAATGGAGACGATCAACGCACCTCCAGCAAGGTTTGTACTCGATTACACTGCTTCACTTCTATTCGTCCTCCTCGTCCTCCTCTTCGCTGGAGTACTGCCCATGGACGTCGTAGTACGCCACGTCCGGAATCTCAAACACGAGCCGGAAGTCGCGGCCAGACAGCCCCGACTGCTCCAGCGAGCTCTCATACTGCGCCTCGCTGTCTTCGTCCGTGTCCTCCACGTCGGCCTCCAGCTCCTCCAGCGTCAACCCTGTCGAGCTCGCGTTGCTGTCTGTATCGCCTTCTTCATCTTCGAATTCACTCTCGCCACTTCCAACCGAGCCTTCTTCGTCGAATTCATCCATGTCGTCGTCGCTCATATCCTCATCGTCCTGGTCCTCGTCATCCTCGTCTTCATCTTCGTCCTCATCCTCGTCGAACTCATCATCCTCCAGTAGATCTGACTCCTCTTGGTCATCTTCTGCGTCAGAGTCATCCTCCGATGCTCGCTTTCGACCAATATCGTATAGCCGGCAGATCGAATCGTCTTCTTCGTAGTTCGACGAAGCCATCTGCCTCCCTTCAACCACAGAGAGAAGAGAGCTTTGCTCGTTGATGCTGAGGTCGAATATCGGCCGCTCAAGCTCCACAGTAGATATGTCCTTGTAGTCGCGCGCGTCGAGCACGCGGAACCACGACTTTAGTTTGCTGCGACGCCGCTCCAAATCATCGCCCTAGTTGCATGCACATTCTTATTAGTGTCTTTCTGCTGCAATTATCACCGATAGATTCCAGGACACTCACCACTGCGTATGGGTAGTACGAGTACAGCACATTGCCTGTGTGATTAAACTTGATGGTGCAGCGATCAAGCGCCGGCACAACGCGTAGCAGGCGATACGTCCGCAAATCCCAGATTGCCGAGTTCACAATAATCTCGTTACCGTTCGGGTGGAAGTAACCGTAGCCAACGTTTGAGAGCTTGTCGAATTTGTATAGTGCTCGCGTGGGGATACGCGCATCCCACAACATTCCGTCCGTCAAAATTGTTCCATCGCTCGGTGAGAAGCAGCAATTCGTCTCCATACCGTAGCCATTTGATCGCATTGGGTCACTCAGCTCGCACATGACAGAGCCAGTGGCAGTGTCTACCATGAACGGCGCCTCGGATAGCGCGACCGCTCCCGAGCTCATCCTCGTCGATGTCGCGAGCATCAAGAGCTACAATTCGGTCTCCAAAGTGATTGAACTGAGGGCTAAAGGCCCCTCCGAGGCGCCAGCGCTCCGTCTCCATGCTATTAGCGTCCCACAGAGCTATTTCACTGACGCCAAACGCTGAAATTGCTGCCGTCCCCGTGAGAATCAAGGAGTTCTGCTTGCCGAGCGGAGTCCGCTCATTGGTCTCGAGACTGATAATGGCGCTTGAAGAGGAATGGCACGACCATTCCTCTACAACATCGTCGCTATGAATGTTCACACGCCGTAGCTCGCCCTCGTGGTTCCCAGAAGTACATCTTCGTGATTCGTCCCAAAGAATCGTGCGACACTGATGCCACTCCATGCTGACCCGCTGTGGGACCCGACAGCTCGATACGGACGATAACGGCTAAACACGAATCTGTCGATACCTGCGTCGGCATAATAGCTCGAGAACGCACGTTTTCCAGTTCGGTATCCTGTGCGACCTTGATTGAGAACGCGAGTACAGATGTTGACATTCGTCGTGTTCAAGGTTGGCCGATCAGGACAGCGATGCGATTTTCCGTCGCCCAGCAATCGAAACGGGGGAACGGTTGTCACTGGGTTAGAGCACTGGCGATGCTGCTCGCGGAGGTAGTCTGTTATGATCTCGTCAAGTTTCGTCTGGGTCGATGCAAAGCTATCTTGTGGTGATGCGACGTTTGCATCTGTAGTTGGTTTACTGGAAGCGTTCGACTGACTGCTCTTCATCGTACTGAAAAGATGAGAGGTGGAGAGCGCAGTCCGAATCCGCTTTCGCCGTTGAGAGTACGGAAATCGAAAGGCTTTCGACACCATTCGTGGAGCACTGTCAGCTTCCAAATTGTCTAGATTGTTTGGAAGAATAACAATGGGCTCGTCGCCGTCAGCAGACACACTTTTTGGACCGGAAAGGCGAGCCATCTTCCGTGGTCGTTGCATATCCTCTGTTACTCCTTCCCAGCGTGCCCCACGAGCAGCTTTCCCTGGAGTGTGATAATCTTCAGAAGAGTTTGCAGGCAGCTTATCACCTCCCGGCTGGCTGCTTGTGGCCGACGTTTCCCGCACCAGCCGCTTCCCAAGTCGAGAGCCGCTGGAGGTAGCCTTGTCAAATTGTGCCTCTTCTTGCAACGCTGACGCTGCACGCGTCATACCTTTAGCGAGAAGATGCTCGTGAATTAGCTTCATCAGCTCATCTTCGTCGAATGTGATCTTTGTGTTTGCAACGATGCTGGCCTTTTTCGATCTTCCTTACCGTCGGGTCGGTAGCTTCATTGATCACCACATCAGGTGCGCGATGGGTGACATGCGAAATCAAATCCAGTGCGCATTCGCGGAAACGGACGTGCACGTCTGCGTTCTCTTCTAACACTGGCTCAGTGCGGATCATATCGGACAGTAATTGGCCGATTTGCATCTGTTCCAGGATTTGTGAGATGTGCCGATCTCGCGCGAGACCCAGAAGAGCACGCGTTGCGAGAAGGCGAATTGCATCGGCGTTCTGTACCGATCGCCGGTACTTGAGCAACTGAACACACACTTTGATGGCGTTTTTCTCTCGGGCCAACCGTCTTACAGGTCGTAACGCCTTGTCGTCCTTAGATGTAAGGCAGCAGTTCCACAGGTTGTCAGCACCATCGTCCGTCTCATGGGTTTGAGTCCTAGCATCGATACCATTTGACGACTTTGGTCGGGTATCTTTGCGGGTTCGCATGCTTCTAGCTGTAAGAGTGAACTGACGAATGTCCTTGTAGGGGTGCTGCCAGCAGTCTTCAGCATGAGGAGGGAACACACAGTTGCAGAACACGACCAGTGCTTCACGAACCAAGTCAGAGTCCCGAGGATTTGAACTCATGGCAATGTCCAACAGAACCGAAATTCCTTGCGTCTTCACCGTTTCGGCTTCGTCAAGTGGAATATCAACGGAACAAACGTCATGTGCTAGTGTTGGTACCACAAGAGTCAGGATACGCAGAGACTCTAGACACAATAGAGAGCGATCAGCCGTCCAGACGCGAATTGCAGAGGAGTCACTCGCGTCCGCATCCCGAACAATTGAGCTCATCATCTCAACCACTTCGAGCATCACTCGAATCCCTCGCAGATGGCATATCTTCGCTGCAGGTGGCCACATACCACCACCAGGCCCAGCCGCAGCGGACCACGCGGATGGGTTATTCCCGTTGGTCTTGACACTGAAGCGATACTTTTCGTAGAACACAATGTTGTGCTCGTGAGCTTTGTCGTCAATATCCACCGGCTTTGACCACGATAACTTGGGTAGGCGCGCGGGAAGACGGAAAGCCGCTGCAGCTGACGTCAATACTGGCGTCGTTGCAGACCGGTTCGGAGGGCAGTTCACTTGAGCTAGCCTTCTTCGCAACCGATGTGTGACAAGTGCCATGTGAACGCGCAAGTACTGACGGAGACACAAGCAAGCATCATGTGCTAGCTGTCGCTGCGCAGCTGACTTGGGGTGATTGCCGACACGGATGATGTTGAAAAGAGTGTACAGTCCATCGTGCTTCTCGAAGTACTCAAGAATCAGCTTAAAACAAAGCGTCAAGCTGAAAAACACAATCGCATTCTGGCGCGCGCGGTCATTCGGACTTGAAAGCAGCCCAAAGGCAACAGAGAGGAACCCATCAGCATCCCCAGTCAGGATCCGCTCGATCGCCTCTGACGACGAAGCTAGTCCATATATACACATCGACAGGCTTCGGTCGAGAAGACCTGGCTGACCTGTTGCCTGCTGTGCCTTTGCTGTCGAGAACAGAAGCTCGACGCCTCCAGTCTCAATCAGCAGGAACGCGAACTTTCGGTGTGCGAGAAAGTGCGAGGTAAGCTTCATGGTGTGTGAAAGAATTGCCGCGTTCTTGCTGTGGAGAAACGTAATGATAGTCGCGACCATATCTTCCTTGAGCGCAGGTGCAAGCAGCTCTTGATACTCACCGAGCGAGCCGATGCAGTCGAGAGTATGCATCAGCTCAAGCATCACCAGACGCTTCAGCTCATCTTCAGGCGACTCATCGGTGGTCGCCTCCATGGAGTCAACTCGACTCTCTGGTTCTCCTACACTAGTGGTGATTGATGTCTGCGTAGCTGGCGCCGAGTCCTCTTCTGTGTCAATGCCCGTACTGTCTTGCTGGGACTCACTTTCAATGGCAGTAACGCGCATGAAGCCGCTCTCCGAGTGCTTGCGCTTCAGTGATCGCTGAGACATAGCAGTCTTTGGGTTGTTTCCCAGCGTCGAGTTCGCGTCCTTCTTTTTGTGCCGAGTGCCCGCCGTTCGCATATTTTCTTGCATGTACTTGAGTGCTGCATGACGCTCCTTGTCAAGTTTGGACGCATACATGCGCGCTCTCTTGAGGAACTTGACAGCTGTCTCCATGTTCACGACAACATCCGCAATGGATCGGTCCCGCAGCGCAACCGCGAGCACCCCAGTCGCGTAGCAGCGCAACGCTGGGTCCACATCGGTTGCGCACGCGCAGATATGCTCCAGCGCCTCATCATCTTCTGCCAGCAAGTCGACAATCGCTCGGTTGTTGGTCGGCATTGTCGCCAGCAGCACGCGACAAGCTGCTGCCTTGACGCGCGCCGGCGTCAGCTCCGACAGCTTGGACTCAATCTACACCCAACCACCTCATCGTCAGCACTACGACCCAATGCTCCATGCTCAAGCAGCGCCACGCACCGTCGGGTAGAAGTCGTCGCAGCGCTCGAGGATATGCAGCAGGCTGCCAATCACATGCCCTGCACCACGAACCGTCACTCGTCCGCCAGCTTCAACCAGTCCAATCCCCGCGCCAACCGACCCACGCACCGTCTCGCCTGTAGGGCGGCGTGCGGTCCCTCCTAAACGCCGCCTCGGCCTCTTCCAGCACCTCCGCGAGCCTGCAGTGCCACCAGCGGCAACGTCAACCCCGTCAGCGCCTTTCTCCAGCTTCAACCTCGCCAACCAGCCGCCCACGCACGCGTGCAGCCGCGCCGCGAGCTCCTCCTCCGGCAGCTCCGCGCCCACGTCATGCGCCAGCCGGAGCACGCGCGCCTCCAGGTCCTCGGCGGCCTCCAGGTCGTCCGCGGCCTCCACAGCGGCCGTCACCATCGCCCTCCGTCCTTTCCGGCAACTTTGACACTGAAGGGAAACCTTCGAGAAAGCAACCGTTACCAAGATTCGCAGCGCATTCATTGGACGAAATGATGATATAAAATATCTGATTGGACAAAAATCGATAGGCGACAGGCGCTTTCCTCGTCACTTGGTGACTGGCCGGCGGCAGCGAGCAATGGCGGCCTTCTCGTTCAACTTCGCGCTCGATGGCGAGGCCCAGGAGGCCCCCGCGCCGGTTTTCAGGCAGCAGGAGGCTGCGCAGCTCATGCGGAGGGGCGAGCGCTTCGTTTGGGCGCCTTCGCGGGCTCTGGAGGCGCAGTTTTCGCCCGTGGAGCTCCCGCCGATGCGCTTCGAGACGGTCAACACCACGGACGCGGGCTTCCTGGCGCGCACGGGCGACATTAGCGCCATCCTGACCACGTCCGACGTGCAGACGGGCGTGTACGAGGGCGGCTTCAAGCTCTGGGAGTGCGCGCTCGACCTCGTGCGCTTCATGCACGCGTCCGGCGCGCCGATGCCACCAAAGGTCTTGGAGCTAGGCTGCGGACACGGACTACCGGGCATCTACGCGCTGCAGAAAGGTAGCGCTGCGCTGTCGGATTTGGAAAGGAGCTATTGGTGATGGTGCTGACCAGTGTGTAGGCGCGCAGGAGGTGGTCTTCATGGACTACAACAAGGAGGTGCTAGAGCTCACGACTTGTCCCAACGTGCTGCGCAATGTCGGCGGGGATGCAGCGCTGTACGCGCGCGCTTCGTTCTATGCCGGCGCCTGGTCGAGTGTGTCCGAGTTCATGCAGAACGAGGAAAAGAAGGCTGCAGAGGACACGCAGTATGACCTCATCCTGACGGCCGAGACCATCTACACGGACGCCGTGACGGTCGAGCTGTACCAGGTGCGAGCGCTCAGACTTCGCACATTCAAATATCGCACCAGCTGACCGGGCATCTCGTTGCTGGGGACTGCAGATGATCAGGCAGCATTTGCGGCGGGCACCCGGGTCGCGAGCATTGGTGGCGGCTAAGAAGTACTACTTTGGCACGGGAGGGAGCGTCCAGCAGTTTCTAGAAATCGTGCGCGCTGATGGCGTGTTCCACGCCGAGGTCGTATGGCAAGAAGCCGACTTCCGGTCGAACATTCGCGAGATTGTTCAGCTGACTTGCATGTAGGATAGTGCTGTGGACTTCAGGGTTCAATGCCACCGGTGACTCGGCACGACAAGGCTTGGCGAGTCGCCAAGCTCCCGCATCAGACCGTGGACGGTTTCGAAAAGAGAAAGACAAGATACCGACCACCAAACAGAAAACCTCTTGCTAAGAGAGGCTTGCATGCGTGCATCTGCCTGCGTTTATGATATGGCGGTATTTTAGGGGCGCCGGGTCGAGGCTGCACATTTCTGATCGCAAGAGTGATGACAGCTCTACGCGCTAATTTTGTCAGGTACACGGGCCTTATCGTGCTAGCCTCGATCGTGTATATAAACGTGGGCGGTTCCTGACTCGAGAAGCTTTTCGTCGGCCAAGGGGGCGCGAAGGGCACTGAGGGATCGGCTCTCGCTGTGGGATGGCGATTTAGAGTCGACTAGCTCATCGCAAGTCTTTTTCTCACGGCACCACTCTCACAAATGGAGCGTACGCGGATGGCCGGGTTATCGCTGCGCGGTTCAGGCTATGACCTGAGCCGATCTCGGTCTACCAAAAAGCTACATGTCAAAGCGTTGGCCAAGCGGCGGCACGATAAGAGACTGGCTGATACCGACGCAACGCAGTTGGCCTCGGGTATGGTGCTAGTGACGACTGTTGACGCATTGATGCAAGAGCTCCGCCGTATCATTCATGCCATGTTCTGCAAGGTCGACCCGAGTCTTGGCACGGCCAACTGGTATGATAACTGCTCGCGGCAGGCTTTTCAGTTCTTTACGACCACCAACTCCATTACATCGGATGCATTCCATCACAAAGTATCGCGACTAGGTATCCGCGCATCAAAGCAGCTGTGCATGGAGCTCTTTGGACGAATCGATCAAGAGGACCTCGGTGAGATCAACTACGCGACTTTTGCGCGCCGTATTTTTCTTCCAGAACCGTTTTTCGCGATGGATCATGGTGCGATGCCTTCGGCAGAGCCAACGAGTCCTACGCAGGACTCTACAAGTCCCCGCCCCGTGTCAGCGACAGCGGGCGGTACTCCACCAAACGTGCAAGGCGTGTCCACTCCTCGTAATCGGCTCGGATTTGCAGCTGCACTCGAGAAATACCTGCGTCCAACTACCCCTCGATCACGAACTGCTTCTTCAAATGCAGCAAATCCCGCGAGTGGACCACCTGGCTCTGTTGTGCCGTACGAGCTTATGACCCTTGATCGGCTCGCAAAATGCGTAATGCTGAAACTAGAGGAGAGATTGCCTCCTGGGGGAGATGGATGGTACGAAAGCGCGTTTCGCTTCTTCACGCAGGCTGAAGGAATAAGCTTCGGCGAATTCCGTTCGCAATTAGACCAGCTGCAAATTCATCTCTCGCCGTCGAAAGCGCGAGTCCTGTTTGACCGACTGGATTTGAACAGTGACGGTTTGATTGGCCGAGCAGAATTCACCAGTGGGTTTATGCGGATTCGAGAACTACTCACAAGCTCAGTTGGCGGCTACGTGCTTCGTGCTACGAGCGATGAGTATGACACTAAAGACAACCAGTCCAAAGTAAAGAGCGCCTTTGAGGTCGAGGCAGGGCGGCATTTATCTATCAAGCAGGTCATGGCTAAGCTGCGAGATAAGTTGGAGCAGCACACGTCCAAGGAGTCGGATCGTTTCCGGCAGGCATTTAAAATCTTTTCCAAATCATCGGGTATTACACCGTACGAGTTCAATGTGGCCATGGGAAAGCTTGGCTTCAAGCTAACAGAAAAGCAGCTGCAGGACTTGTTTGATATCTTTGACTTCGATCAAAGTGGCGACCTGGATCTGAATGAGTTCGTACAAGGCGTCATGCTCGACGACTACTCGACAGCGTTCTGGTCGACCACAAAAGATGCCTTGAAGATGGAGGACACTCGTGTCAAGCTAAACAATTTGGCCGCTAATAGCGTTCGAGACTCATGGACCATCAAGGAAGTTGAGCAGATGCTTCGCGAAAAGATCGAGCAGCGGACGTCGAGGTCCTCTGACTGTTTCCGCCAAGCCTTTCGCATCTTCAAGAAGGTCAATGGCATTAAGCCGGATGAATTCCATCGGTCGCTCCAGGCTATAGGCCTTACACTGAGTCGCGAACAAGCAGATATCCTATTCGGTCGGTTTGACAAAGATGGGAGTGGGGATATTGATCTGGACGAGTTCATCCACGGGGTTTTGCCACCTGACTATATTGGTCACCAATGGGTGGCTGCTGCAGATGAGATGCACCGCATCGCAGCGCAACAAAAGAAAATGGAGGCATTGGCACGACCAGACCACTTTATGACAGAGATCGAAATGGCGAATTGGGGACTTGACGAAATCGAAAAGCGCATTCGCGACAAGATCGAGCAAAGCACATCGAAGAGCTCGGACATTTTTCGGCAAGCATATCGTATCTTCAAGAAAAGTAGCCACATCACTATTGACGAGTTCCGCGAGCGCCTTTTGGCACTTGGATTCCGGCTAACGCAAGAGCAGTGCGAAGAGCTCTTTCAGCGCTACGATGTCAACCGCAGTGGTGATATTGACCTTCAAGAGTTTTGCATGCGTATTTTACCTCCTGACTATACTGGAGATGGAGACTATTGGTCGCATTCAGACAGATACAAGAAAGAAATTAGGCGCCAAAAGATTGAGTACGCAAAACGCTCACGCAATGGGCTCATCATGCTGCCCAAATTCGAGGATTCAAGGCGGTATACTCGAGGCCACTATGTAACACACACATTCGAGGACTTGAAGGATGACTCCTCTTCTATCTTCTACTCTGAAACAAGCGACAGCCCGACCGAAAAGAGCGGTCCTCGCGCTCCACGGGCAGTGACGCCCAACAAGGCTGTACAGACAACGAAAGAACCGCTTGACTTGAACCCAGAGCCGCATTCACCGACACGACCCATGACACCGCGAGCTCCACGAACACCTCGACCTCCATCTGCCTCAGGTGTGCGGCCAAATGCGCCAGGTTCGCCTGCACACTCGGCAAGTGGAACTATTGGTGCTGGGAATCCAGCAGTGATTGCGGTTCAAAGCGAAGCAAGTGAGTGCAGCTACCGCTCTCCTAGCCCGCGAAAAATGCGCATCGCTTCTAGTAATTCCGTCAGCAAAGAGGTAACTGTCGAAGGACCACGATCGACGACCCTGCCCAATCAGACCCCTTCCTCTCCCTCACGCCCACTAGGGCAATCACCTCGTCGAATGCCTCGGGTTTCTCCTCGGCCATCAGCTGTGGATTCAGCCGAGTATCCACGGCTGCCATGTCCATCTTCCCCTGTGAAGCCTACTGACGACGACGACTTTGAGGATGTCGAGATCCTCGAGGAGGAGGTTAAGGAGCTGGAAGACACATTGAAGGCACTTCGTGCGAGGCGAGAGCCAAAACATCGACACAAGAGCAAGTCAAATCGTCACCACAAGAGCCGAGGCTCCCCTGACTCCTTTGGAGAGGACATCCTTGATGGTGACGACGAGATCGTGTCGGTTCGTGCAGCGGAGAGCGTTGGCGGAGATTCGATGCGCACATCGGGGCCAAAGGGCATTGGGGGAGCCAAGTACACTCCACAGCGTGGTCACGTCCTTCTACTCAAGAGGTTCATGAATTTGTCAAACAAAGGGGATGCAGAAGGTCGTGGAGGAAAATCAAGTAGACGCCGACCCTGAGGATTTCATCCTGGTATGACGACCCTCGCGATATATGACTAGAGATTCCTCAGGAATCGTTGAGCTCACAACACCAAACCATGCACTGCGTGCTGGAAGTACCGCCGCAGCCATACGAGTATAAATATTATAGCATTGGGCAGTGGAGCGCATAAAGGCAAAATGAATGAACGCTATGCCGATGCAGTAAAGCAGATTCCCGCGACCACTGTTTCGTATTGTTCGCATACATTAGCAACTCAGGTACCACCAGTGTGAGGTCTCATGGTGCGTCAAGCTTGGATGAAATAACCACATGTCAAGCCAGTGCGGTGAGCCAGATTTGAATTTAGTGGATTCGTTGTTCACAGTTTTTGATGTACAGCGGCAGCCTTTGTGATTCGTTCATCTGTTTTACAAGCTGCTAGAATCGTGCATGTGTTCCTGAGAGGAAAGCGTCAATCCTATCAAGCATCCTGACAGGTAAAACAATGTCTTAGTATAAGATTGTTCCACACATCGAACAACAGCTCCCAACAAACCTTCTGAGGGTCGCTCTATGATACATTGCTACTGCTTGCACGGAGAACAAGGACAAGTCAGCTCTGAACACTTCTACAAGTTTGAGTTTCTTCTGTTTCGAAACAAACTTGTCAGGTTGTTCCTCGATCCACCTGACCACGAATCTAATTGCGAGGACGACGTGATCTTCACCAAGTGCAGATCCGAATCTTTCCTTGAAACTCGATATCTTCTTTCGTGATCTTTTGGATGGCATCACAATTTGAATACATTTGGAGCGCTCTTGGATGGGAGAGTTCATCGTTTTCAACACCAAGTTCAGACTCGGGTGTACTAAGTCCTCCCATGCTTTTATATTCTTGATTGCCTTCACAACCCAGTCGAGCCCACTGTAGATTAGCACAAAAGCCAAATCAACACCGTTAGAATCTACCACTAATATTCTCAGGCTAGACTGCAATGGTACCTTCGAAAGCTCGTTTGAAATTGAGGGTGATGGTTCCAAAATTCATCCAGTGCCACCAACATTTCTAGAAACAGGTTGACGTGTGCTTGAGTCCCACGAGTGGGTAGAGAGCGCTGAGACAGAATTCCAAACGTTTCGTTCAAAAGCTGGATGATGCTGTGAAAGCTATCGTTTTCTGGTAGACAGCGCAAGTCACTCACAATCTTTGAGAACTTTTGGACAAGGCTACCAAAAGCCTCGCCAGAGACAACGAGCTGCTTTAGACGTTCCGCGCGATCCATTAACTTCAGCTCCTTCACTGTAGGCGGGTTTATCCTTTCTTCCAGTACAGCGCTCTGGTTGAGCTTTCTCGATTGATTATCGTCCTTCTCTTCCAGTGATACATGTTTGCTGCGCTCTTTTGATACCATCTGGACCAAGGGAGTGCCGGAATCCCAGTTGCTTTCTTTCTCGTTCTCAACTTCTTGCCCCAACTTCCTGCTCTTCCTTTTCAATCTCTTCTTTGCACTCTTCGACAAGTTCTTTGCAATTGGTTCGACTAGTAACGTAGACAAACTCCTCTGCTTGTTGATTGCTGTGCTCTCTTGCTCAGTGTCCATCGCAACGTCAGCCTCGCTCTCAGCCTCGCTATCTCGCTCAGCATCCAAGTTCTCTTCCGCCTCACTCTCCACGTAATCCGAGTCACTCCCGGAATCAGTACTCGACGATGCAACAACAGACTCCACACAGTCACTCGGTTTCATCGTCGTCGAAAGTTCTTCAACTGCTCTTGTATGCACTCTCACGGCCGATGGGATCTTCTCATTCACTAGTTTCAACCTCTTTGCAGGCCGCTACAAGGTCACCACAAGCTGTCAGAGTCACCAATAGCCGTAACCATTGTGCCATCGCCACAAACCTCTTCCTCATCCTCGCTCTCACTCTCGCTCTCTTCCTCCTCCATCTCCAAACTCCTCGCAAACGTCTTCAGCCCCTTCTCGACTGCCGTCTTGACGCCAGCCACGTCCTCCATCAACTCCATCAGCCTCTCTGACCGCCGCTTGTCGCTCGCGTCCTCCTGCAGCTGCGCCACCGCCCGCTGCACCTCCTGAAGCTTCGCGAACGCGCTCTTCGCGTCCTTCAGACGAGCGCGAGCTTCGCTCATTTTGTCTTTGAGCACGCGATTGCAGCCCGTAGCCAAGGCGCGAGGCGCCACGCGCGCCAAGATGAGACCATGCACGTCCATTGCACAATGAGTAGTGACCAGTGGTTAGGATGGACATATCTGCGACGTGTGAGAAGCTGACTCGAGTCGAGGAGCAGGAATGCTCGACACGGAAAACAGGGCACCAACGGAGCACAACGACTTTGTCGTGACTGCATTACTGTTCAGTCAGTTAGGGATTGCTCTGGTGTCAAGGTGCCAAGGCCTAGTCTAGTGCTGTCGTCTAGCCTCGCTCGCATATCGTCACCATCTTGCTTAGCCACGTACAGACTTCCGTCCAGGTTCTGGTCAAACGCAGCACAGTTAGCGCGGTGGGTCCTGATCACATGTCAGCATATACATATCAACGTACGAGTAGATTTTCTTGGTGCGTTTGTTGTAGGGCATTTGCCATAAACAGCTTCTAAAGCATCGAAACAAGCGTGTGAGGCCTGATCGGCAGTTCGGATGATTTACAATCCACGGTTGCATCTCAACCACAAGGGAAACCAGTGCCATGCCGTAGTTTCTAAAGTAAGGCGAAGGCAAAACGAGTTGCAGCGCCTTCTCAGTCAAGCCTAGTAGCTCAAAGATCCGGTCGTTCTGCTTTGAGGGGCGAAGATCACGAAGTATAGTCGCAAGATTTAGTGCGGCCAAGCACGCTGCTTTCGCATCGTTCGGCCCCATTGCCCCCACATCTTGCGCGAAAATGTACTTGGTCGATTCCTTGACCCCGTCGATGTTACGAGGTTGCAGGAAAACCGAACTTTTGGATGACGAATTGAGAACAGCATCCAGTCTTGTAAGCAGCCTGTGAGATTGATTTTGATTCCAAAAGCATATTAGAAAGCGGGTTTGAGATTGATAAGGATGCGTGCATACCTCGCGTAAAATTGTGTTGACTCTGTCGTGACAGCTTCTGAAAGCTGCTCAATATCTTCGCGCAACTTCAAAACTTCTTTGCGATTCTGTATGGCTGCCCAGAACTCGCACGGGAACTCCTCTGCCCAGAATGTCGCGCACCTGATAGCAACAGTGCTGTGCGCTTGATGTTCAGGACTCGTCGCTGTATGAGCCGCTGAACTAATCCGAAGAATGATTTTAAATCGCTCATTCAGAGTTAGTTGCAGATTCTCTAGTACGAGTTGAAGACTTGAGTGTAGTTTCTTCCACCCATTCATTGTCGTGAGTGTCATTCCGATCCAAAGGAGAATCCTGCTCAAAAGCATAAAGTTAGTATTATTCAACCAATTAGGATATGCAAGTGCATCTTACCTGCGAAAGTTCGGGTGAAAGAGGGGCTTGTAGTGCCAAAAGTCGTCCAACGATTCGATTAGCGACAGCAAAGGATTGATGTCCGCGTAATATAAGTCTGTGCCTGTAAACCGGTGAGCCAACGCTTCGAACGCTTTTTCAATCTGATCAACAATGTTCTGAAGACCGTCGCTTGATTTCTCCGTGCAGAGATCGTAAATGAAGCGGCTAAAGTCATGGATCACTGACGGTGCGAGGCTAACCTCGCAAGACGTCGCCCGCGAATTTAATTCGATTGCACGGTGCACAAGCTCTCTCACTTCTGGAGTCATCTTTGTTTCCTTGGTGCCTCTTTCCTCCGGAAGGACTGTTCTTCCAAGTGTTTTCGTATTCGTGGCGGCATTCTCTTTCGACACCTCGCGCTCATGCAGCTGGAGCGGGTCACTCTTTGAGCTGTCCTCTGGTGCTTTCGTCTGCTTCGACTTTCTCTTCCCCCTGCGCACCGGTACTCGTTTTGACTTCTCATTGATATTGACGTCATCTTCAGTCTCTTCCTTGCTCTTTGTCGCTTCCCCCAAACTAGGGGCTATCACGTGCGCCGAGACACTGCTCTCGCCGACATTCAAATACACCGTATTGAACTCTCCATCGTCGGTATTTTCGATCAGCGACAACAATTCTTCTCCCAGTGCCTGTTCGGTCAACTCCTTCTTCTTGTTGCTGACTGTGTTCAATCTGTTTGCAGGCATCTACGAAACCACCTCTCGCCGTCAGAGCCATGATCAATCGCCAGGACAGCAGTTTGCTCATGACACGCACCTCCACTTCACCCTCGCTCTTGCCATCGTCTCCACTCTTATCTAGCTTCAGACCGTCTCCAAGCTTCTCCAAAGCATTCGCAATATCGCATTTCACACCAGCTATCTCCTCCACCACCGCTATCAGCTTCGCTGACTGTCGCTTGTCATTCACATCCTTCCCCTTCAGCATCCCCTGCAGCTTCTCGAACGCACTCTTTGTGTCTTGCAACTGAGCTCTTGCATCGTTTAATTTACTCTGAAACGCGAGACCGCAGCCTGTTGTCAAGGCGAGAGGAGCTACGAGCGCCAAGGCGTTGAGACCATGCTCGTCCATCGTGACAATGCGCATGAACCGTTCACAAGCATGTCAAAGTGGACCACATCATATGTGACGTGTGAGTAATTCATCAACTGTCAACACACGGCCTCAGGGAAAGGAGTCTATTGACGTGTAGCACCATATCACTTTCTTCGCTTCTTGCTAGAGCTGGGGGATTTGTTGGTGCTGGTGCTGCCAGTGCCCCAACTATTGATGGTTGCGAGACGAGTGGCTCGATGGTCGTCCTTCTTGATGGTGTTGACGCACTTGCTCAGCTTCTCGATGCACTCGAGCACCATCGGGTCCGATTGTCTACTTGATTCCCGCTCCTTAATCACGTTCCCGACCGATTTCATCACCGCGTCGAGCTGTTTGAGGGAGAAGACCCCGTCCTGCCACGTGTTGAGATTCTCAAGTGCGACTGCGATGGGATTTCCTGGAGCTGACGGTGTCTCAGCTTCTTCTCGAGATCGCTTGGTAGCACTAGTGGGAGCAGGACTGGTGCCCGCATCCGGTTTTGGTGCTAGCTTTGCAAGCAGAGGCTTGAGCATCCTGTAGATTAGTATAGCATTCAAAACATTAGTTAGGAGCGAACATAACCCTCATCACAACATGTTGTGCACCTGATAAGCCCGATTCGATTGCCATCGTTCGGAATACGGCTAGCAAAGGATTGCACGTTTGTGCAGAACTTCGTGCATCGTGAGGCAGATACTGGAAGGATTGGTTGAGCCAGTGCCCATTCCACAACGAGCTTGACAACACTCGCTAATGGGCCTGCATTCCGCTGCACATTTGGCTCGTCAATAGTTCGGAATGCAGCTTCCACTGAACTCATGAGCTCGCCCAGACGGTTAGTGCGCTGCTCAGGCCCAGAATCTTGAAGAATCTTTGCGAGTTTTCGTGGAGCGTCAGCCCGAATGACTTTACTTTTCATGGGTACGTGGTTCGGCTTCTGCTCACCAATCGTTGTTGCCCTCACTGACTCCAACTTGGTTGACGATGTAACATTGGTTCCCAATCTCACGACGTCGTCCAAGACGCTCTTGACACTGGCCATCATCCTGACAGATTTTAGTCACAAGTTAGACTGTTGAATAGAAGAGCGACTGAATCTACTTGAACTGAACCTGTTTAAATCCAGCGGAAGGTTCTTGTATGTCACACTCTTCGCGAATTCCAGAACGGTCTCTCGAAACTTCACGACTGACTCAAATATTTCTGGCGTCCACTCAACCGGCTGTAACTCAATGATCCAACTTGTAATTGTCTCCACTGCGCAAGTCATTGACATGATATGAAATGCTTTCGGCTTCTTTCCGATGTCAGCAGCGATTGAATTTCTGACCGCTGCGATGTGAATGAACCGCTCCGCAAGTGGCATCGAGTCCACTGAATACACCGTTTGAAGGCTTTGATGGATTGCGCGAAAAAACTTCGGATTAGTTTTCGCATCCTGCACATTTTTTTCGAGTAGTGCAAGCGACCTGTGAGTAGTAAACAGAATGATTTAAGGGGTAAGAAATCCGTTAGAAATCCGTTCAAGCAGGCGCAACTGAGCTGGACAATCAACTAACCGAGAAAAATGTGCACGCGCTTCCTGTCGGGCATCTGAAACATTTCGAATCGCCTGGGTCAACTCAGTCGCTCGAGTAATGCCTCTCAAGTCTAGACTGGTCTTTTCCAGTCGCTGAGCGAAGTGATTGAGCACAGCTTCAACTGCGATGATGGCCTCCTCTTGGCCATGCTCGTTGAGTTTACTGCGTTCTAATCCAGAAAGAAGATTTTTTAAGCGTGTGACTCCTTCGCCCAGCAAACGGTTCTTGCTGAAGTCAATCATCGCCTCCAGCAACTTTTGAGCACGACCCGCCAACTTGTCATCAGCCTCCGTTTCGATCTCAAATGAAGACAGCGGAGACTTTGCAGAAGTGGTGTCAGGGCCAGCAAGCTCACCAGCGAGGTGTTGCGCTGATTCGCCATACTGACCCTCTCGCCCTTCCTTACCACTATCAGAATCATCACTCTCTTCATCACTTGAGTCATCAGTCTCACTTGAGGACTTCCTTGCATCCGAGTTCTCTGAAGCACTGTCATCAGTTATCTCTTTCTCCTTCTTGACTGGCAAAGCAATCTTCTCCTTGGTCTTCTCCTTGTTCTTCTTCTCCACCGTCTCAGAGGCCTGGACATCCAACCAAACCTCATCATCAGCACGGTCTCACATCACCTCGATGACCCCAGCAGTCCACCCACCTGGTCCTTGAGCTCTTTCTCCACCTTCAGCAGCCCCCGAAACCGCTTCAAAGCCGCTGAAACCTCGTCCTCGACATTTTTCGTCTCCTCCACCAGCTCCATCAGACTTTTCGACCGCCGCCTGTCGCTTTTGCCCTCCTGAAGCTGCGCCACCGCTCGCTCCACCTCCTTCAGCTTGGAAAACGCGCTCTTCGCCTCGCTCAGCCGCTCTCGCACGTCCTCCAGCTCGCTCAGCAGCACTTTGTTGCAGCCTTTGGCCAGTGCAGCGGGCGCCACGCGCGACAAGATGCGCGCATGGACGTCCATCACCAGCGCACTTGGTCGCCACTGACGAGGTGGTGCTGGATATCAAGTTAGACGCTCTGCGGTGCAGTTTGATTGGTAAAGAGCACCGCTTTTTGCTTTTCGCACAGCAACACTTTCTGCGACGTGTGACGAGGGTGTTGAAGCGCAGCGGCGGTACAACGATTGTATCAGCAGGCGACTGATGGATGAGATTCTGCCTACTCGCTCGGTGGGTTTGATTAGCACTTGAGTGCGGCGCTGAGCATGATGAAGTCGAGCTCGCTTCTACGACTATCAGCACCGAGATTGCCACGATGTGATAATGTGCGAGGGTCCTGCATAGAACAGCAGATTCTGCAGAACGCAACCTATTAACGATGGTGTCTGCCGACTAAAGATACTGACTCCGCGCTATCAGACATAAATGTATGAGCATTCAACAGTGACTAGAATCTACGTCTTGAGCTTTTTCTGCTTCTTGTCTTTCTTTCTAAGTGGAGAAGCGAGTGTCAAGCAGGCTTCCTTTGTATCGATGCTGCTGGAAGCGACGTCTGCCTCATCAATTAGCTCTTGCAGCTGAAGAACCTTGAGTTTCCGGTCTTCCTGTTGGTGGGGTAACAGTTTTTCCACACACTCATAAAGTGCGTGTACAGCTTCAACCACTTGTTGGTCAGTCCGAGCATTCCAGTCACACGATGGTCCACACAGACTCACTAGCCGTTCCATCAAATACAGAGCTTGGTCAAACTTCTTCATAGTCAATGAATCGTCTTTTAACCATGCGTTGAGGTTGTCGAGGGTGTCTGAAAATCCATCGCTCAATTCTTCCAGTTTCGAAGTCTGGGGTGGGTATGACGAGCGCAAATTCTTTCTTCGCCTTTTCAAGGTCAAAATCAATGGGCAAAGTGTACTGCATTGTGATTTAAATCCCATGTGCAGTTAGCTATATCCCAAAAGTTATTTTCATCGTGCGCAAGGACACGTTGCATAACATCGTGAAGACCCTGTTGATCGTTGAGTTGTTTCTTCAACTCTCGCAATTTCATGTCCAACACTATTTGGTTTCTGTGGTATATTCCCCATAGGTGTTGGGACTTCCATTAGACTCGAGAAGTCAGAGAGTCACGAAAGCTAGTGAAGGCGTACCTGTTCATTACAAGTCGGGAGGTGGGTACGACCTCTAGGAATTTTTCCACGTCTTGGGTTAGCTTCAGGAGAGAAACTAAGGCACTTAGTTCGCATTCCATGTCTTCCGATCGCTCGGTACAAGCGCTAAGCAGTTCTGCGATTGCGTTAGTTACCCTCTCCGGATCATATGAGCCGACGCGCCTCTTCCTAATCATAACCACCACGTCGTGAAAAGCATTAGCGATTCGCGAAAGATTCTTGCCGGAAAGTTCTTTGTCATTGACAGTCTCCATGTGTTTCTTGATATGCCTCAAAATCTTCTCAGTAGAGCTCTCAAATGGCTCGGTGTCGTCGAGTGCTTGGTCTTCTCCACTCGTGCACGCGCCAGCCTCCTTAACCTTCACTCGTTGCTTACCGTTTCTTTTGTCCGATCTAATAGCAGCATTCACTTGCTTCATGTAATCTCGAACCTTCTGATCGACGTCTTTCGTCTCCTCCACCAACTTCATTAGACTTTCCGACCGCCTTCTGTCGCCTTTGCCTTCCTGCAGCTGCGCCACCGCCCTCTCCACCTCCTTCAGCTTGGAAAACGCGCTCTTCACCTCGCTCCGCCGCTCTCGAACCTCATCCAGCTCACTCACAAACACATTGTTGAGGCCTTTGGACAGCGCATCGGGCGCCACGCGCGACAGGATCAGCTGATGCACGTCCATGTCGGCGCAATGCGCAACTGAGGAGCATTGCCAGCCATTGGTTACGTTGGTCTCAGATGGTGCGTGTACCCCATCTGTGACGTGTGACGAACATGCTGAAGGCATTGCGTGCACGAAAGTTGTCAAACGTGTTTCTCGAGAGTCAGCTGTCCAGTCAAACGAACTCACAAATCTGCAGAGCTTGGGTGTTTGTCCTTCTCTCTCTCTCCCTCTCTCGCGCGCTGAGCTTGCTGCTTGGCAACGACCTTTGGCTTAATCTTGCAAAGGCTGAGCAAGTTCAGGAGGCAGGAAAGCGGATTGCGGGATACAGCTCCCTCCCGTAATCGTACTGCTCACGAGCAAATGGTGAGAAGGCTGATTGTCCCACCATCAAGATAGCGCACGACAAGCACATCATCGGTGCTCATTTCAGCTTCCACTCAACCCCAACGGTAAACACGCAACACCACCACACCTGAAATCAAATCCCCATGGCAGAATTCCCTAGCAGAGCGAACCGGTTTAGAAGGGGGGTCTTAGGGATACATGTCTTAGGGAAATGTAACACACACAGTGCCAGCCGTTATTTCTCAGCATGCTTTACGTGTAAGCTCTCCAACCTCGAACATATCAACGTTTGACAATTGTCAAATTGGTGGTTGGCAAGAATAGGTATCTGGTGATGTTGAGCATTATGACCCAATCTATTGCACAAACTGACAGAAACGCCATCATCGTCTCCTAGGCGAGCATCAAGACCATCACCAAGACCCGCACAACCAATGGACTGCCGCCTACTCTTCGCTAGGGACAAGCTGTTCACACCCGTCACCACGGACAAGTAGTGCGCACTGCAAGGTACCACTAGCTCTTCGTCATCGTTGCTCTCAACCCTCACGTTTTTCGTCAGCAACTCGGACCGTGCCACCACGCCACTATCTCCCTGGATATCGTGATAGCAAATCTTGGCACAAAATCCCGGGGAACTCCGATCACATCATGCATAGGCTAAGGAGAGCTGCAATGCCCCAGTAATGCAGTTGTGTCGCATTAGATGACCCCACCCATGTCTAACAAAATGAAGTTAGCATCAGAGTTTCACTTTGACGTCACTGCAGTCGTCATTGTCTCGTCATAGCATCGTATCAAGATAACATCAACAATGGAGTGAACGTGATCATTTACCCTCGCATTCAGACAAACATGCCTCGTCTATCACTCCAGTCAACACGCTTATTGACGCCAACGAGCGCAAATGTTCAGCCTAAGCAGCAAGCTATACGGTACTTCTTGGGCTCTTTTACAGAAGCTCGACCCATGCCCTTGCACGCCACCACTTCGAGATTAGTGCGCTCGAACTCAACACAAACACTGAGCCTGGACCAACTTGTGCTGCTCTGAAGACCATCAACTGCAATGAAGCATGCCAACGACTCGCTCGCAGATAACAGGCTGCAGACATCTACAATAGTCAATTGGGAGGCGCTCAGTCTGGTGGATTCTCGAGTGGAGATTCGGTTCTCCAATCTATCCGTCACTGCCAAAGTTCCAAAGCCGACACGTCAACCGCAGCACGCTGACTCCCGTCCAGAGCTACCGACAGTCTGGAATGTCCTCAAGAGCGGGGTTGCCAACCTTGTACCGATCACCAAGATGGATCATCTGGAGATTCTGAAGGGAGTGAGCGGCGTGCTGCGACCTGGGACGATGACTCTTGTGCTTGGACAGCCCGGATCAGGCAAGTCGACGCTTCTCAAGGTGCTGAGTGGGCGTCTCCGAGAGGATGGCAATCTCCAATTCGATGCCGATAGAATCACGTACAACGGGAAATCGCTGCAGTCGCTCGGTAACCGCGTGCCGCAGCTAACGGCATACGTGCCGCAGCGAGACCAGCATTTCCCGCTGCTCACTGTGAAGGAGACCCTAGCGTTCGCCCACGCTTTCACCGACGTAGGCACTGGCAAGGGTGCGACTAGTCGAATTGGTCAAGAAGAGGATCATCAAGCACAGAGCAATGCACATTACTCGCTCGCGCGCTCTCCTGAGGTTGTCATGAATCAGCTCGGACTTCAGAACTGTTGGAACACGATCGTCGGCGACGGTATGGTGCGCGGTGTATCGGGCGGTGAGAAGAAGCGTGTGACCACGGGTGAGATGGAGATCAGCCTTCACCAAGCCGTCTTCATGGACGAGATCAGCACGGGACTCGACAGCGCGGCAACGTTTGACATCGTCAGCACGCAACGGTCGATGGCGAAGAAGATGGGAAAGACGATCGTAATCTCGCTGCTGCAACCGACACCCAACGTCTTCGATCTTTTTGACGATGTCATCCTACTGCACGACGGCGAGGTTATGTACTACGGACCGTGTGAGCGAGTCGCCGAGTACTTCCGAGGGTTGGGATTGGTGTGTCCGCCAGACCGAGACATTGCTGACTTTTTGCTGGACCTTGGTACTCCACAGCAAGTAGTTTATGAGCACTCACCACTGGCTCCCCCTCGCCATGCCAGTGGCTTCGCCGAAGTTTTTCGACAGTCCGACATCTATCACTCTTGGGTTGGTCAACTGGAATGCCAAACTTCTGTCAGTCCGACATTGCTTACTGATGTTCAGTCTGTGCCAGAGTTTCAGCAATCAGTGTGGGCGAACACATTGACGTTAGTTCGTCGTCAATGGCTGCTATCCGTGCGGGACTCGATGACACTACGAAGCCGCATCATTCTCGTTCTTATCACCGCCATCGTTTGCGGAACCCTTTTCGTGGGGGCGAAGCCACCAAATGCGTCTGTGACATTCGGACTGCTATTCATGTCCGTCTTGTTCCCGCTCTTCGAGCAGACGTCGCAGCTTTCAACGTTCATCAGCATGCGTGAAATCTTTTACAAGCAGCGAGCCGCCAACTTTTTCCAAACTTCTGCCTACGTACTCTCAGTGTTCATCAGTCAGATTCCGCTGGCACTTCCGGAGAGCTGGATCTTTGGTGCCTTTGTATATTGGATCTCCGGGCTAGAAGCTAGCGCTAGCAGCTTTATTCTCTTCGAGCTCATTATCTTCCTCACCGTGGTACCAGGTGTGTTCATATTCTTCTTCGTCACCGCCATCTCCCCGAACATTTACATTGCCAACCCCCTCACTTTGGGAATTCTCCAGATCGTGATCGTTTTTTCTGGCTTCGTAGTGACAAGAAGCCAGCTCCCGGACTACCTCATTTGGCTCTACTGGATCAACCCGATCGCGTGGGCCTTCCGTGCTCTTGCTGTCACTCAATACCGCTCCGACGCACTCGATGTGTGCATATACGAAGGGATCAACTACTGCAGCCAGTTCAACAAGACCATGGGCGAGTACTACCTCAGCACGTACGACATTCCTGCGAGCAAAGAATGGGTCGTCTACGGAATCGTCTATCTTCTCGCTGTGACTTTCATCTTCATGGTGCTCAGCTTCTTTGCTCTCGAGTACAAGCGGTACGACAGCGACTTTGGTGCCAAGAGAGTCCCAGTGGCGGATCATGTTCACGATGCCAGCCACTACCTGTTGGAAACTCCAAGTAACGGCAGCCGCACTCGTCAGACATCGACAAATAACTCACGAGGTGACGCAGTGAAGGTCGAAGTGTCGAGTCACGAGAAGCCTGTCTTTGAGCCAGTAACGCTAGCATTCAAGGATTTGTGGTACTCCGTTCCAAACCCGCACGCGCGAAAGGAATCGATCAATTTGCTCAAAGGGATCGACGGCTTTGCCAGACCCGGCACCATCACTGCGCTAATGGGATCCTCAGGAGCCGGAAAGACAACGCTCATCGACGTCATCGCTGGTCGAAAGAATACTGGACGCGTTCGAGGCAAAATCTTGTTGAATGGCCATGAGGCTTCAGATCTCTCCATCCGCCGATGCACCGGGCTATTGCGAGCAGATGGACATTCACTCGGAGACCGCAACATTCCGCGAGGCTCTCGCCTTCAGCGCCTTCCTGCGTCAGGGAAGCAATGTGTCGGTGGAAACCAAGTTGGCTTCAGTGGATGAATGTCTGGATCTGCTCGGTCTGAGAAATATCGCCGACCAGATGGTGCGCGGGAGCTCTATGGAGCAAATGAAGCGCTTGACGATCGGTGTGGAGCTAGCCGCCCAACCGAGTGTACTCTTCTTAGATGAACCCACGAGTGGCTTGGACGCTCGCTTCGCGAAACTCATCATCGACGGTATCCGCAAAGTTGCCGACTCGGGTCGCACCGTAATCTGTACCATCCACCAGCCGTCTTACCAAGTGTTTAGCTCTTTCGACAACTTGCTATTGCTCAAGCGCGGTGGGTGAGACGGTGTACTTTGGAGAGCTGGGAGACGATTGCAAAGCGCTTATTTCGTACTTCGAGGCAATCCCGGGCGTGCCGCATCTGGTCGAAGGACAGAATCCCGCAGCATGGATGCTCGAGTGCATTGGCGCCGGTGTGAACATTGAAGCCAGTACCACCGATGCGATCGACTTCCCGAAAATATTCCGCGAGAGTACACTGAAGTCCCAGCTGGATGCATGTCTCGAACAAGAAGGTGTTGGCAGGCCATCCGCTTCACTCTCGATGCTTACATTTAGCAGCAAGCGTGCAGCTTCATCAATTACTCAGCTACGCTACCTGCTTCAGCGCTTCATGGACATGTATTGGCGCTCACCAGAACATACTCTCACCATTTGGGGTGTCGCACTCGGTAGTCTCGTGTTGCTGGGTTTCTCTTCGCTCGAACTGTCGATGACATCATACCAGGGAATCTGCTCTGGGCTCGGATTGATATTCGTCGCGTTCCAGTTTCAAGGATTCGTGTCGTTCAACAGCTCGATCCCATTCGTCTTTCAAGACCGTGCGGCCTTCTACCGAGAGAAATCCGCGCAGACCTACAACTCGCTTTGGTATTTTGTTGCGGGCACACTCGTCGAGATCCCGTACGTGTTTGTCAAGGGACTCATCATCTCGTCGCTGCTCTTCCTCTTCATGGGCTTCACCGGCGTGGTCAAGTTTGTGCTTTTCTGGCTCGCCACGTCGCTCTCTATCCTCGCAGACGTTTATATCGGCCACTTGCTGGCGATCGCACTTCCAAACATCGTCACGGCGTCCCTTGCAGGCTCGATTGTAACTACTGTCTTCTTCCTCTTCATGGGTTTCAACCCACCCGGCAATGACATTCCAAGCGGATACCAGTGGATGTACACTATTACGCCACATCGGTATGCCTTTGCGATCCTCGGCGCGCTCGTGTACGCTGACTGCTCAACGACACCTGTTCTAGACAGCACTACGGGTGAATACGCTAACATTGGCCCAGAAATTGGATGCCAACCTCTGGAGGACGCGCCAGTTTCGATCGGGAACGTGACTGTAAAGCAGCTTGTGGAGGACATGTTCAACCTGCACCACGACGAGATTGCGCGGAACTTTGGCGCGCTAGTGCTCTTCATCGTGGTTATTCGCGTGCCTATCGCTTCTGTCTTTGCGATTTGTGAACCACCAGAAGCGCTGAGTGCGTGTAGAATCACTCGAGGTCATCGACAACGGGATTTCTTCGACATGCATGTGATTGAGCCAATGGGTTGTGAGATTTGCTTGTATTGGAGTAGTGACAGCTTGACTACTGTGGAAACCAGAATCGATACTTGTCGAAAACGAAGTGACCTGCAGCAGAAAGATACACGGTCCTGTAATGCAATCTTGTGCCATTTTGCTAAGTATGAAGTACCACCTCTACACCTTTTGCTTCTGTGCAGCATTTACCTACTAAACTATCGCGCTTCATCTCGTTCTAGGCAGCGCCTCCGCTCATGTCTTTGATCAGCTTCTCCATTTTCCTCACCGTGACTACCCACATCGGTTGCTCGTGGGCCGGCATTTTGCCGATGCATTTGCGAAATTTGAGGACAATTTCGACTATATCTGGGTCTGTGCGAGCATTCCACAAACACACGGGACCACAGGCCCGCAGGAGCCATCCAATCAAGTGAATCTTCTCGTCAAATTCCGCCGTAGGTATCAAATCACACGTCAGCCACGCGTCCATAGCTCTCGAACAACCCTGAATTCGACCAGTTACGGATTTTGGCCGAATAAATGGCGTATGCATCCTCGCCTGTGCACGGGACGCCACATGCAACTCCAACGCCGTCGAGAGAGCATACAGTGCACTGAAACATTCACACATAATTTTCAGAACTGAAATACGGGTGATGCAGGGGCGATACGTCGTACCTATTCATGACGGTTTTGAAGTGCTGCCACGGAATTTGATGTACAAACTTGCGCGCTGTTCTGCAAAACTGTTTGTATCGCTCGACTTTTGAAGAATCAGTTGACGCCTGAAGCATAAAAGTAGCAGCAGTCTCGAAGGGATGCATCAACTGGGCATCATTGAGTAACAGAATCGGGCTCGAATGTACAAAGAGCTCTTCAAGGGAGTCTATGAGGGTATCAAGCTGTTTGGCCTGCTCATCGGCCGACAGAAGATGTATCGAGTTGGCTAGTTCCATCACCGAATAAGAGTCGGGATACTTGGATTTGTACAAGATGCCTTTGGTTTTTGACACGGATGTTAGCACTTTACCAGCTCGCGCAACATGCCTGCAGCATACTGTTAGTCCATCATTAACTCTTGATCAAAAAGGAATGTAGAGAAGATACCGTACTTTGCCAGCTTCTGGGACCACATAATGGTTCGCTTGCGAACACTTATAATCGCTTCGGCACTGCTCGTGATTGTGTCTCGAAAGGAGACAATCGTTGCCACACTGTCCGTTGTATGGAGGTCCATTGGGAGTTCATCGATCCAGTTGATTACCAGACGTACGGCGGTTAATATCTCATAGAATACTGAATGTGTTAGCTGGTCTGAAAACAGCGCAGCTTTGATTTCGATAGCCATATCTTCAATGTGGTCGAACCGTTCCAGGCCACCAAGCAGGTCAAAAGCAAGAGCGTGCTGCAAGCATACTGAAGTCGGGTTTAGTCCTCTCTTCAGTCCACGAAGCTTGATGTACAGCTTCACTCGTCCACTGCAGTGCATATCCATCGTTATTTTTTTTTGCTGCATGCAATCGTGGCCCCGTTCGCGAACAGAACAAAACGTTTACCTGCCCAACGCAGTCGTAGAGGCCGGAACTACCAAGAGGAATTCTTCTATTGCTCTAATCTGACCCAGGAGCGGGTCAAGATTGGAGATAGAAAGCTTCGCGCTCTCCAAGAGCTTAGCGTATGCATTGAGTGACTCCGCGACTGCTTGCGTCACGGTCAAAGGATCGCACACACCTACGCATTCGCTTGAAATGTAGCTCACTAGCTTTCGAAAACGCTCTCCACCAACGTTGCACGCATTGGTATCAGTAAGCTCGCTGTCCTTGATGCTCTCCAGGAAAGCCTGCGTCTGTAATGAAATGTCTGCTGTCATCTCTTCCTCTAGTGATTTAGCGACTACTCAGCTGGTCTTCACTCTCGCTGACATCAGCCTTCTCGTCCGCCTTTACGAGATTGTCTTCATCAGGTTTTTCACCTTTCAACACTGCTCTCAAGTGTTTCATCTCATTTCGAAGCTTCTGATCGACGTCTTTCGTCTCCTCCACCAACTTCATCAAACTTTCCGACCGCCTTCTATCGCCTTTTGCCCTCCTGAAGCTGCGCCACTGCCCGCTTCACCTCCTTCAGCTTGGAAAACGCGCTCTTCGCCTCGCTCAGCCGCTCTCGAACCTCATTCCAGCTCACTCACAAACACATTGTTGAGGCCTTTGGCCAGCGCATCGGGCGCCACGCGCGACAGGATCAGCTGGTGCACGTCCATGTCGGCGCAATGCGCACTGAGGAGCATTGCCAGCCATTGGTTACGTTGGTCTCAGATGGTGCGTGTACCCCATCTGTGACGTGTGACGAACATTCTGAAGCCTTTGCGTCCATGCAATGACGTTGGGAGGCCAGTCAAACAGTGCACGTCCTCGGGTTGGCTCATCGCCTTCTTTCACCTCTAAGCGAGGAGTTTTACTTAATAGAAGTGAACACACAGCACCGCACACCAAGCTGAGCGGTTGAACTTACAATCAATACGAATTTGTTGGTGATCCAAGTCTTTTCAGACTTTTCTCCGGCAGGAAGATTGCAAGTGATGGTGGATTTAGTGTGTTCACAGAGGTTTGGAGGCGCCAATAGAGCTGTTTCCATCAGAGGCGGGGACGATGGCAAGGCAGTTGCTAGTTGCCACGAAGCAAAACTGAATACGGTTTATTGCTTGCTACCTCGACGATGACTGTTTTTGCTTAGCATTGTGATCCATCCTTGCGCAAGCTCCTCACGAGCCTTGCGTAGATCAGGCTTGCGTATTGTTTTGGCACATTCACGTAGCTTGGCGACTAGTTCATGCATACGCCGATCCGTCCGAGGGTTCCAGTTTTGCTCACACTTTGCATACCTTTGAAGACCCACGTAAGCAATTTGACGACTTGGTCGAACTCACCTACCCCTGTGTTCTTCTTTAACTTCATTTCTTCAATCTGGCCCAGCGTTCGGTCGACGAAATCACCTGATGAGGAGTCACCACCCACACTCTCTGAAGTGCCGGACGGTTCGCCCTCCAGACTTTGATCCATTCTAAGGAGATCATCAACGGGTCCACCAGCCTGCAGCAGAGAGCGGTTTGACATTAGTGATCCTCACCACTCAATTGCTCAAGTGCGAATAAAGTCCACGGCCTTACCTGAGGTATAGACTCTCCTGAGCTGGTAATTGCCGAGCAAGAGCTTGAACGTTACCGCACAACTTCGTGTATTCATCAACGTAGAGTTCGTCGATTGGATGCTTGAGAATGCGCGCAACCACATCCGAGACAGCAGTCCCCAATTGGCCTTCATATCTTGAAAAAAGATACATCGGAGCACCCGTGAAATCAAATTCCAGCGCCGCTGTGAACTCGCCAAGGTTCTTGTTACGTTCTTCTCCCGGTAGACCTCTCAGTTTCTTCGCAGCAAGTGCTGCAGGGTGCTCGTTCGGAAATTCTGGCGGCGTCTCCCCATTTTCTGCCGCTGGCATCTTTTTAGCCTTTTGTATTGATCTGCACAGCCATAAAATAATGGTTGACCCGATGAACAAGCAAGTTAGTGCAACGTTTGCTGGACACTACGTACTTCAGGAGGCGATCCCGTTCAGCTGCCGAGAGGTAGCGACCGATCACTGCCAAAGTTGTATCTTTGAACTTCAGAATCGCCTTTGCTACTGTGTCGGAGGCGAGAGTGGAAGTATATCCCTCCACCCAGCGGAATGCGACGCGCACTGCCGCAACTAACTGAGCTCTCGCCGGGGGCGAACAACGAAGGAAGTCCAGGCTGTCGCAACGCCGTGGTCACTTCATCAAGTCTAGCGTATTTCTTCTCTTCTGGTAGCTCATCGATCTCGAGAACCAGTCCAAGGAAAGGCTGCAAGTCTGGCCGTCCAAGCGTTTTGTGCTTTGCTTCGTGATACCTGGCATCTAGACTTGCGAGAACCCTGCGCGTTTCATGACGCATTTCCGATTAGCTGAGCAATCACAAAGTATCTGTGCTGACACGACGCACCTAGCAGCTTCCATCTGAAATTGCTGTGATGAGACCTCCCTAGCTGCAGAGATCAGTCCACTGAGGGGACCGAGAGCTCCGTATCCAAGCTTTGCGCTTTCCATATGATCTGCATACACGCGCAACGCCTCGACTGTAATCCCAACCGCCTGGTCGTGTGCTGCAGACCCGCCGCCGTGACGCTCAATAGCTCTCAGCAGTGTCTCCAAGCGGGCGAAGACCTTCTTCAACCACCCAAAGCTAGGTTCCTCTCCGCTGGTGACCACATCCAGGCAATCCTGTGCCTGCGTGAGTAAGTCGTCGTCTGTTGGACGGTCTTGCACTGCCTCAGTAGCTCTGGGTTGCGTCGAAACAGCCACTTGTGCTTCTTCCTCCACTTTTGCCTTCTTGCTCTCCACCTTCATTTCCAGAGCTTCATCTCGCTCCTCAGGACCGGAGAACCCTCGTTCCAGCCTCTTTACACCGCGCTGCAGCTCCATCTCGACCCCTTGGACCTCCCTGAGCAACCTCAGCAGACTTTTCGACCGGTGGCGGTCATTATTCTCTTGCTGCAGCCGATCGACGGCCTCTTCGACCTCCTTGAGCTGCGAAACCGCCGCCTTCGCCTCCGCCAGCCGCTCGCCCGCGTCCTTCAGCTCCCCACGCAGCGCGTCGTTGCACCCGCAGCGCAGCGTCGACGGCGAGAAGCGCGCCAGTAGTCGAGACAGAGTCTCGGCGTTCATGGCGCTCAGGAAGGTGAGTGGCGTGCCACTCATTGCCTTTTTGTCTTGAATTCTGTATGGGTTCAGAGTGATGGTACCAATTTTTGTGCGCTCTGCTACCAGGTCATGCGCGACGATTTTTGAGTTCCTGAGCTGTTTGCCCGTTGTGATGACTTCTTCCAAGCTGCAATCGTTGTCTTTTGAAGGCGTCGCCATTCAGATATCGATGAGATTCTTACGTTTTTGGTGTTGATCGTTTGTCCGAAATGTGCTTTTTCGATCCTCTCGCATTGATTCGTGAGAATTCGCTTGTGCACACCTCGAACGGCAGGCACGAAAGCGAAAGCGAGACCTCACCTGCATCGTAGCAGCCTGCTTAGTTAAGGTCTCTTCGCATTGCTAACCTCTGATGGTGTCGAGGATGTCATGCGAGTCGTACGAATTCAGTCAGAGCATCCATTGAGTGCGAGAATGGGCATGTTTGGATTTGCACCGTGGTCTTTGCATTAGAGCGCTACATTTCCGAAACGAACACCAACGCCATGGGTTTGACCTTCAAATAGATTAACCAAGGGCCGCTGGAGCAGTTGACACCGCTTGGCTGGACCGGTTGGTCCGAGGGTCTCTAATCCACAACTTTCCAGGCGCAGCACAAGTCTCCATCGGGCGTTTCAACACTTCACCCTGACCTTCTTCCACGACTTTTTTGCAGAAATTTTTTCCAAGCATGAAGGCGCACCAGCATGCTGTTCCTCAGACACTCAGCGAAGTGAATGGCGTCGTCGTCCGGCAGAAGATGCAAACGGGCGAAGTTGTGGCCCAAGCCGTGTTCGGCATCCCGTTCGAGGCCAAGAACCGCTACAAAGTCCACCTCTTGCCGGTCAACAAGGTCGTCAAGAACGCCCCCAACGATCCTGATGGGTGGGAGCCCAAGAACGAAGAGCTCAAGGCACTCGACACCTTTCTGTTCGCCAAGGAAGAGAGCGGGTGCTTCTCGCGCACGTGCCTCACGTGGCTCGGCTGTCCCATGCTGCGTCCGCTCAAGATGCGCTTCACGGTGCAGGAAGACTCGGGTGACGTGTACATCATCGACCGTCCGTTCAAGCTGGGCGGCTGCTGCTGCGCACCGCTCGAGATGAACTTGAGCTTCACAGCTGGTGAGTCACCCGTGCGCATCGGTCGTGTGCGTGAAGATTTCTCTCCCTACTTTGGCCGCTGCTTGTCGGCGTGCTGCCTCGCCACGACCTACACGGACATTGATCGAGCGTTGCCCGATGGCACGTACGAGACTCGCTACTCGCTCCGCACCAACATCAGCTGCTGTGGTCGTGTGAACAACTGCTGCGGAGCTACGTGCTGCAAGAACGATGCCGTCTATGACGTCTTGGACACCAAGGGAGAGATCGTTGCGCACCTCCAGCGAACATATGGAGGCGGATCTGGAGCGTTCTGCCGCATGTGCTGGGCTGTGAACCAGTATGTGCTTGAATTTCCACGTGACTCGACACCTGAGGACCGCATGCTGCTCATCACGGCGATCTTCCAGGTCGAGTACCAGCTCTTCGAGCAAAAGCAGTAACTAGTGGTTATCGTGACGCGCAGTCACTGCCTTGATATGTGTTTATTCTTTCATCCATGACACGATCCTTATCCGTACTTTTGTTCTTTTGTGATGATGAACCGGAGCAACGGTGTCAGGCAGATCACTCTTTCTCGTCGCTTTTCTTTGACAGCATCGCGATCCAACTGTCAACAAGGTGTTCGCGTTTTTGGCGTTGCTCCGGCTTACGAAGCGTGGTCACGCATTTGCGAAGGTTTATCACAACCTCTAGCACATTTGGATCCTCTCGCGGGTCCCAGTTGCTTTCACACGGTGCACACCTCGAAAACCCACGTAAGCAAGCTTAATGACTTCATCAACCTCGGCCGCTGAAGGATGACCTGACTGCATCGTAGTGACCTGTACCAGAGCCCGAGAAATGCAATCCCATGCATCCTCCTTCCTCAACACTTATCTCTGGTGACATTGATGGTGTCAAGTTAAGCCGAACCATCGTCGTCAGTAACGGATCGATCATTCTACAAGCAGGGGGCGACACATATTAGACAAACTATAAAAGAACAACGAGAGTTAAATTTTCTCACCTTTGCAGATATTGAGCGCGTCGTCGGAATTGCTGCGCCATTTTCTGGACGGCGCGACACATTCTCGCGTAACCATTGACGCATGTCGTGTCGATGGGCTGACTCAACACCCATGTGACTACCAGCTTGACAGCATTGATAGTTTGGCGCTCGTAGCCTTCGATAACGGACGGTGGAGCTCCATCAAAGTCAAACTCAAGTGCTTCGACCAAGTCATTAAGGCACTGGCTACGGTCAGTGTTTGGCAATACACGAAGCTGGCGAATGATCACATGTACAGGATGGTCAGATGGGAAGCCAACCGAGCTAGTTGAGCTTGTACCCAATGCCATCGAATCTAGAGTGTACTTCATCCGCCGTAGCGACCTGTCAAAGCATGTCAACGATGTCAGACGATCACATTATCAACCACGGTATCACACTTTATGCTTACCCTTGCAAGTGGCGAACATCAGGGGATGCTGTGGATCGCGCGGTCGAGGCAAGTGATGCATCGATAAAGCGTCCGACTGTCTGAACCATTTCCTTGGTTGCCATAGCTGGTGTGAGCTCGTCGATCCAAGTGTTGACTAGCCGCACACTCTCTATTAGCTGGAAGGTGATCGGTTTCGTGACTTTGTGAAATCCAGATTCGAGCGCAGCTGTGATTTCGTCAAGTCTCGAAAGCCTTGCAGCCAATGGAAGAGCATCTATCTCGAGCACCAATCGCGAGCAAGGATGAAGGTTAGGCAGCAGAAGCACGTTGCGCTTTACTTCAAGGAGTTTGCTGCACAACTCAGCAGAAGCACTAGTAGTAAAAGACAATCCAAGTCAGTAGCCAGCTTAATTATTCACCAAAGCCAGCAGCCTCACCTCGTTATCTCCAGCTGGAAAACAGGAGACGGGATCTTCTTGATCGCGACATTCAGCCTCGCAAGCAAACTCAGGTGGGGGAGGCCCAGCTTCAGTACGCTAATGCGGTTCACAAATGCCTGAACCGCTGCAGCTGCGACTTTTACCACTTCATGATGATCATCTGTGCCATCGCCTAGTACTTTGATCGCGGACAACAAGTCGAACAACGGCCCAATCGTCTTCTTGAACGAAACAACTCCTCCCAAGGGATGGGTCTTCGCCACTCCAAGACACATCTCCGCCTGTCGTTGGAGCAGGTCACCTGACGGTTGTGGCTCGTTCTCTAAATCTTCGTCTCCTTGATCCTCTTTCTTCTCGGCTGAAAGAACCTCCTCGGTCTCTTTTACAATTCCAACTCGGACAACTTGTTCTTTTCCTGCCTCTTCCTCCTTCACTTCCACCTCCCGAACTTTCTCTCCACGACCGGAAAACCCTCGTTTCAGCCGCTTCACACCACGTCGAAGCTCCATATCGAGTCCCCCGACCTCCTCCAGCATTTCTAGCACATTTTCCGACCGCCGACGGTCCTTCTTCCCCTTCTGCAGCAAATCCACTGCCTGCCCAACCTCCTTCAGCTCCTGTAGCGCCGCCCTTGCGGCCCCTAACCGCAGCTCCACGTCTCTCAGGTCGTTCGTGAGCGCTTCGTTGCACCCGCAGCGCCGCGTCGAGGCCGAGAAGCGCGCCAGCACCCGCGCGAACGCCTGCTCCATCTCCATTTTCGCGATTTTGCGAGTCAAAAGAATGGAGGGTAACGCGGCGAGTGTAACCCCACACTGTCTGCGACGTGTGGCGTGTGACCACTGGTTGACCGCGAATTGAATTGAAAATGGACGTGCTCGTAGCGACAAACGCCGAGGGATTTTCCTTACTGAGGGACTCCGATGCAATCGAATTCGCAACCGAGCAAGACCAATCCGCAAGTACGGACACGAGAGTGCAATGAGATGTACTGTATGGAAGTGTATGCATGAAGTGAGATGAAGTCCCTGATCCGTCATCTCCAGGAACAAATCTGCCCCGGAAACCTGACAAACGTCCTACGCTACCCTGAGGCACTCTGGAGCTGATGAAAGTTTGCGATATAGTTTTTAATGAACGAATTGTCCTTCAGTTCCATGATATTTTGGATGTCCATCTTCAAAGCCGGCGTTCCCAGTCGAACACGCGCATCATGGATAGCACTGATCTTCTGACCAATATGCTTGGACTCGTTGTCGTAAAACAGCACTTGCTTGTTGTTCTTGGCTATGTCAGCTTCGAGATCGGCAATACTCTGCTCAGTCTTTTTGATAGCACTCTTGGCATTTTCCAGTTTCTGCTGCAACTCGGTCATCTCTTCTTCTCTCTTCTGTTCCCTTTTCTCTTCTCCTACCAAATTCACAGTGAGGAAAGATCTTAAACCAATAAATAAAGAATAGAAAGGGATTGCATGCTTCCAGTCCTCTGAGGTGATCCCGGCAAAGAGACCGCAAAAGGGGATAGAGTCGTAGAGGGCACTGTTTTGGCGCGCTCTCTCGTCGAAAATGTTGTTATGAAGGCTCTCGACTGCGGCGCGGGTACTCTCGAGCTCTGCTTCAAGGTTTTTTATTTCTTCCTTTTGTCCAGCTAGACGTTCTGTGAAGTGGATCAACTCAGCTTTGTTCTTGTTGCGCTCCGCAGCGAGAGAACACACTTTGACCGCGACGTCAACCAGATCCTTTTCGAGGTTCGTGAGCTTGGGCTCGTGCACAAGTTGGCTGTACTCATCATTACTGATAGTTTCGGGTCCATTCAACGTATCACGCTCATATTTGCAAAGAGTACCAATGTCTGAGATTGGCTTCATGTGCGCGAGTCTCGGGGCAACGATCATTAGTCTAAAACGCGCCGACAGTCCTGCTAAGCGTCGGTCGCGATAAACTCAAGTCTGAAGAATGCCGAATGACGCAGCTCGAGTTTTGAATCATTCGTGGTGGGGGTGGCTGCAGTGGCTGCAATGGATCCAACGGCTGTTACTGCGGTTGCTCCTTCGGCAGCAGCAGCGGCTGTTTCCGATGCTCCCATGTAACCTAGATACGAGCCGTTTTGTTCGTACCTCTGAATGATCGCTTGTGTGTACCCATCGGACCCATCCCAACTAGAAGCTCCATCTCATGCGTCGCGCGAATGCTCGCAACCTCGTCCAACTCAAAGCACGAGAAAACCCCAATGCTACGGCACAACCTCACCACGCTGTGCTAGTTTATGTTTTTGATTATGTATTTTTTTTAGGGGTTTTAAGACAGTCCTTGACTTGAGAGTGGTAGTACAAGCAAGTTCAGTTCCCCCCCTGGCCATTCAAATCAGCTCCTCTCCTTGTGCTTCATGTGTCTTGGTCCAATCAAGGCACGATGCGTGTACCCGTAAAAAAAAAAAGAGGAAAAAGAGGGACCTGCACCATTCGCGATTGCCTTCCACCTCAATTAGAGTAGCATCATGATGCTGTCGGAATGAGGTCCTTGAACTCGTTCCTGCTCCATTCAGTCCCACCACCGTGCTGAGAGTCATAAGATACATTCAAGCCTGAAGAAAAATTATAGCGGCACAAATCCTCGAAGTGGGGTGGTGTTTGTGGCTGTGCCGCTCCAACTTCTACCGTTGTTGGTTGGTGCCTTCCCTGTTGTGAGGCTTTGGTCGTACTTTCTGAAGAGATGTTTGATCCCATTCCACTCGTTACAGGAGCGCCTTTTGGTTCTGGCGCTTCTTGTGCAACGACATGATTCAAAGGACGTCAAATTGTCGGGGATGATTGCTTTGGGGAAGCTGCTGTTTCTGCTATTTCTGCAATTTACCGGTTATTGCTTCATGAGGTTTGAAGCAGAAGAGGTTTTTGCATGTCCTTTCTGATAAGATCGGATCGCGTACCTCTCATTCACCCAACGGACGATCTTTAACGTCGGTCTGGACAGGCTTCTTATATTCGTATTTTGAGCCCAAGCGCTTCGTGCAGACTCTCACTCTTCAATTTGCTTTCGAGTGTCACAAACTAGCATTTGGGCGACCGAAGACAGACCAACCAACCAGTTATTATGCAAGATAACCAGGCCATCGAGGCAATCCATGCCATCAAGAAGTGCAATAGCTTCGAGAACGACAGCATGCAAGTCCTTCAAAACCAAATTGTCAATGACGCAGCCACTGCTAAGGAGAAGAGCTGCAAATGTATCAGCTTCGCTGAGAGCATGAAGCGGCTATCCACAATTGCGGATGTTATGCACCTCGCGTATATTAGTACTCTTCATTTGCCGAGCAACAAAAGTGTGGTTTCCCTGATGACGAAATATCAGCGTGTTGTCACTGACTCTAATATCGCGTGCTCAAAGTTTGTGGAATCGTCGCTGGGCGCACTTGAATACTATAACGAGGCATTGAAGCAGCAGCATCTACAAGAATCTACAGATGCCTTGAAGCATGTGGGAGTGACTGGGAAGATTGCGGATGAAATGAGCGGCATCTCGAGCGATTTGGTCAAACAAGTATATTCCATGTGTGATCTTGCAGCAGAAGTACTCGTAGTGGTAAGCAGGGACGTCACCATCTCGGCCTCACAGAAAGACGAGATCATGAAAATGTTGGCTCAAAATAAAGCTCTTCGGGAAGCTTTAAAGAAGAACACAGATACTGTTCGTGCTGACCTCGAGAATGCAACTAAAAAGGAGTCGAAATCGAGGGAAAGAGTCGACACGATGAGAAATCAGGAGCGCATGTTCAGCTATCTGCCTACTGCTCTTCGGTTCCTGTCGACTTTGACAATTCAATTTTTTCTACCTTCCATGAGTAGCGTTGCCAGCACGGCTGCTTCAGTGACAATGACAATATCAGGCCTGGAGAGTGCGATGCCAATAGTTTCTGATGCAACAGTCCATGAAGCTATCAGACAGTCCAAGTTCGAGGAGGAGTATCGTGAAGAGCGCATAAAGCTGCAAGAGCAGAAACGGAAGGTGGCTACTGATCTTGCGGTGGTTATGGAGGAGATTGATGGTATGACAGGAGAGATTTGCGAGCTCGACAAGGTTATTTTTGCTCTAAAGTTGGCGACCAGGTGTCTTGGACAGGTCGCGACTGTTTTCGAGGATATCCGCGGCTTCTGGATGGAGATTCATCTCCACTGCGTTCAACTTGAAAAAAAGAGCCAAGAAGAGACAAACGAAAACCATGTCCATGACGGTGTATGCCTCTCGCAGCTATGGTGCTCATGGGTTGCGCTGTGCAGTATCAACGAATCTGCTCGAGTTGCGATTGAGAAGGTGTCCAACGATGTGAAAGCGGTGATGAGTGACCTTCCAACTGAAGAAGAAGCCAATCAACGTTTTCCTCAAGTTCTTGAAAGGTTGAAGTTGAAGATTACGGACGACATTAAGTACTATAAAACAGCTTAAGACAGACAAGTAAGGTAAGAGTACCAGTGCGCAAAACAGCAAGCTTTGCAGGTAACGTCGTCGATAGAACAAGAGCGCAAGTAGGAGCGACATATCAATAACAACGATAACATAGAGGCGAACCTGAAGTGCAGATTGGCCTTCGTCATATGCTAAATAATTTAGGTGAATCAATACTTGCCGCACGTTGCTCGCGCAATTTCACTTTGCGAGCGGCTCCAGCACGCCTGTGCAGCTGAATCGCAAGCTTGTGCGTCTGCAATCTATTTGCGGTTCCATTTCGATTGGACACGGGCAAATGTTGGTTATATATTTCGGCAGCTCAATGCCTGGCTCAATGTCCGCAACAACGATGGACGTATTCGTACGAATTGAATGCCTCCACGTGGTCCAGACCACACTTGACGTACCGATATACTGTGGAGTGCGTTAGCAGCTATGGCATGAACTTGGACTCGGTTTGACCAATTCAATAATCGGGCAACTGTAAGTGGCCGATCCATCCACAAATGGAGGGTAACGCGGCGAGTGTATCTCCACACTGGCTGCGACGTGTGGCTCTACAGTAGTCGGTGGGTTACCACCACAAAGCGACCGAGCTGTCAAGTTTCTGAGCTTCCGCCAAGATCGCGGAAGAGATTGGCGACGTCTTGGATACATTGGTGGAGAAAGCGTCTACCACGTATCCACTTGCACGAAATGCTCTCGAAGAGACCGTCAAAGATGACGCCGTCTACTACTCTTAGAAAATACCTTTCAAACACAAGGTTCGGTGACGTTGTATGATTCGGTTTTTCCGATTGACACGTAGATTATATTGCAAGCAAGACAGAAGGACTCTTTCTCACATAGCTAGGCCATGGAGTGTTCAAACCCTTTGATGCTCTGTATCAGTGGTAGAGTCAACGCAGCTTAGCTGCTGACATGACATGACATTTAAACGACGAGAGAAGAGGGACTGCAAGGTGCAGTTGACATTAGTGCACCAGCCGTATAAAAATGTAAAATCATTTGGTGATGCCATGTACAGTTTCTGCAAGAGTTGTGATCGTCTCGACGAGTAGCATAGAGTGTCAAATCATTTTATGGCACCATCACCGTTGTACTGCACTCGATGTTTGTATGTCCCCAATTGTAAGATCCAGTGCGTACAGTTTAACCCTCGCACCTCCTAAAGGTTGACTGAGACCTTCCTCTTCAGACATGCCCGCGCGAGTTCTCACTTCACAACTAGCTCTCAAGGCGGCAAAAACATACCAAAGACTGAAGACACGCATCTACCAGCTCCAATGGAATGCGATCAAGTGCAAGTCATCGAAACAATCCTCTCCATAAAGCAGTACACCGGCTACGATGACGACGTCATGCAAGCCCTTCAAAATCGAGCGGTTGCTGCCGCTGTTTTGGATGCCGAGCAGCGCAACACATCTGACCAGATTTCCGAGTCGTTGAAGAAGCTTAGTACCGCTGCCGAGCTTTTGACCCTGGCTTTCCTAGCTACCCAAGGCTTGCCGAGTAGTTCCCACATTGTTGACTTGATGTCCAGCTACCAGAGGTTTGCCACAGATTGCAAAATCGAGTGCTCACTCCTCGAAGTTTCATCGCTCAAGGCCCTGAGCTACCATCACAAAGCAATGCAGATGCAGCAGATGAAGAATCCGAGATCTGCATTCATGTTTGTGAGATCAAGCGGTGATATCGCGAAAGAAATGGGAGTCATCTCGTGGGATTTGGTGGAGAAAACATCAATCATGTACACTCTTGCAGAAAAAGCGATCGAAGATACAGTCAACGACGATGGCTTCTCGGCAAAGAAGAAAGCAGAGATTCAGGAGTTGATTCATCGACTTCAAGTGAACCGGGTTACCTCAGAAACACCCACAAGCGAATTGAGTAGCCAAAACAAGGAAGCTGCAAAGGAGGAAGAGAGAGCAGCTGGTCAAATTGACACAGCAAAAGATCAGGCATATGCTCTTGCCCTTGTGTCCGTTGGCCTTCGAATCACCACTATTGAGCGCGTCCGTAAAACTTGGTCAGAAATCCATCGGCTCTGCTTAGCACTAGCAGAAATCTCCAAGCATCGTCCTCCCAAGATAGAAGGCGATGAAGAAAATTTTGCTAGCTTGATCATTCAATCCTGGTACTCATGGCTAGCGCTATGCAAGATTATTCACAATGCTCAACGAGTTGCAACGGAGGTGCTGGGAATTATGGACGCGCTGGTGAGTAATCTGTCAACAGAACAAGAGGCCAATGATCGTTTCCCAGCGCTGGTTGCGAAGCTCGATGAACAGCTCCACGAAGACTTCAAGGAGCTTCAAGGGGAGCCTAAGGCAGATGAGTGATTGAGGAACTCAAGCGCAAGGCCAAAGCAATCGTTGCATATTTCATGTAGTGCCAGCGAAAGGACATGCATAGTGAGGGGAGGGGCTAGACATTCGAAGTCAATGCGAATTCACGATTTACCTTGTTTACTGATTAGGCGCGGTGCTACTACACATACCCAAAGCTTAATCGTCTTCAAGGTGCCGCTACAGGCGGTCGTGGCCAAGGTAATCCTCAAGTGATCTGTCGACACCTACCACAGGCTGTACAAGAACACCGTGCTGCTGGGCAGTATCACCATGTTCGTGGACTTTAACTACCTCATGCGCACCAACCAACACTTCTGGACAGGCATCAATTCGACAACCTGACAATGTATTCCAAATTCTCCCGAGTTAAGGTAATTCAGCTGGTCCCCATTGTCATCTCCCACCTAATAGAGCGCTACACCGACAGATTTAGCAGCACCACGTTCGCGTCCACGCCTGAGTTCAACCGCTTGTACCGCACCAAAACTGAACACGTCGAGGAAGGCTCACACATCTCATGGCACAATACTGGTTTCAATGCCACGCTCTGAGGAGGTGAGTAAAAGGGGGAGTTACGAGGGGAAAATACACCTAGTGTGCAGTCTTCATCTTCTTGGCGTAGCGCTGTTTGCTTGATATTCCATCTCGACGAGACATCTTGAAACTTGTACTCTTGGCGCTACTGCTGTTGTCAAAATGCTTCTGCAGCTCTTTGACAAGACGACTAATCTTCCCTTTTTTGTCAGTCTTGTATATAGCGGGGATACACTTCTGAAGTTTTGCTACCAACTCGGCAACTTGCGCATCTGCACGAGCATCCCATACACTGTCTGCAGTGCAAGTTTCTAAGATCCAGGTGAGGGTGAGAGTGATCTTCTGGATTTGCATTGGCACCACTTTTCCGTTGGGCCACGATGCAATCGTAGCTAGGGAGTATCTAACATAATCGATTGACTCATCGGATATAGATGAATGCTCGACGGGTTTTTGGTTCAGTCTTGTCAACGCAGTAGAGAGTGGTGCAAGTCTTCTGGATGCACCACAAAACACATGAGTTTGTCGCTAAATCATGGAGACACGATCTCATCACAACTTCGTACCTGGTGAGAGCAACCCGAGGGGCTTCTTTCGGGACACGTCTTAAAAACTCGCGAGCTCGGAGACAGAACCGGTCATACCTCGAAACCTCATAATTGTTGAGTTTTCCCTGAAGAATCAACTTTACAGCCGTTCGAACTGGATCGATAAGCTGCGGGGCGTGCTTGATAGTCTCGGTGAGACGAGTCCTTCGAAACTCGTCTCAAGCGAATTTACTAGCTCAGCCAAGGCTATGTGACGCGTAGACTTCGGTATCTTGTTGATTTGTGAAGCAAGCTCGATTGCGGGGGCCTTAAATCGCTGAGAGTTGGCTGGTTTGGTACTGGCATTTTCAGTTTCGTGGAACTCGGGCTCAGTTTCTGTGCTTGAGTCCATGAAACTTATAGGCGCATCGTCTTCTGTCTCTGTTGCGGAGTCCATTGATGCCAAATTATTCTGTCGTGGTGCTCCACCTAGCGGCTCACCACTAGCATTTTTACTCTCCTCAACAGTTTCTTCCGTCTTGACCACTTGGCGTTGACTGCCATCGTCATCTTCCTCCATCTCAGCCGTTTCCTTGAAGTCGTCTACCCGCTTCTTCCCGCGTTGAGGTGAGTCTATTGCTCTTTTTCCGAGCCTACTTTGTTCGGAGGGTTCCACATCGTCGTGACTGTCGAAATTCTGTAATAGAACTTTCACTCGAGCAGCAAGCCGTCTCACTTTGACGTCTTTTTGAAGTTCCCAGGGAGCCTCACGAAGCTTAGACATGAGCTCGATCACTTGATTGTCAGCTCTCGCATTCCAAGGACTTTCCATCCGGCACGTGTCAAGAATCCAATCGAGCGTTATGGTCACCCGTTGCATTTCGACTGGTGCAAGTTCCCCCTTTGCACATGACGCCATTGCAGTCAAAGCGTAGACGACGAAATCCTTCTCCCCATCTGCAGTGCTCTCAGCCGGCATAGACTGAGAGACTTCTTGCGATGAGTCCTTCTTCCTGAGTCTTTCTAGGGTGGTCGAGAGAGGTGCTAGTCCTCTGTGGCAGCGTAGAGGCATCAAATTAGCTCGATGCAATGGCAGGAGCTCACGACTTGGAACTTTACCTTGCGAGTCCTGCACGAACACCCTGGATACTAACTAGCGCGACAAACTCATGCGCATGATGATAAAACTGACCGTACCGCGCTGCGTCCGCTTCTGAAAACGGGCTTTGCAGCACGAGCTTCACTGCTATTCGGAGCGGATTGGTCAATTGCTTGACACTGTCGTGTTTTGCCGACGCAACATCTCGAAAGTTCGTCTCCAACGCGTTCACGAGATCGTCGAGCACCTGTCGACATTCGGACGCTGGAGCAGCCACCGCTCGCCTGGCCAGCGCCGCTGCTGGCAACTTGATCCGCGGTGTCTTGTCACGCATGACGCAAATCGAGAAATGCAGCAGCCAGTTTTTTCTATAGTCCGTAATAATGGAAGCAATATGCTTGAGTGATGACTGAAACACACTACTATTTCCGGACCATAACTATTTCATACGAATATCGATGCATATTTAAATATGTAGGTATTCAATAGCCTTTTAAGCACTAACATGTCACTTAATGCAATACAAATCACATCAATGTATTATAAAACACAAGTTCGTAGCTGCTCGCGAGATGCTGAGCAGCACTTCATCGCATCCACTTGCTGCCATGCCGCTCACTCATCCTTCTGCGACTCAAAGAGCTGGTACTCGACCTGGAAGAGCGCCGTGATGAGCAGCATGCGGTCCTCGGGTGTCGAGTCGCGTGGAAATTCGAGCACATACTGGCTCACAGCCCAGCACATGCGGCAGAACGCTCCAGATCCGCCTCCATAGGTCCGCTGGAGGTGCGCAACGATCTCTCCCTTGGTGTCCAGCACATCGTACACTGCGTCGTGCTTGAAGCACGTGGCTCCACAACAGTTGTTCACACGGCCACAGCAGCTCGTGTTGGTGCGGAGCGAGTAGCGAGTCTCGTACGTGCCATCGGGCAACGCTCGATCAATGTCCGTGTAGGTCGTGGCAAGGCAGCATGCCGACATGCAGCGGCCAAAGTAGGGAGAAAAGTCCTCACGCACTCGACCGATGCGCACGGGCGACTCGCCAGCCGTGAAGCTCAAGTTCATCTCGAGCGGTGCGCAGCAGCAACCACCCAGCTTGAACGGACGGTCGATGATGTACACGTCTCCCGTGCCCTCCTGCACCGTGAAGCGCATCTTGAGCGGACGCAGCGAGGAGCAGCCAAGGAACGTCAAGCAAGTGCGCGAGAAGCACCCGCTCTCTTCCTTGGCGAACAGAAAGGTGTCGAGCGCCTCGAGCTCTTCGTTCTTTGGCTCCCACCCATCAGGATCGTTGGGGGCGTTCTTGACGACCTTGTTGACCGGCAAGAGGTGGACCTTGTAGCGGTTCTTGGCCTCGAACGGGATGCCGAACACGGCTTGGGCCACAACTTCGCCCACTTGCATCTTCTGCCGGACGACGACGCCATTCACCTCGCTGAGCGTCTGGGGAACAGCATGCTGGTGGGCCTTCATGCTTGGGAAAATATCGACAAAAAAGTCGTGGAAGAAGATTGCGATAGTACTCGATGGAGACTTGTGCTGCGCCTGGAAAGTTGTGGACTGGCGGCGCCGAGGAGCAGTCGGTAGGCATTTTGGGTCCGTTGGAAAGTCTGGTGATGTAGTGATGGGTACAAGCCGGAATTTGAATCACGAGGACCATGGGTGCATCACCACACTTTTTTCCATCTCACCACCAGCCGACATACACTTTTCGCGCTTCTCTGGCGCCTGTCAGATTCGTCGAAGCTGCTGCTTCAAGGTACGTGCGTTCTGGTCACCCGGCTGAGTGTTATGCCTTTGGGTTCATGAGATCGTTGTCGGCTTGTCATGAGACCATCCGGAAGGCCTTTACCCATTTCCAGTGTGACCAAAAGCGCCAAACCATCGAGTTGGAATGGCGTGATGGCGACCTGGAATGACAGCATGGCGAGTTGATGACGGCAGAATTGGGATGGAGTCTTCCCCTCGAATGAGAACTGAAGGGCGAGTCGATCCTTCTGGCACGAGCAGAAAGCTCGAGAAGAATTCATTGACAAATCGCGCATATCATTCACCCTCGGCGCGGTGATCTCGTGGTAGGTACACCTGGTGCGTAGATCGGGCTCGGCATGATACCTGCTGCTGCGTTGTGGGTGGCGTTCGAGTGGTCTCTATGAGACGTGACTTCAGACTCGGATGAACCGGTGTGGGCTTTGCAGCGATGCTGCTGGCCAGCCAGCGTGGAAGGGAACAACGAGCTGACTTCGCACGAGGGAAGACTGCAATGCACATGCGATGACTCATGGGCAAGCGAAAGGATCGCAGGAACGATCTTGGTGGTGATGATCCCAGCGAGCCAAGAGGAGTCTCGACCGAAGGAGGACTGGAGAGTCAGCAAAATGTGTGACGTGTGATGGCGTGACGCACATGAAACAACTGACTGGCAGAGCGTTGATTGACAAGCGCACAACTGGTACTGTCATGACGACCATCGTCAATGCGCAGGATGTGCACATGCGCGTGCTGCGCTCACTGGCGCCTCGGGACTTGGCCAAAAGCTGCAATAAAGTGCTAAAGGTCGAGTTCGAAGAGCTCCAGTTGCTGCTGGGTGATGCCAAGAGCGCGTTCAACAAGCTCAAGGAGGTAGAAAAGGCTGTGGCGCAACTCCAGCAGGACAAGGCGGGCAGTCGACGAGCGACGAGCCTCAAGAAGCTTACTGCAGACACCAGCTCTGTAGGGATCAGGCTACAAGCTGGCGTTGAGGCCTTGGGGCGTGGCGGTGTTGCGCGTGAAAGTTCCGGATGTGGAGAGGTGAAATTGTTGCTCGGGAAACGTGAGCCGGAGGATGAGGAGACGGAAGTCAAGCGACGACGCAGAGGCAGCAAAGATGGCAGTGGTTCATCACCAACACTGCTTGAGGCCGCGCAACAATGTATGAATGTCGTGTCTTGCAAGACTGTGTCCAAGGCGGACCTCGATAGCGCCACCAAGGATGCCAAGGAGCTTGTCGAGAAGCTAGGGCAATGCAGTGATGGTGATAGGGATGCAGATGCCGCACTCTCAGTGCTTGAACCAGCGCTCCTGCATATTACGAAGCGGTTCGCCAAGCGCAAATTGGTCAACTTGGAGTTAGTCCAATTGGTTGATGCCATTTCAGAAGCATGCAAGACCTCCAGATTGCGAGAGACGCTTCAAGAGTAAGTTCGGCAGCATTCTCACCTGTCCGGCGAATGAGTAACTAATCTTTCATTTGAATCACCAGAACAGAAATGTTGATGCGACGATTGACGTCAAAACTGTCAGGCAAATGCACAACTGAAGTGAGTATTGGAGACCAGCTAGGAACAGACAAACATCAGAGCCAAGTCAAGCAAGAAAGCGCGACTACCCCCAATCATTGGGGCCCCAATGCGTCAAAGCCCGATCAAACCAATCATGCTCAAGTAAACCCATCGGAAACTACTCCAATCCCATGCAATAAGTCCTCTTCAAAGTCGAAATTTGCAGCAGTGGAGCCGGCGGTCGAGATAGCTGAGGCGCTGGCATCTTCTACTCCTGGAGACCAAGAAGCTCAGCTATTCGAGCTCATCAAAGCTGTCGAGAGGTCGTTTAGTCAGATTCCAAAGAAGCATATTCGTGCCTGCTGCAGTCGGCTCATGCCTATCATGTCGCTGATCGTCAAGTGGACCCAACAGCAGCCGATTGATGGCAAACGATTCAAGCGGTACAGACAGTTCATCGAGAGTGTACATCGCTTCTCCGAGCGTATACCCGACGCAAGTTCCAAGCTTGGATTTGTTCGGTAAGTTTTCCCACAAAGCATCAATGCCCTCCTGATATGATCGTGCGTTCTAACCGTCGCTGATGATTTCGCGTGTCTGTAGGCGAGTGGGACCTTTGGCGGCAAGAATGCAGATTGGAAACGGTGTGGCAGATTCAAAGAGATTGAAACAACATAAGAAAACGAAGAAGTCCTCCAAGAAAAAGTAGGTGCTCCCACAGCACCAGGCGTAGCATTTGCATGGGCTTTTCGGGTAACAAGTGGTACGACTGCAAATCGAATCGACCATCCTTGTTACTTCGTCACGTGATTGTGTTTGTCCACGAGATTTCACAATTGGCCGTTGATATGTGTGCCCGCCATCGTCGTTGCTGCGATCACAAAAGTCAACGGGGATAGCAACCACAATGGCTTAGTAGACTTTTTTTACTGAGCTGTTTTCGAGCAAATTGGATTGTCATCCTCCAAGGTTTGATAATCAAACTCACCCAGTTGTGACCTAACAGCGTTTGGCATAACGAAAGGAAGTGTTGTGGAGACGTGGCGTTCAGCATGATGACTACTTCCGCACCAGTTTATATCGTACCAAAGTGCAACTCTTTGTCATATCGTAGTGCCAAACAGATCGAAGGAGGACAACTACAAAGTAGCAACAGAACAAGTACTGTGTGCTGCACAGCACACTGCGCGCTAAACTCTGTACGCCAAAAATAAGGCACCTAATGCAGGCACTAGATAGAGCCTCTTGATGAGGGCCCTCAAAACGACAACATTCTGTTCGTGTCTTTTGCGAAGGTTCTCGCAGAGAGTAGAAGTATCCCCTCTCTATTTCAATGTCGGAGCCATAAGCACAGCGACAGAGTCGAGTGGCAGTCCATTGTGAACGATCAGTGCCCTCTCGAGTACGATTAGTTCTTGTGCTCATTTACGAACGGAGCATATATCGCATATGTCCCTTTACTTGTTCCCCTCGAAGTCGATGTGGCTATGCCGAGTGCCAACGACAAAGACTAGGTGTCAACTAGCGCCGGGGACACGCTTATCGTAGCTAATGTACTCTCTCGGGAAATAATCAAGCACACGCTGCGCAAGAGCTGCAGTATATGCGGTGGAAAAAATCATATCCTATTTTGCGATTAATTCAGGTTGTCCTCTTGTGGTGGTGACGTCCACGTGAGGCCTACTATCTCGAAGCTGCCTTTCCAACAACACAGACCAATACTCTACAATGTTAACGCAGCGATCACTGTTCTGGGCGAGTATCAAGGCTAGGTGCGAGCTCACTTTGCGATTTCCCTCTCGCCTCTCAGCCAGGTCTCTGAGACTCTCTCTCTAACCGCTGCCGAGCGACAATGAAGTTCTCCTACCCAATCATGATGGCTGCTGTGTGCCTTGCTGAAAATTTCTCCATCGGAAGAGCTTTCACCCCGACAGGGTACTCAACTTTGGCATGTTCAGGGGACCAGCAGAGTTCTGCCTACATCAGTTTGGCGGGCCTTTTGGCGGAATATTACTTCCAAGGCTGCGCCTCCGATTCGGGGTATGATCTATTGTACTCGACTTCGGTTCCGAGTGACGAGGAGTGGGCGCTCATTTGCAGCTCGGCGGACTGTCAGTCGCTGATTGCATATGTCATCGCAGCTAGCCCACCTGACTGCATTTTGACAGTCCCGACCAGCGGTCTGGATATGAATGTGTTTGAGTTCGCGGACAGTTACGACGACCGCTGCACAGCACTCTTGAATCCCACGACGGCGCCGACGCCAACACCAGCGCCATCTTCCACGGCAGAGTCGACGACGGATGAGCCCACAACCGATGAGTCCACGACGGACGAACCCGCGACCGATGAGTCCACGACGGACGAACCCGCGACCGATGAGCCCACGACCGATGAGCCCACGACCGATGAGCCCACGACCGATGAGCCCTCCACGCCAACCGTGACTGCTGCTCCCCACCTCAACTGCGGAGGCGAAGAGCAGTAAAGCAGATCGAGTGCAATGAGCACAAGCCTGCCACCTCAACTTTCAAGGTCCATCCATCCAAACTCATGACCTAATCGTTCCAAAGCCAAACACACTCAAATAAACACCACCACGCACGTCGTTCGCGTTGACTCGTTTTTCCATTCCCATCGTTCGTCTACATCACTTCATCCCCACCACCACCATCACCTCGCCCTTGCCGCATCAACCTGCTCACACGTCACACATCGGGGGTACGCGTCGGTTTACACTTTTTGGTAACGAGCACCTCGACCATGGAGCGCAAGCTACCGGTGATGGAGCGCGTGCTGCGGCGCATGGAGCGGCGTTCGCTGGTCGCGGGGAGCGCCGAAGCGCTCGCAGCGGAGGCGCAGGACGTGCGCGAGCGACTGGCGGAGGCGTCGGCGGCGCTGCGGAGGCTGCGGGAGGTGCAGCAGGCGGTGAACAAGCTGACGAGCGATTCCGGCGGGAAAAGCGGCTGCAGAGGAAGAGGAGGCGTGCAGGAGCTGCTGGAGGAGGTGAAGGGCGTCGAGGGCGAGTTTAAAGACGCGCTGGAGCGGTTTCGAGCGGGATTCGCGCGGAAAAAAGAGGAAAAGAAGAAAGTTGGCAGGGGGTACGAGGAGGTTGGGGAGAAGAAGGAGGACCAGAGGAAGAAGCTGAGGACTCGAGGCAGCAAGAAGAAGGAGGAGGAGGAGAAGCAGGAGGTGGTGGAGAAGAGAGTTGAAAAGCATTCGAGACCAAAGGTGGACGGTGAGAAGAAGAGGGAGGTGGTGAAGAAATTTCAGGTCGAGACCAAGCAAAAGACGCAGGTGAAAAAGACAGAGGTGGAGGAGATGATGCAGGACGACGGCCAGGATGACAGTAGCGAGACCGAGACGGAGGGGCGAGTGGAGGAAGAGGGCGAGTCCGAGTCGAGCGAGTCCGAGTACGAGGATATTCAAGTGCACAAGCGACCGGAAGTGGTCGTGATCGACGATAGCTCAGACGACGAAAGCTCAGATGAAAGAGATAACGAAGTGACTAAGGCTCACGATGAAGTCACGTCCGAGCAAATACTGCGGGTAAAAGTGGAGGAGCCTTCGTCGCAGAGACTTGACCTCAGTGCGATCATTCCAGAGCCGCAGAGGTTTGAAGACGACGATAGCCCTCTTTGGTTGTCTGCAAACTCGAGTGAGTCGGACGAAGATTTCCCGGCCATATCCCAACAAGAAGATGATGACCAGCCAGCTGTGCCCAAAGGGCATTCTACTACGATTAGCAGCGACTCAGACAGCTCGGACGACTCTAGTGAGTCAGGTGAAGAGCTGGATCGAGGTAGCCTGACAACCGACTACATGCGGAAGCTTGCTGAAAGTCTCGGTGGCTCAGGCGATCAGCCGCCAGAATACGCTCCAGTGCCTGGACGGCAACCTCTTTCGCGCTCTCATCCAGCGCGGTCTCAGCTTCTTCCATTAGCCCGTACCTGCTTGAAGCGAGCAGGGAACTCGTTCAGCCTTGAGCAAAGTGGTTGGCGTGATGATGTAGCGATTGTAAGGCAACTGCTGAGTAATATTGGCGCCTCAAAAGAAGACAAAGAACCATTAGCCTTAGTTGCACGAATCGCTTCAAAGGCTATTGACCAACTTAATCGTCGACTTCGACGAGCCGATCCAGCTCTATTTACTCGGCTCGCTATAGATAGTCTTCTTCGAAGTATCAAGGACGCGTGCTCCGCGCGACCAGATGTGCGGCAATACCTCGAAAAGTATCTGGGAGATTTTGATTGCGAATTATTGATGGTAGGCTGGCTAACAGATCTTATATCTGGTGACAGGCGAGTCGGAGAAGTGGGGAATACAGCGATGGATCTGATGAGCGATGGACGATGGCGGCCAGACTACCCTAAGTACTGGTCGCTTGCGCTGCAAGCCGATTATGTGACACCGACAAAGATGGGTGCCTGGGCCTGCCAACTGGTAAACGCACTTGAAGAAGCATTCGTCTGGGCAATTCAAAATCAACCGTCTACAAATGATTTGGATCGCATTGTGCGCGCAACGAAGCTTCTCATTCTTCCGCTCAGCGATCTCACACCTCCTCAATTGGAGACGGTCATAGAAGCAGCCGACTTCCGCCTCTTTATGTGGAGCATTGCCAACTTCGCAAAACAAGTGTCAAATTTGAACAAGGAAATTGCGGGAAAGGCCGATCGGTAAGTGCCAGATCCCTTCGCCATTTTTGCTCGATTGACTTCTAACCCTTCAATATGCAATAGAGTTGCCGAGCGCTTGGCTTCAGTTCTCGACAGGGCTCACGCTCATTGAGTTCGTTACTATGGAAGATGAGTCATTCCCTGCCATGTGTGCTATGTTGAGCTTCAAGCATCCTTGTGAACAATTCGACTGAATCAAGAGATGTTTGTCAGCAACTAACTAATCCCCAACGAATGTGATGGAAAGAGTATTCCAGCGACCACAAACGACGCAGAGCATTCAATATGGATGAACGATATGTCTCTTTGATTCGTGGAGCTATCAATTACCACAGAGCTGAGTTGAAACGAATCTATACGACAAGTACTTACCAATAGGTTGTTGACGATTAGAAGCTAGAGAACTTGTGGGACTTCGGTGTCAATGCTTTAGCAAATGCCCCAGCAGGATTCTGGTGTTGGGTCCCGTTATCAACTCTAACAGAAACGCGTTCTTCCGAGTCATCGCTCGTTCCCTCAGATTTGTTGGCGCTTCCGTGTAGTTGCACTGGGGATTTGTAGAGCAACCATAGCGTTACTTGAATGACACCGAATACTGTGGCAGCAACACTTGGAGCGAAGACAAAGGGGTTCCACAGTACTGTCGAATACCCCGTCCAGAGAACGCCGTTCACAAAATTCATGACGCAGAACATAAGCGGTAGCGACGCGTTCGATTTCGTTCTGACAACCTTCACAATTGTCGCTAGTGGTGATCCAAACATGACAATGCTGGTAACCACTACAACCCAGCCGAGTACAATCCCTTCTCCATGTCTTGACTGGCCTGTCACTTTCGTAGAAGCCAGCAGAGTATAGACAAACACAGCTGCAGTGGTGAGAAGTCCGAGCGAGCACATTTTCCACACGTAACCACGATCGGTCGTACACTGATAATATATGGCGATAAAGCCAATCGCAGTGACGACTCCAAGCGCGTTCGTCGCGAGCAGCGGAACGTAGTCTTCAATAATGCAGGAGTACATGACAACAGTTGAACAGTTGACGAAGAGCGAGACGACTGGTAGAAGTGCAACCTCACCAACATCTCCGCGTTTGTAAAGCGCAAAGTGGTCGGGAAACGGAGAGATTCGCAGGATCACAGACGATATTGTCGACAAAACCCGAAACACAGTCAGAGCCGACGAGGATCCCATTCTGCTGTTCAAGAAGAAAGAGGTATTGTTGGCTGGCTGGCCAATTTGAATGTGCGCCCAGCCTCAAGGACAGCTCAGGGACAACTCGTAGGCAACTGCATGGATAGATTTTCATGAGTCGCGCACCGTCAACACCGAGAGTTCGTAATCAGCGGTACTGTACAGTACTTCTCGCAGAGTGTGTGGTACCACCGTGCAGATTACGGTGCTCATAATCCAAGAGCACCGGAGCAGCTCGCCGTAGCTTCAAGAATACATGGAGAAGATCTCACTACGACATCTTTGTGTGGTGTATATGCTGGTGCTCGTGAGTTAGAGTTCTATTGACGGTCACCACCGATCTGCACTTCATCAAATCTCTTGCCAGGGAGCCCAAATGAATCAAACAGTTAGGTTATTATGGTTAAATCATTGCATCAAGCGAATTGCTGAGGAAGAGATAAACGAGATCTCTTGACCACGAAGTTTTCGGGCAGAATAGCAAAGATGATTTCACCTCAATCCTTGATGGCTAAGAGATGGACAAGCATTTCAATCATCATATCCATCTATCACTCATTGGTTTCCGCTCAAGCGAATCTATCCAAAACTTGATCATCTTGGGTGCTCACTTTGCAATTTCCTCTACCTAAAGCAAGCTCAGTTTGCGCTCCACTCGGTCAAGATGCAAGCCAAGTTGGTCCTGATGCTGATGCTGGGGCTCACCATGGCCATCACCGTTCTCCAGGCGACTGCTGATGACGTCCCAGCTCATGTACATCCTGCTCCACGTGGTCTGTCGAAAGACTCGGCTACTCTTCACAATTATCGTCCGTTGCGTCGCCACAAGTCATACCGCGAGCGATCGCGGTTACACAAGAAGCCGAAGCATGCCCCTTCTGGCTCGCCCCGCAGACTCAAAGAGAGCAGCTTGCTCGAAAATGGCTACTATGACAACGACTATGACTGCGGCTACTACGACCGCAGGAGCCACTGCCACGGGTTTGACGACGACAGCTCCTACGACGACAGCGACAGCTATGATGACAGTTACGACAGAGGCCACGATGACTGGTACGGAGGAAACTATGGGTTGGTAGGTGTTTACGGCTTCGGGCCAAGCTATGGCTACAGCGGCTATGGTGCTTATGGAGGTTTCGACCCGTTCTTTTACGGCTACGAAAACGCCGAAGCGCCGGTAGAGGCGGCCTCGACTCCAGGTGACACGGTTGAGATTGAAGCAGAGTCTGCAGCACCATCGAAAAAGCCCAAGTCAGAGAGGAAGCCGCAGCAGAAGCCATCTACAGTAAAGAAGGCGGAGAAGAAAGCGGGGAAGGCGTGAGAACTGTTTACATCGCTGTGGCAGGCATCTTTCATACGCCTCTGCCGAGTAGAAAGCGCATATGTGTGAGTTATAATGACATGAAGTAAAGGTTTCAATGGATATGGTCACAACTCAAAAAAGAAATCTATATGTTGAGAGTGACTTATTCAATCTTCAAAATCATCTTCGTAGCAACTGTCACGATCAACAGGGTCTCCGCGTCGACCTTTTGCTCCGGAAGCAGAACGTCGACGCACAACTCCTCTGTGAGCGTGGTTACGTGGCGATAGAGGTGTATCTTCGCCTTCGATGAGCTCCTGGATATCGTCGCTATCACAATCAGTGTTGTTGTCACTCAAGTGGTGTCCGTTGCTCCCATGAAGATGCTTCTTTTTAGGCGAGGCAAATTCTAACGAGCCTCGAGCGATGTTCATCGATGGTACTTCCTTTGATGTCGGTGATGAGGCCTTCGAATCCCAAACTTTTGGCGGCACTGGTGACGGACAAAGTGGCTTTTCACCAGGAATGTCCTCCTCTATACCATCATCATCGTTACAAAAATGAGATCCCTTCTGCTTGTGCTCTTCACGCTGACGATCTTTTCGCCGTGCATCTGCATCACGCAATGGGCGAAGAAACGGATGCGAAAGACATTCCGTAGCCGAGATTCGAATTTTTGGATCTAGCTGAAGTGTCCGTGTTAGGAAGTCGAGTGCTCCATCGGGAAGTTCAATGCCCGTAAGGATATCTGTGAGAGGCTTTGTGATTGATTGAGCCATGGTTACTCCGCGGGGTAGTCGAGCCGAGAACACCGGTGGTAAAGGACCCAATACGCTTTGAATAAGGTTGCTGTTTGCCAGTAACATGAGCATGCATATCAGTTACGCATCATGTAAATGACTAATCAGCAAGCACCTTACAGCTGGTCTAGTTGCGTGTTGCCTGGAAAGAGTGGCCGTCCAGTCAAGAGCTCAACTAGCACACAGCCAATGCTCCACACGTCAGCATTGAATGTGTACCGGTCCATTCTGGTGGGCAGGTGCAATCTTAGATAGGGCTAGCTCGTCAACTGATATAGATGGGCAGCGTACCTCAACTCTTGCTCAGGTGGACGATACCACCGGGTCGCGACGTAGTCAGAGAGCGGGTCACCATGGTAAAGCACCACGCGTGCAACACCTGGTGGTTGATAAGTAGATAGATTAGCCCTCTACTGCTGAGCTGATCCATGGCCGATACTAACCAAAGTCACACAGCTTAATGTCTCCGTGCTCGTCAATGAGAATATTGTCAGGCTTGACGTCTTTGGGAACAATGTGTTTGTATCATTTAGTGTGGAGCTTTGAGTGAAAAGCAATTAGAAAAGCTTGCCTCGGTGGATCACTTGGTTGGAATGACAGTACTGAAGGGCCAGACAGAGCTGGTAGATGAACTTTTGCGCCTGATGAGGCTTGATTCCTCGTCTGTTACGAGACAGGATCTACATCGTAGTCTCAGTGGACTGAGCTCATTTCATACACTCTACTGATCGCACCTTGGTCATGCCCTCACGAACAAAATCAAACACGAGATGGAGCAAACCTTCGTGTCGAAAGCTTTGGCGATAAGACACGATGTATGGATGATTGAGCATCGAGCATGCTTGGATTTCGCGCTTCGAGAGCTGCTCATCTGCCATATAAGTTCAATAAGAGTCTGTCGCGAGTCGACTTGGTGCTGGAAAGCTCATACCCGCAGCGCTTTTGAACTTTTTGATCGCGACGACATCTCCGGTAGCCTTGCAATACAGCAGCAAGCCAATTAGCAATGCAGCTTCACGGCACTCAATCTGGCCGAAAGGCACCTTCTCAACCGCCTTGTAGACGACACCATAGGTTCCCTCACCAATCACCTTCTCAACTACATACTTGTCCATCGTACTAGCTGATCTTACCAGCAGCGAAAAATCAATCTGAGCATTCGCCCTCAAACGTTTTCAAGCAGACTCAAAATAAACACCTCTGCAGTATGTTCAGCATATTTTCATTTGCACCTTCCCTGAGAAAATCGAGCTACCACCCAGAGAAGTTCCCAAAGCCGCCTTTGCTAGCAGTCACCTTGGACTTCTTCTTGCTCTCAATTGCGGCAGGCATCGTCGGTCCGTCTTCTTCGGCTGACCGTTTCCCTGCCGACTTGCTACTAGATTTCGCAGCCTTCAAATATTTCCCCACGCTTTCTTCCTTGGTTGTCACGGTGCTTGGAATTGCGGCGATGTCGGCGTCACCAATGTCGTCGTAAGCGACCCAGTCATTTCCTACCTTAACAACCGTTCCCTTCGCCCGAGGCTTTGCTTCCTCTGCGCGCTTTGTCTTGGTGACCTCTAGCACATCAAGACCTTGGTTCTTGGCTTCTTCATACTCTTTAAACGGATTGACAAACACCTGAACACCTGTGATGCGGACGTCGTCAATCGGACGATCTTCACCGCCAGTCTCGACTTGCTCAATGGTATCCACAACATCCATGCCTCCAACAACATGGCCAAAGACTGAGTGCTTCTTGTCCAGATGCTGGCACGGCTTAAACGTGATGAAAAACTGGGAACGGTTTGTGCTGGGTCCCGAATTTGCCATGCTCAGTACTCCTCGCGCATCGTGACTCTGTGTGGCGGCACGTCAATAATCAGCCTAGAAATCGTAAAGTTAGAACGCGAACTCGTAGCAACGTACCAGTCGACTGTCAATTTCGTCGCGAAAGGGCTTCTTCCAGATGGAGTCACCTCCACGCCCCGTGCCGGTGGGATCGCCGCCTTGCATCATGAAGCCCTTGATGATTCGATGGAACACCACACCATCGTAGTACTTGGCCTCACACAGACTCATAAAGTTGTCTGCCGTCTGCGGTACGAAGTCGCAGTGGATCTCAAGGTTAATGTCACCGTAGTTTGTCGAAAGACGCACGAGGCCCTTCTTCTTCATCTTTCGAACCGTCTGCCAGCGTTCATCCAGCAATTCCTGCTCTGTGATTGCAATACCCGCTGTTCGTGTGACTGGTGCACGAGCACTCGACGTGAAAGAGCTCGAAGCCTCTCCATCAGTGAAACGAGAGTACTGGAGTTTGCCACTGGTCGAACTAGTTTGACCTTCCTGACCTGTTTTCCCTTCGCTGGTGACTGCCCCATGAGTTAGCGACGCCACAATCTTGTCCTTCTCGCTGACATCATCGTCTCCTCGCTTGATCTTCTCAGCGAGCTGTCTCTTCTCCGCGCGCTTTGCCTCCAACTGTGAAAGGTGCACGCTCACACTCCTTACTTTGAGAGATAACAATCCCAAATGCGAGATCACATACCTCCTGGAGGATCCGGTCTGTAGCAGCGTTTGTACGGATATTACGGGCAGCAGTAGATTCTGTAGCTGATTTCTGCGTATGCATAGCCTTCGTTAGTTTCCTTGTTCACAAGCATGAGCAACTCCGAGATGGCGTCCTCACCGAGTCGTTTGCCTTGGCGCGACGCAAGTGCTCGAAATTCTCAATCTCGCGGTTCGAGTAGTCGAGCGGATCCTGCAGGATGATAATGTCCTTGCGCTTGAACTTTTCGCCTGAGAGGAGGTCCTAATGTGCTCAGCTCGTCAGACTAGTGTTTATTGAAACGGGAAAAAAGCATTGGACCAAGCGCACCGTCCAATTCTTGGCCTTGATGTTGAGCTCCTCGATGGCGTCGAAGGCAAACACGTTACCCGTGGTCGCAATCGCCGCGATCTTGGTGCTGTCCGTGAACACCTTGTACGTCACGGGGCAAAAGTACTCTCCCTGCGAGTTCTTGCTGAATTTGAGCTGGATCAGGTCCTTCAGAGCCAGCGGCGCCCCCGACACGGGGTTCTGTCACCATTTCAGCACCACATTAGAGCCTTGTGCATCTCCCACGCAAAACGACTGGCTGGGAATCAGCGACGCACGATCTGGTGCTCCTTGACGAACGGCACGACGGCCTCCAGGTCGAACAGGTGTCCCTCCCGCGTGCACACGGGGTTCTGCCACGCTCCCATTAGTATTTCCCACCACAGCAGCACCCCAAGCAGCAGCAGCAGCGGACCTCAAACGGACGCAACGTGATGGCGCAGCAGTTGAACGGCAGCCCTAGAAAAAACGCGTGAGCCTCCTGCCGCCGAGAGAACGCGCAGTTGGGCACCGTAACCACGCACGCTTGTAGGCACGACGCGTCTCCTGCTTCTTGCCGCCATACAGGAACTTGTGCTCCGTCTGCGTGATGAAGAGCCGATCCTTGCTGTGGCGGTTCTTGCCCATGTTGCTCGTGGGAAAAAAATGCCGTTTGAACAGTGTGGGGATCGTCTCAGCCAATCACAGCGCTATCAATAGTATTTTCAGCCAATAAAAAGCTTTATATTGATACGATTGGACAAAAAAATGCTGAATTACAAAGATGATTGGCCGGATGCGATTGCAACCGGCCAATCGTAAGGCGAGGGAGCACAGTTGATCAGCAGGCTTGGCATCCGACAAACCAACCAACATGATGCGCAAGGTGGCGGCGACTGCGAGCGTCGCTGCGCGTCGCCAGGCGGCTGCACACGCCCGCCAAGTAGCTAGAGCGTCCCCTCTACATCTCTTTGAAGTGTCTGCGAAGTTTGGCGCTCGTCCGATGGCTGCAAGAAAAGTTCTGGCCGCTCGAAGCTTCGCGACGTTCGCCAGCGTTTTCGACCTCGCGGCCTCGATCGCAGCCAAGGAGACGAGCACTGAGGCGCGCATCGAGGCGCTAAATGCGCTGCAGCTACCGTCGGCCACTGACGTCGACAAGTTGGAGCGGGACCGGCGCGCGCTCGAGCTCGTGGACAGCGGTGCGCTGCTCGGCGCTCTGGAGCTGCTCAAGGACAGCGACTCGATCGCGGCGTCCTCGCTGTTGGTGCCGGCGTTCCTTGCGCTCATCCGGCTGTCCACAGAGCCCGTGGTGGTGCAGGAGCTCGTGAGGCTCGAGGCTCCAGACGTGTTCGCGCACTTCTTGCGGCTGGACGACCCGAGGCTGCAGGCGGCGGCGTGCCTCGCGCTTGGGAACGTGGCGCTCGACCCGTCGGCAGAACAAGCCGTCGCGACTAACTTTGTCGCTTCTGCGGTGCTGCACGCGGCGTCGTGTCCACACGAGGCCATCAAGCGCGCGGCGGTGACATGCCTGGCCAACATCGCGGGAGGCTCGCGGGGACGTGAGCTACTGTGCAACCCCGAGACAATCGGCTTCCTGGCCGAGCTGCTCGAGAACGACGAGTTTTGTACGTGGCTGAAGACGTGAGTGTTGACATGAGTAGCGAATGACCTGGAGCATGCTTCATGTCGGAACAGCCGACTCCATGCTCAGCGCGACGGCCTTCGCTCTCGGCAACATCTTGGCTGGACACGACATTGATGCGCAAGACTTGATTCGGGAGGTAGGCAACCGTTTCAAGCTGAGATCGCGTTGAATTCTGGTCTGTACTGATCTCGATTGATGCGATTCAGATTGGCGCGTTGCCTCAGCTCGTGATGCTTTTGTCACCTGCGTTTTCCGAAGAGACGAGCAGCAGTGCGGCATGGGCGATCCACCACGCTGTTCATCTGAACCACTCAAGCCAGAGCCTTCTGGCCAGTGCCGGTGGGCTTTCGCTTCTTGCGCACCACCTTTCGGCTGCTACCGAGACCCTGCAGACCAATGCACTGCTCGCCCTCAATAGCGCAATTGTGTCCCACGAAGAGAACCAAGCGTGGTGTCGTAGCGATGACGACATCGCAGTGCCGGTGGTGGATCAGCTCAAGCGAATCGAGCGAGATGAGGGCGATGACCTGAACGCCAGTGCCAAGCAGGCGTTGAAGTCACTCCTTGATCAGCTATCATAGCACCGTTCAAGGCGTTGCCGGCCGCAAATCAATACATGATGAATTGACCCGACCAGTTTCCATGGGATTTCATATTGATGAGATCATCCTCAATCTGACCACATCCCGTTCAAGAGTGAGATGTGCCTAAGTTGGAAGATGCGATCTTGGACGGGTGTTGCAACTCAATAAAAGTTCCTCATGACATCGCTCGACTATGCGGAGAAGGCGGCCCTCTTCCAGAGCTCAACCAGACATTCTTTCAGAGGTGCCTGTCGGCGGTGACGGTTGGTGCATATGCACGCCGAGCGATTGCTGACCCAGAGTTCCGTCAATCGCTTGACCTATATCTCCAGTGGCGTGACACCGAGACTCCTCTTGCTAGTAGCGAATACCTGAGCCGTGGGTGGCACGGATGGGCGGCTCGCGAGATGACGACCAACACGAAGAACTCGCTCAAGCTCAACTTCTTCCGGCGCTTCCATAAAATGATCAAGCGGACATACCATATTGGCGGGCACGAGGCGTACGACATGTTGAGAAAGATTCTCGCTCCAGAGTACGATGGACCTGACCTCGAGATTCGAGCGTGGCGGGCTCAGATACCACGATCTCCCAATGGACAGCTCAATGACACGCCGCATGCTCTATTGCCACTGACGTACACCTTCTTGGCGGACATTGAGGAATGGAACCGACGGTTTGTCGGAACACCTGGGTTCCAAGAGCTCCGTACTTTCAGCTTGCTGCCCTACAAGAACGGCTTCACCTGCAGCCATTTCAAGTTGTGTAAGTACGGCCTTCGTGGGCTTTTACGACGAGCTGGAGTAGAGGTACCCGCTGAGGGAAACGACTGGAACGAGGTAGCCGACGAGTACTGGCGGGAGCTCTTCCGTATCGACCGGTTCGAGACCTCGAATCGCAGGTTTGCCGGTCAGATAGTCACTGATGGGAAGGCGGTCTCGATTGTGCTGCGGAAACCCGCACGAGACAACATCGCCCGAGTACCTCGCGAAGAAGACTTTGATATTATGTGGGGCCTGGACCCGGGGTACAGAGATCTCTTTGTGGCAACGAACCAGCTCGGTGAGAAGCGTTCCTGCTCAACACGCGAGTTCTACGAAGACGCTCGATACACTAGTAGTCAGAAGAAGCGAGAGGTATGGCAGGACCAGGATGTGGCTATTTCAGAAGCTGTACACCACATGCCGACCAAGAAGACCTCTTCCCTAGCTACACTCGAGCGGTATGTTCGGTTCATGATTCCTCGCGTGGACAGGCTGCTCAACTTCTACAGGATCAAGCCGTTTAGGAAGCTCAGACTGCGCTGCTATATCTACGCCAAGAAGAAGCTGCGCGCATTGTGTCTGGTGCTGACTGAGCTGGCTGGACAGCGGACTGTGGTAGGCTTCGGGAACTGGAGCAACAACGACACCTCTGGACGAATCAAGGGGCGACAGAAGGCACCAGTCAAGAAGCTGGAGCGCGAGCTAAGGCGATACTGCACCGTGGTCTCGATCGATGAATTTCGGACGAGCAAGCTACATTCGAGGTGCTGTCGCGAGTTGAGTTTCCAGTACAGCAAGCGCTTGTGCAAGGACGGTATAGAACGCACCTGCAAGATTCACAGCGTACTTCATTGTAGAACCAATGGCTGTCGTAGTATGACTGTGAATCGCGATGCGAATGCCTCCGAGAACATGCTGAGACACCCCTACGTCTCCTCCAAATTTGAACAACGTCCGTTGGTTTCCTCCTTGGCAAAACCTGAAACACCCAGCTAGCTGACGATCACGAAAAAATATGGTGACCTCATTCATTCGAAAACAACCCAGCAAGCATTCACATCAAGAGTCGCAAGCATGGGAGACAAAGCAGAGGGAGTGATACCTGAGGAGAAGCCTGAAAGGACTTCCACAAGGTCCAGGTCACGCAGCTTTTCCATGCGATTTCTTCGCCCCAAGCGTCGAGAAGTCAAGATTTCGTATTGGCAAATGTCGATTGCCTTTTACCACTGGCTGACGTGGATCTTCATTGGCGTCATGATGTTTTCCCAGTTCCTCTGCATCATTTGGAACACCATGACCACCAATGTCGACTACTTCTTCGGACACTACCCGGACTACGGTATCGCTCCCATCCTCGGACAGAACGACTACTCCTACTCGGACCGCATGGTCGTCTGCATGCAAGACGGAGCCAAGTACCGAGCCATGCTAGCTTCACAAGCTCTCGCCTCCGACAAAGCCGTGCTCATCGACGACACGGGAACATACAAGATCGGCTACCGACTGCAAAAGCGAGGAATCCACCAAGCTCTCGACCCCAAAGCTGAGCAAACCCTCACTGACTCGTGCAACCTCATCGCCAGCACATACGACAACATCGTGAGCGCCTGCCACCGACTCGGCTACACCGACCTTGTCACGGACATCATCCGGCTATCGGACGACGTCGACAGTCCGCGCACGTACGCCATCAACGACTCGTTGCCGATGTTGCTCATGCCACACTGGGACAACGCACCTTACGGCCGTCACGTCATTCCGACATCTGACGGCAACGCGTGCATGTTCCGCCTCCACGGTTCGTACGAAGACAAGACCCTCCCGAACGCGTTCATGCGTGGCTTGGATCGAAGCATTCGACTCGCACACACGGTCGAGTGGCTCAAGAGACCGGGTGGCGAGTGGCGTCATGGCTGGTACGAAGACTTGCAGGGCGACAAGTGGGTGTCGGAGATCCAGACGAACTCCCCGACGTCCATTCTCGACATGCCAGTTCGCCAATTCGACACGCGTACAGGTGTCGAGGCCGACTGCCAGCACTCGGACGTGTGTCGACAGATGAACTACTACGCACACTGGGGGACGCAGTTCGCCACGAACGACCGGTACTACGATGCGGACCAGATCTACATCGGCAACAAGGACGGCGAGGGTCTGTTCCTGTTCAAGAGCCATTTCAAGCGCATCGTGTCCATCAAGTACGACTGGGGGACGCTGCTCAACAACGCGTCCGTGGCACTGCTGCTCGTGCGATGGTTCGTCGCCATGGTCGCCATGCACCGGGGATACTTCAGTGGCGACGCCGACTGGCGAAGTGGTGGCATCGGCTGCATCGCGAGTGCTCGCAGCTTCACGTTCCTGCCATTTGCCATGCTTCCCAAACTCAAGATGATCCTGTGCGCGTTCTGGACCGTCGGCTGCAACTTCGAGGGCGAGCAGTCGGGATTGTCGGAGGCGTGGTTCACCATGTACCCGTCCATCGTCAGCTTCGTGCTCATCTACTACAGCGTGCTGAACGCGGGTGCCAAGGCGTTGCGTCGCCGAGTGTCGGACGTGTTGTTCGCGCCGACCATCATCGCGTTGTGCTTGCTGCACTACTTTCGCTTGGAGTTGGCTGCGAACGGGTATTTCAAGGGAGTCGATAGTCGCGTGTCGACGCTCGTGTTCTCGGACGAGGTGAACCACTTGCAACTGGTTGACTTCTTTCGGTCGGAGATTGCAGTGCGTTTGAATGGCCGAGTGATGGAGCTGGTTCGAGGGAAGATTGCGATTCTGGTGCTGAATGTGCTGCCGCTGGTGTTGTCTCGACCGCTACCAGCTCGGAAGCAGTACTTTGAGGATGCGGACAAGGTGAGCGGGATCGAGAAGGCGTTGGCGGTGCGAGCCGATAATGTCGGAGGTTTGTCTGGCGCTGTGGTGGCGAACGTGTGCCAGAAGGCGAGCAAGAAATCCGTCGTGAATGCTACACGCTCACTGATCCGCGAGATCAAAAACGACAGTGGAGCCGTCACCACGATTCAGCCCGCCGTGCGCCGCCCCGTTTTGGACAGCTACGATCTCGTTCGACTGGGCTACGTCGTGTTTGGAGGCAAGTACATCATGCGCTTCGACGACTGGGATATCATTGCCTCGATGGCAGCCATGCGCGCATTCTTCCAGCTGTGGAACTACCGCGTCGCAGTCTGGGTCCTCGATGAAAAGCTCAACTCGTTCGGCGGGAGCGGCGGCAACGTCAATGTTCGGCGGGTCCTGCGTAGCCAGGAGCCGATGATGTGCCGCCTAGACGACCCGAAGCTGCTGAAGATCAAGTTCTGGGACGTCTCTGCGGTCGACACGGAGTGAGCTCAGAGGCTCATGCAAAATGGACGAAACACATGACAGTCGATCAAAGTACATGTATCATTTTCGCTCGCTCGACTCGACTTCCAGCGCCACCACGCTGCCGAGCGGGCTCCATTTGCCGTCGATACGGTTTCTAGTCCTTGCTCTCGGATGCTTTCGACCCAAACTGCCGGCGCAACGAGCCCGGGGCCGCTGGGCATGGAAGAGAGCACTGGACGCGCACGCACAAAGCTCCACTCATAATCGACTCCCATGCATTGTCATAAAAAGCTGCTTATACGACTGCGCTGCCTGGTGCGCCGCTGGTCGCCAAGGAGCCGGCCTTCTTGCGGCGCTTCATGACTGCCTCTGCTGCCGTCGCGAGCGCGAGCGCCGGCGCCTGGTGCCCCACGGGTCCCTTGAGCGCGTCGATGAGCTCCTTCTGCACCTCAATCATCTCGCCCATCTTGCTCGCGAGCTCGTGGAACCGCCGGTCCATGAGCGCGACAAAGTCGACGAGCAGCGCGTTCGCGGGCTCCGCCGCCGCCATCGACGCCTGCACGTCCGCGACCTGCTCCTCGAGCGCCGCAGCGGGCCGCTTGGCGCCCACAGCCACGGCCACGGGCGCAGCACCTTCGTGCGCCACGCGCAGCTGCTGCTCAAACTGCTGCTGCGCGTGCGCCTGCTGCTTGAGCGCCCAGGCCACGTCCGCGCGCATCTCCTGCGCGAGCTCCTGCGCCTGCTCGTTCTCGCCGCGCGGCTCGCCCTTGAGCTCCTCGCTCGCCGCGGAACTCGCGCCGTTTGCCGCGGAAAGTGCGCCATTTGCGGCCGCGGAAGACGCGCTGTCCTCGCGCGCGACCTCGAAGCGCCGCCGGTGCTCGACCGAGTAGGCCTCGCCCTGCTTGAGGTGCGCCTTGGTGAAGTGCAATTTGAACTTTTGCGTCCGCATGGCCTTCTCGCAGCCCGGGAACGTGCAGATGATGCCGTTCTTGTGCTTGTTGCCCACCATCGTGCGGCGCTTTGCCTTGGCTGGAACCCGACGTAACCTCGCTTGGCAGGAGGGGAAGGCAACGAGTGCATCTTCCTGTACAAGAGCGACAATTGACTTCCAGGTAGTCCATGCTAGAAATGTTGTTAGAAATGCTAGGAATTTTGGCGGCCTCTGATTGGCTGATTCCAAAAGTGGTGGTCGGATTCGTGAAATGCCAGAACAGGGTAGCGGAATCCGCTATGGGTGTATGTAATACTCCCGAAGATTCCTGTACAAGAGCGGGAGGGGAGGCATATTCCTGTACAAGAGCCAATGTGTTACGTTTACGACGGATTGAGGCATTTTTTTTTCGACATATATTTTTGAAGAAAATGTTTACCAAAGCCACTTCAACTTGAAGCCGACTAGCTAAAGTAGCTGGGGGCGATGGCCACGTCCTCGAGCACGTCGAGCTGCGCGCGAGAGAACTGGCGCTTGGTCTCGGCCCAGTTGTCCTGGTGCGTGCGCCGGAACTCCAGCAGCGTCTCCTTCACGGCCTTCTCCAGGAAGGAGGCAGCCGGAGACCGCGCCTTCAGGTACAGGAACCGCCCCAGCTCCTCGAACATGGGCGGCACAAATGCCGGCGTCTCGTGCGGGAACGCGAGTACAATAGCACTCATGCCCAGAACACTGCGAGTCATGCGTGCCTCGGTAGTCGCCAAGCGATCCCGAGCCTGCTTCAGGTCCTCATCGGCCGTACCCTCCTCCTTCTCCAGCCGCTCAAGTCGTCGCCTCTGCTTGGGGAACTTGACGCGCGCCTGCGCCGCCTCGTCCGTGAGCCGCACGCTCAGATCCCGAACCGCTGACTCACTCTCGTTGTGGATCAGGCTGCGCAGCGCGATCTTGGCCATCGCCTGCACCTCGCGCTGCTCGTCCGTCAGGAACGACTCGACTAGCTCGTGCACGCGCTGCTTCTGCGCAGCAGAGAGCCCCGTCCAGTGATAGAACGCAAACGTCATGAGGAACCGAATCACGGCACCGCGCGTCTTCCACACCGGCGACCGCGCCATGAGCGCCAACAGGTCGAGCAAACCGTCCACGGTCCCGGCCTCGTGGTTCGTCGCACCCTCAAACAGCCGCAGCGACATGGAGACCGCATCTGACGTGTTCTTCGCCTGCACCGCAACTTCCGCCTTCGGGTGGTTCTGCGACAGCAGTGCCACTGGCAGGAGCTGCGCCAGCACGGCTGCAACATCTCGGGCCTCGCCAAACTGCCGGCAATCGTCCAGCCAGTGCATCGCTGTCTCCTTCGCATGAAGAGCGACCGCTGCAGCTTCATTCAGCTCGTCCCCGTCAACGTCTTCGCCCGAAGGAGCTGGACTTGAGGAAGACCAGTCAAGTCCCGTGGCAGCGACGAGTGGACCAATTGGGATTGCCGCAGCCTCAACTGGGGACGGAGGTGACGTAGAAGAAAAAGCGTAAGCTCCAAGCACAAACAGGAGCCGACCAGCACCTTGACGGATGATCTTGTACTGGTGCGTCAAAGCGTGTGCTGTGAGCACCTTGAGCACCCTATCGCACATCGTCGTAGTGATCGAACGGAGCAGGCTGATATCGTCAGGAGATGTGCGCGACATGGATGCGCCGAGGAAATGGACAACAATCACCTCTGTCAGCCCCAGCCACTTGGCTTGCCGGGCGTAGTCTTCCGTGGTTGCTTGAGCAAATGAGTTCTCTAACTGAGTCAGCAGGTGCGATGTGATAGGTTCGAGGCGTTGCAGCATGACTCGACGGTGCTTCGATGGCCGAGAGGCAAGGTACAGTACCTGCCGCCACTGGTCGATCAGCACGACGCTGAGCGACGATAGAATTGTAGCAACAAGCTCCAAGATTGCCTGGATGTGATTGTTCACCTCAGCCTCGGAGATCGTCTCGACTATCAGCAGTGCATGCAGCATGCCAGCGATCCAGTCTGCCAGCGTCGACAATGCTGCTTGACGTTCTTCCTGCGGGACTGCGGCGTCCACTCGCTCGGCAGCAAGCTTTCGAAGAGAATCAAGCACACCGCTGGCAAAGAATCGAGACAGGTCGATCAGCACGAGGTTCTCGACCAGCTTGGTGGAGGCGAGGCTCACATTCGACATTTGACCGCTTGACTGGTTTAAGACTCGCACTGACGATAAGAAGGGAGACTTGGGGAACGCGTTTGGACCTGCTGACAAGTGGCGAATGATATCGTTCACGCCAAACGACCAGTTGCTCGGTGCCGACTCAGCGTGCTGTCCATCTGCGGACGCCGCAAATCGGTTCGAGTTCTTGTAGTTGTCGAACATGGACGTCACGACTGTGTCTAGAGTTTCGGTAGAGTAAAGCAGCTCGCCCACGCTCTCTTGGCGAGTTCCGTACTTGTGGAGCTCCACAAGTGAGGTAAACAGCAGCTGTGCAACTTGACGCACAGGAAGAACCTCGTGCCGCGTTTGGCGGATCACCAACTGCACCAGCTCAGTTGGAATCGGCGTCTCATCGGATTGAAGGAACGGGTATAGCATAACAAGGTGTAGCAGCTGGAACTTCCAGTGCTCAGAAGCCTTCGGTTCCGCCTGTAAAATCTTACGGAGGATATCAGCCTGACGGTGGGCACTAACGTATCGCCAGCTCGCGATCAACATCAAGAGGTAGCCCTGAAGCTTTGCGTTAGCCTTGGTCTTCTTGGCTTCATCATCGATTCGGTTCAGAATCAAATCATCGCTCTTCAGTAGCAGAGCGAGAACACGCGCGAGCAAGTCGTCACGACGGCCCCACAAGTTGCGACGTGCTAGCGTTAGAGTCAGCATGTACACAATGCCAGACACAGTTTCTTCTTGTAATTTCTCCGAGGAAGCCGACAGCTCATCTACAAGTGTCGATACGCGAGAGTACAGCCATTTTGCATACAACTCGTGAGTGTCTTGCATGACATGCGCAGCCTCTGCGCGAATCGGCTCGTACGTGTTTTTCAGAAGTGCTCTCACATCGTCGAGCAGCTGCTCGTACAAGTGCTTGATCTCGCCTCCCAACTTATCCTGGAAAATTGCATTTGCAATCGCATAGTGCTGCTGCACACTACGCTTTTCTTGGAAGAAATTCACCATCTCAACCTTGTCATTGCGAGACGCCACAACCAAAGGATCAATCACAGCGTTCTTTTGTCGCTTTCGCAGAGACTTCTGGTACGCGTACGACGCAGCGTCAAGGGTTGCTCGCACCGAGAATCTGCTTTGTTTCTCCTTCATTCGGAACTCCTCGTTCGATTTCCCACGCCATATCAGCAGTTGCGCAATATTTGACAGCAGCAATCGAAGGAGAGGAATCTCAACGGTGCCTCCAGTGCCATTCTCTCGCCAGAATACCACCAATTCGTGCACCCGAGCCATCACCATAGGCTTCAGCTCCACATACGCATTAAAAGTATTCTCGTCACCAACCAACGCGTTCTTCAACAAAGGCATCGCACCACTCAACAACGCATTCTCAATCGGAGACGACTCACCATCCACTAGGATGCTCCCCGCACCACGGATACTGTGCAGCACACGGTTCAGACGGTTCGACCACGACTTGACAGTGATATCCTTCGCGTCCTCTAACTCCTTCAGCTCATTCAGGGGTGTCACGAGATGATCTTGCAGCAACTCCAGACCAAACGCAAACTCCTCCGCGTTTGGCTCGTGCCACGAAATGTCCAGGCGCTTCCACGACACACTCACACCCAGGTACTGGAACGCACCGCTATCGTTCGACACCGCATCCTGCCATTGTTCGCGAGGTAGCGATCGGAAGTCGTGCGTGTACACACCGAGCAAAGCATTCAGTAGATGCTGAAGCACTCGAGACGCCACCTCGTACACGTCCTTGTCATCTTCCTTGGTCAGAAAGTGTCGGAGAATCACCGTGAGCTCGTTACGGTAGCGCAGCAAGAAGCGGTCATCAGGGTCATTGAATCGCACGAGACCGTTGAGGAGGTAGAGGTTCCAAATCTTCTCGCTGGTGGTGAGTGTGGATACGTCGATGGATGTCTTGGTGACGCGGAGCTTGTCGAACACAATTGGAATGATCTGTTTGAAAGCGACCGACGGGTTACCTTGTAGGCAAGAATACAACAGCTGTTCGACGAGTTTGCCGTTAGATGATGCTGAGGAAAACATGTTGGAAAGAAATGACGTTGTCTGGCGAAGCGCTTGAGTAAAGAGTGGCGGTGATAGTTGGGAGTACAGAAGCGATAGCATATTGGCAACCTGCATCGCAACCTGGTCTTCATCGGCATCGTCGCCCTTTCGTCCGGTTTGTCCGCGTCCACCACGATTTGACGATGACTGCTCAGCAGCGCTAGCGCGAGATGAGAAGAACTGGAAGCAGCGAGACAGCAGTGTGAGTGCCCATTCCTCAAGTGATGAGCCGAGCTCCCATAGACGTTGGTCATTTTCAGCATTCGGAGCATCAACACTAACAAACGCAGTCGTGGTCATGTCATCGAAGAGCGTGGTTGAAAGCTGTCCGCGAGACTTGGTGCTTTGACCAGATGATTTGCTCGAGTCATTCACGAGCGGAAGCCACCCCAGGATTTGGAAGTACAACATGACTGTCGAAATAGTCTTGCGCTCGTCATTTGCGTCAATACCAGGGAGAGTCAGCTTCAAAATCGGTAAGAGATAAGTCGTAAAGAATGCGCCAGTACTCTTCTCGTTGCGGCCACACATCAAGTGGAACAGAAATGTCGCCATCGACGTGATCGATGTGGACGCCAAATGGGACTGACTCATCGCCATCGGGTCGAGTGCGCGCACCATCTCATCCAGTACCGTTGTTGTGTATTGCACTGGATCGATACACAGGATGTTCTTGATGACGAGCGCGCACTTCATCGATACGGCCCTGTTCTTGGAGTAGATCCCCAGCAGCATGATCTGTAGCAATTCGTCAAGAACGCCACGGCACGAGCTCAAAGCCAACTGGTTCCCATCATTTTCCCCAGCTTTTTCTCGACCAAGGCGATACGCAAGCTCTTCGCTGAGAGAGTGCAACATTGAGACGACTGGACCTGCAGCTTTAGACACGTTTGACGGATGAAAGAATCCTTTGACTGTGTGGAGAAGCTCGCACGCGAGCTGGTTCGCTCGCGCTGGCTGATCTTCCGCGACAGGGTTTTGCATCAGGTACACGCAAAACTTGGCAGTATAGTTCTCGAAGTTCTTCGAGCCATTCAGCGTCGACGCGGCTGAAGGCCACACATTGTTCTTCGGTGGCGGACCAAAGTCTGATGGAAGTGCCAGGCTGTCGTGGATCTTGGCAAAGATAAATGCAATGTGCGCGTCCCATAGGCTCGAGCTTGGTAGTCGTTTGGCGACGCGCGACAGGATCTTGATCCAATGCCCGTCCCACTCAGCGCAGCGTGAGATCCGCGCCCACGCCGCAAGCCACTCTGGAAGCAGCTTCTCGACCGACGACTGAACGTCTGCAGTGCCTTCTGTGAACGATAGCAGAAGCGAGAACGTTGCCAGCGCCTGGAAGCACTCCATGCGGCTCGTGTCCTGGATCGTCGGTCCGAATTCCCCCCACAGCTGCTCTACCAGCAGCCCACTCGACGGCCGCAGCAGTGATCGCACCTGCTCCGCGACCTTGACGGTGCAATCTGCAATCTGCGCGAGCCAGGGCTGCGACGCGCGGCGGAAGCTGCCAGGTGTACTAAAGCACGCGCGCTCAACTGCTTCCCTCACGACTTGCCAATCGATCGAGAGCGCGATCCCGTTCTTGCCACTTTCCGCTCGGTGCTTCCACTCCCTCGCCAGCGTCGCCAGCACCTTGAGCGCGCGGTTCTGCAGGTTGACGTCTCCCAGCGGCGCCGCGCTCTTCTCCTTCCACAGCGACTCCACCAGCACGTCGACCAGCTCGGCGTGCAGCCGCGCCGGCAGCTCGTGCTTGAGCTCCACATACGTCGTAATCGCTCGGAAATGGTGCGCCTGCAGCTCCCCACCGCTGGTCCTCAACACCTCGAGCGTTTGCTGCGCGCAGGAAGAATTTCAACGTGAGAAAGGCCGTTCACAAGCGGGTGCCAGCGCGGGAAACGCACCTGCACGCGCTCCAGCAGCGCCAGGCGCTCGGTCTCGACGCTCTCGGGCGCCACGTGCGGCGGCAGCAGCGCATAGAATCGATGCGCAGCCGTCGCGCTCGCCATCGTCGTGCGCTCCGCCCGGCAACTTGCAAAGTGACGCTCGAGGATCTTTTCCCCCCAAAGGCGTTGGATGATGCAATCCGCAACCATTCTATCTGGGACAGCGCTTTCTGAGTCACGATCCGTTGGACGATGCTGATTGGCCACTTGGCAGGTTTCGAACCGTTTCCATTGGCCACAAATAGACGTAACGGGCGAAGAGGTGTGGTACACGCCGCCTTCCACCATTTCTTCCAAAGTGCACCGGCATGCGAGCGGCCGGACGGGACATGCACCCGTACTACGCGCTGCTGCCGCCGCACGTGGAGGCCGCGGGCGTCGAGCGCGAGCGGCTGGCGCTCTTTGGACGCGTCGAGGTGCGCGGCTTGCGCGATATGCGGGTTTTCCCGGCCGGAGGGCTCACGTTTCTCCCGATTGGCGCGGTTTCCCCTGGAGACAGGCGCTGTGCGAGCGGCTCGCGGGTATCCGCGGCGGGGAGTGGCGACGAGCGCGCGCTGGAGCTGCGCCACCTGCAGGACGTGGGCATATGCTTCAGCCTCAAGCATGAGCTGCCGAGGGCGCTGCACGCGCGGCTGCTGCGCGAGCTCGATCGCGCTGCTGTGGACGCGTGATGGGAACGTGCTACGCTCGGTGGACATGGAGGTGCAGGCGCTCAAGGTGCTCGAGATCGCTATGCGCCAGTGGAAGAAGCGCGCGGCCCGAGGAGACGACGACGAGGCTGCAGGCGATGACGAAGAGATCAAGGTTGACTGGCGCGACATCAAGCGAGCGGCGGAGAGAGCGTGCTTCAGCGGCAAAGGGGCGTTTCGCCGCGCGGGCGAGATGCCAACCATGGAGCTCGTGCAGAGCACGATGGGGAGTGCTGAGGAGGCGCGTACGCTGCTTCGCGCCTCAGATCCGAGCGTCCCCTTGGTGACCGAGCTGTGGGCCGAGTTTGGTGCCAGCATCAAGAATGTGACGCACGTCCACTGCTTTCGCGACATGGCCTTCTTTTCGCTCTTCTTCGTGCTGCCAGCTGCGGACCGAGAGGCAGCCGAACCCGAGATCGAGCGGCTTCTGCCCGAGTGGTTTGCTACATGGGCACTCAACTCTCAGAACCCCGAGTGGGATGGTCATTGGCTCAAGGTCATGTCGCGCGTCGCCAAGAGGTACCAGAACCCGAGTCTCTGGAAGCCGTATCTTCCGTTCATCTTCGCCAAAGTCCACGACTACCTGGATTTCCCATCCGATCTTGTTGACGCTTTCAAGACGTCGGCGTGGCCACTCGAGTACAGCGCTATCAACGGGTCCAAGGACCCCGTAGGGTACGCCATGCGACTCATGGTGTTTCTCCTGAGTGATGACGCCAACGTAGATAGTGCTGGAGACGGAAGAACACCATCGGAGCTCACACTGGAGCTATTTGCTGTCATGAAGGCGTTCTTCCACCCGTCCAATGTAGCAAATGTTGCGGACTCGCTCGGCGTTGCGCTGGGAGCTTACACGACAACGCTCGCAAAGCGATTGGGCCGTGAAAAGGCCCTTGCTGATCCCAGTAAGCGAACGTTGTCACTAGAAACGTGTCGCCCGCTGCTGACTGCTATTACGGAGATCGCACTGCTGGGCATCTACTCCAAGAGTCGCTCTGTCACAACAAAGTGCATGAGCATGATTGAGGTAGTGATCTGCATCGACCCAGCGCACTGTGCGACTCCTGTGCTGGAGAACATGATGAATGCGCTGGATCCGATCGCGATGAGTCACTCGCATCTAGCAGCCAGCGCCATTTCATCCATGTCTGTCTTTCTATACCATCTGATGTACGGCAAGCGCCCAGACACCACGGGGGTGTTCTTCTCGAGGTACTTGTCGTCAATATTGACGCTAACACTTCCAGGCATCGACCCCAATGATGACTCCAAGACAATGTCGACGATTTCGCTCTATTTCCAGCTGCTGTCGTGGTTGCCGTTGATCAATGATTCAGCCAAAGGCAACTTCAAAGCGACGCAGTCTCGCGGAGCTCTGTCAAAGCAACTCTTCTCCGAGATGGAGGGCGTAGTCTTCGCATCCGTGATCGAATTGGATGCAGAGACGGACCAGAAGCTCTGGGAGCTGGGTTCGTTTCTTGAAGATTGGAGTTTGGAGGTCCTAGATCGCTGCCTGCAATTCCTGAAGTCTCGCACACGAGACATCGAGGGCGGATCGCACAGCTCAGACAGTGAAAACGTGGTGGAGGACAACGCAGCCCGGGAGATTGTCAGTCTGCTTGCACTGCTCTACCCGCAGATGTCTCCATCCATTTATGAGCGCGCACTTCGCAAGACTCTCGACTTCCTCACTGATATTTTCCTAACCTCAGGCTTCCAGCTGCAAACTTGTCGCTCGGCTGATATACAAGTGTTTGCAGGGTAATCCGCCACTTGCTTTCAAGCAGATCATTCCAATTGTGTTCGACAAGCTCCGCGTCACCAAGACATCCATCGACGTATCCACACTCACCACCAGCGAGAAGATTTGGAACCTCTACCTCCTCAACGGTCTCGTACGATTCAATGACCCTGACGACCGCTTCTTGCTGCGCTACCGTAACGAGCTCACGGTGATTCTCCGACACTTTCTGACCAAGGAAGACGACAAGGACGTGTACGAGGTGGCGTCTCGAGTGCTCCAACATCTGCTGAATGCTTTGCTCGGCGTGTACACGCACGACTTCCGATCGCTACCTCGCGAACAGTGGCAGGATGCGGTGTCGAACGATAGCGGTGCGTTCCAGTATCTGGGTGTGAGTGTGTCGTGGAAGCGCCTGGACATTTCGTGGCACGAGCCGAACGCGGAGGAGTTCGCATTTGGTCTGGAGTTGCTGCAGGATCATCTCGTGACACCCCTGAATGAGCTGAAAGAGTTGGAAGACGCAAAGGATATTACTGTCAAGTCGTGGTCGAACCGTCTGAATCGCGTGCTGCACAGTATCCGTGGTGCGGGCAGTATCCTAGTGGATGGTGGATCGTCTCCGATTGAGAATGCGTTGTTGAGTGGTGCGATGCCTCTGTTGAAGAACGCGTTGGTTGGTGAGGAGAGTACTTTTGATGCGTATGTGGAGCTGAAGCCTATGGTGATGGCTCGGGTGCACGAGTTGGTGGTGTTCTGGCGAGAGAATGGTGCTGGAACAACTCAAGAGATTCCATTGTGGACTTCGCTCCTTGGTGCGATTAGCCAGCTTTTGATATGGCGGGGTGGCCATCAATCAAAGTATCGTTTGAAAGAGAAGGAGAACGATCTTTTCAAAGATACGACGACTGATGTCGCATCTCGCGCATTTCAGAAAGCTCGTAGCATTGATCTGAAGACTCCCCGGATGGACCAGATCCTCCTTGCGTCACGAAACGAGCTGATCGAGCGGTCTGTGTTCTTTTATGCGAAACGTAATTATGTTGCGCAATTCGAGCTCGCAGACTTCTTTGACGAGGGAGGTAGCTTAACGGCATCAACTCGGAAGCTGTATGAGACTTTGCTACTGGACGTCGAACAGTTGCTCAAGAACGCGTACTCCGATGTACGCTCGCTGGCATTGGAAGTTCGAAGTGAAAGCTCGGATCTTTATAGCAGATGGACTCTTTCGAGAGTGCCCGCGATTTTGACGGCGCTGTCAAGTCTTGAGGGAGAGGATACCGTGAAGGAAGAGACTGTTCTAGGGCTGTTGAACGCAATCAGCGATCGCAATGTTCTTCAGCAATTGTGGCGAAGAGAGCGTGCGCTGCTGTACCGACTCTTCACGATCTTCTTCCAGAGCAATGAGATGATTGTGAAGCGCGTGAACGGGACGTCAAGCAAGGCTAAGATTGGCAAGAAGATCCAGAATTTCTTCTTGCTCCTCGTAGCACAGTGGACTTACGCCCCTATTATGGGAGACAGCGCGATCACTGAATTGCTAGCAGCGGAACCGCCTGTGAAAGCGCACTGGCGATTCCACGCCATGTTTCTGTCCGCACTGTACCCGTTCGTGCAACCCGGAGAGCTACCGATTCCTATCGCAGTGTGGCAGATCACAATGCGGCATTTGTCAAGCAACGTGATGCCTGTGCGTCAGATCGCACTGATCATGTTTACTCGACTTGTTAAAGTGTATAAAGCGGCAGCTAATGATCCTAGTCTGCATAAAGATTGGACGCGTGAGTGCGAGGCAATCGTCTATACCCGAGATACCATCGAGGTTCTACTGGACATCATGTTGAAAGACAGACGAAGCTCTGCAGGTTCGAATCATCGCTCAGCAGCTAGTGAGTGGCTTGCGGGTGTTCGCGAGCTCGCATTTTTCTTAGCGGGGGACCGAAATGCGTATCCACAATCGGCACCGCTGTCGACTGTGAACGTTTTAAACCAGCCACGAAGTGTCATGACAACCCTAAATTTTGCACGCGTCAAGTTGGTGCAGAAACTTGTTCAAAGTAACCCGACTGCATTCTTTACCGCCGACGTGGTTGAAGTACTAGATGCACTTGCAACCAACAAGCTAGTGTCTTCAACAAGCGAGGAAGAGCGGCATGCAGCTCTCACAACGCTCGCCGAGTGGATATCTGGTATTTTGCGAGCTCTAATCAAGGCAGAGCCAATGGATCGCGAAATCGTCGATGGATATATTCAAAGTGTCGTGGAGGTCCTCAAGAAGATTCTACTCCAGTTGAGTGTGTCAGACGTTCGCCAGTGGGTTGAGGTCATGTATTTCATCAGTCGGCCCGGAGACTCTGGGCATGCCGACATTGCACGTCTTGGTGGGCTTGTTCATTCTCTGCTTGACGAGCTGGAGAATTCGTTTGCTCGTGCTACACAAGAAGACTACGCCCGGCAAGCGAAGTGGCTGCACTTGATTGAGACACTGGCTATACATTTCCTGCCTGCAGGTGTTATTGATGCTAGTGGGTGCAAAAATGTCCGCCAGCTAGCCGAAGAGATCGCCGCACGGACTCTTATTGTAATCCGAACCCATGCACTGGCGCACCAGTACGAGGCGATTCGACATCGTGCAGGCAAGATGCTCTTCGTTCTGGACATGTACTCTCGGCCATCGTCGTCTGCCATTTCGAAAGGATCGGGCTCCATTGTCAGCAGGTGCTACCGATGAGGTGCTAAAGGAGCTGCTCACTACCGCAGCACTGTTCACGCCTGACGGAGTGGAGACATACGTCAAAACTAAAGAGAAGAAGGAAGCAATACACGCCAAGGAGACAGCGATCCACTGGCTGGATTGGACTGTGGCGTGCGGGGAGCAGCGTGATTTCATGTACATGGCGACTCGCTTATTCCCAGTCGCACTCCTATCGGAAAAGCATGCCAAGCCTGAAGTTGCTGAGCAAGCTCGTGGTGTGATGGACACGACTGCGTCTTGGCTGCGCCTGTATGCCGTGCCGAGTTGTGCAGATGCTCCCGTGGCTGTGAATGTGAGCGATGTCGATGCGCTTCTGGAAGTGCTTGAAACTCACGCGGGATCGAGTGCATGGAAGACGCGAGCGGCTGCGTTGCGCTTCCTAACGACAGTCGCTTTTTCCACTGGATGTTTTGGTCAAGCACGCTCAAGCAACGAGTGCATGCGCTCGTGCGGCGGTTCCTCGCCGATGAGCAGCGCGAAGTTCAAGCCATGGCCAAGTTTGCGATGCGCAGCCTGATTCACCACGAACACCCAGCGGCTGTGGCGGTGCTCAGCGACCAGCTCGCAAAGGACGCTGAGAAGGCTCGCACTTCATTCAACAAGCTCAAGCGTCGGTATGAGCAGCTCGAGTCGTCGAAGGCCGAAGAGGGTGAGCTAGAGACTGCACGTAAGCGGATGAAGAAGAACGAGGACGAGATGGCGCGCAGCGTGCTCGGCATGAGTGCGGCGGTGCTGGCGTTCCCACACGACCTGCCGCAGTTTGTTCCTCCCATGGTGGAGGCGCTGGGTAAATTCCTATACGTGCGGAACGCGTCGAGCGCCGTGTCGTTCCTGGGCAAGGAGGCGCGCGAGACGCTGCTGGAGTTCAAGCGCACGCACCAGGACACGTGGGCCGAGACCAAGGCGCGTCTAACTCCAGCTCAGCGCGCTGCCGTGGAGGACGTGTCGCTGGCCCCCAGCTACTTCAGCTAGCGTTCGTGTTAGAGTGTCCGAAGTTGACGAGATAGAGTTGCCTCCTACTTTTCCACCTCCACACGCAGTCCATGCCATGTTGAAGCTCACTTGACGCCCCCAATGACGTGAGCGAGTCCCGTTCATGTGGTCCACCCAGAACGCGTTCTGAACGCCTACGTGGCCAGGCGCTGGCATTTCCATACTGAATCCAAGAGAGTCTCCCCCCGCCCGCACTTTCTCTTTTTTGACTGGCCTCCACTATCGAAATCGCCGCCGACCATGCGGATCCTCGTGGCGCTGGTGGCGTCGGCGCTGCTGGCCGCCGCGCGCGCCGAGAGCGGGCTCGAGTCCGTCATGGGCATCGTCAACACGCACCGCTCGGTGCACTTGGACCCTAGCGTGCAGCACGTGCCGCTGGGCGAGGGGCTGGCGCATCTGCGGCCGCCTCCGCCGCGCATCCCGCCGAGCTTCGACCTCTTCGTGGGGCTCTCGGTCTTCCGCGACGGCTTCCGCTGCGGCAAGACCATCTTCACGGGCTTCAAGCGCGCCAAGGACCCCGAGCGGCTCTTCTTCGGCGTCGTGGACCAGGTGAACGAGGGCGATGAAAAGTGCGTCGACGAGTACTGCAAGATGGCCGAGCAAGAGTGGCCGGACAGGGGCCCGTGCCCCTACAGAGACCACATCCGCGTCGACGAGCACCGCGCCGACGACTCGAGAGGACCCACGCTCGCGCGCCACTACCAGCAAAAGCTCATCAAGAACGAGGAGTTCTGCCTGCAGCTCGACGGACACAGCATCTTCACCAACAACTGGGACGACAACCTGCTCGCAGAGTGGACGCGCATCGGCAACGAGATGGCCGTGCTCACCACCTACCTCCACCACATTCACGACTTTGTCAAGGAGAACGGAGACAACAACGTGCCCAACTCGCTGCCGCACCTCTGCACCACCATGCGCGGCTACAATGGGTGCGTGCGCAACGTTGGCGCTAGCATGATCTCCAACTCCAAGTTCCCGCAGCTATCGGCGCTCTGGGGAGCGGGACTGTCCTTCAGCAAGTGCCACGCCGAGCGTCGCGCGCTCGTTGACCCGCACACGCTCTGGATGTTCGACGGAGAGGAGTTCCTGCGCGCGTCGCACCTCTGGACCCACGGATACGACATGTATTCCCCCAGCGAGCTCGGCTCGGTCGTGTACCACAACTACTCCAAGGTGCCCGCGCGCTTCGAGCACGTCTCGGTGGACCAAGAGAAGAAGCGCATTGAGACCGAGATGGGTGTCAACCGCTTCTTCCTCATTGTTGGCAAGCCCTTCAAGGGCCAGGTTGACGCACTCGAGCTCGACAAGTATGCGTTCGGCAAAGTGCGGACATTCCAGCAGTACCTCGAGTTCTCTGGTGTCACGTTTGAGGAGGGTAAGAACGATACCGAGTCATGCGAGCAGCTCCACTGGGTTCCGTACACGAACGCGACTGAAGTCGAGCGCATCGTCGGCGGTGGGTGGAAGCTCTACCCCGAACCGACCAAGGTTGCCACTGTTCCGGCTCCGCTGCCGGAGGAAAAGCGCAAGGCTCCGGATGGCAATGAGGATGAAGAGGAGGACCCCAAGAAACTCCACGCAGCGGAGGCTCATGCTGAGGCTGGAGCCAATGAGCACGGCGCAGACAATGAAGAGGCAGCGGACGCAGCCCACGGTGACAACGCCAATGGTGCCAAGCTTTTCCGTGAGGAACTAGGTGGCACACGTACAGGTGGTCAGCAGACAGCCGGTGTTGGGGCTGGAGCGGTCTTCTGGTTCCTCGTTTTCTGTGCTGTGGGCGTTCTCTTCTTTACCATGTCGAGCGACTCGGGCTCGCTGCGCCGGCAGTTTGGGTCGAAAGCATCCGAGAGCAAGGACTAGAAACCGTCTCGACGGCAAATGGAGCTCGCTCGGCAGCGTGGTGGCGCTGGAAGTCGAGTCGAGCGAGCGAAAATGATACATGTACTTTGATCGACTGTCATGTGTTTCGTCCATGTTGCATGAACCACTGAGCTCACTCAACTCACTCGGTGTCGACCGCAGAGACGTCCCAGAACTTGATCTTCAGCAGCTTCGGGTCGTCTAGGCGGCACATCATTGGCTCATGGCTGCGCAGGACCCGCCGAACATTGACGATGCCACCGCTCCCGCCAAACGAGTTGAGTTTTTCGTCGAGGACCCAGACTGCGACGCGGTAGTTCCACAACTGGAAGAACGCGCGCATGGCTGCCATCGAGGCAATGATATCCCAGTCGTCGAAGCGCATGATGTACTTGCCTCCAAACACGACGTAGCCCAGTCGAACGAGATCGTAGCTGTCCAAAACGGGGCGGCGCACGGCGAGCTGAATCGTGGTGACGGCTCCACTGTCGTTTTTGATCTCGTGGATGAGTGAGCGTGTAGCATTCACGACGGATTTCTTTCTCGCCTTCCGACACACGTTCGCCACCACAGCGCCAGACAAACCTCCGACATTGTCGGATCGCACCGCCAACGCCTTCTCAATACCGCTCACTCTGTCCGCATCATTAAAGTGCTGCTTCCGAACTGGCAGTGGACGAGACAACACCAGTGGCAGCGCATTCAGCACCAGAATCGCGATCTTCCCTCGAACCAGCTCCATCACTCGACCATTCAAACGCACCGCGATCTCCGACCGAAAGAAGTCGACCAGCTTCAAATGGTTCACCTCGTCCGAGAACACGAGCGTCGACACGCGGCTATCGACTCCCTTGAAATACCCGTTCGCAGCCAACTCCAAGCGAAAGTAGTGCAGCAAGCACAGCGTGATGATGGTCGGCGCGAACAACATGTCCGACACTCGGCGACGCAACGCCTTGGCACCCGCGTTCAGCACGCTGTAGTAGATGAGCACGAAGCTGACGATGGACGGGTACATGGTGAACCACGCCTCCGACAATCCCGACTGCTCACCCTCGAAGTTGCAGCCGACGGTCCAGAACGCGCACAGGATCATCTTGAGTTTGGGAAGCATGGCGAACGGCAGGAACGTGAAGCTGCGAGCACTCGCGATGCAGCCGATGCCACCACTTCGCCACTCGGCGTCGCCACTGAAGTATCCTCGGTGCATGGCGACCATGGCAACGAACCATCGCACGAGCAGCAGTGCCACGGACGCGTTGTTGAGCAGCGTCCCCCAGTCGTACTTGATGGACACGATACGCTTGAAGTGGCTCTTGAACAGGAACAGACCCTCGCCGTCCTTGTTGCCAATGTAGATCTGGTCCGCGTCGTAGTACCGGTCGTTCGTGGCGAACTGCGTCCCCCAGTGTGCATAGTAGTTCATCTGTCGACACACGTCCGAGTGCTGGCAGTCAGCCTCGACGCCTGTGCGCGTGTCGAATTGGCGAACTGGCATGTCGAGAATGGACGTCGGGGAGTTCGTCTGGATCTCCGACACCCACTTGTCGCCCTGCAAGTCTTCGTACCAGCCGTGACGCCACTCACCACCCGGTCGCTTGAGCCACTCGACGGTGTGTGCGAGTCGAATGCTCCGATCCAAGCCACGCATGAACGCGTTCGGGAGGGTCTTGTCTTCGTACGAACCGTGCAGGCGGAACATGCACGCGTTGCCGTCAGACGTCGGAATGACGTGACGGCCGTACGGCGCGTTGTCCCAGTGCGGCATGAGCAACATCGGCAGCGAGTCGTTGATGGCGTACGTGCGCGGACTGTCGACGTCGTCCGATAGCCGGATGATGTCCGTGACAAGGTCGGTGTAGCCGAGTCGGTGGCAGGCGCTCACGATGTTGTCGTATGTGCTGGCAATGAGGTTACACGAGTCGGTGAGGGTTTGCTCAGCTTTCGGGTCGAGTGTTTTGTGGATTCCTCGCTTTTGCAATCGGTAGCCGACCTTGTATGTTCCCGTGTCGTCGATGAGCACGGCTTTGTCGGAGGCGAGAGCTTGTGAAGCTAGCATGGCTCGGTACTTGGCTCCGTCTTGCATGCAGACGACCATGCGGTCCGAGTACGAGTAGTCGTTCTGTCCGAGGATGGGGGCGATACCGTAGTCCGGGTAGTGTCCGAAGAAGTAGTCGACGTTGGTGGTCATGGTGTTCCAAATGATGCAGAGGAACTGGGAAAACATCATAACGCCAATGAAGAGCCACGTCACCCAGTGATACAGAGCCGTCAATTTTGTCCACAGTGACAGATTGGTTGTTGGTTTATCACGGTGCTGGTGGCGGAGCGATTTAATTCGCAGTACGGGTGTTGTCGAGGGGCCATTCGCAGCACCGGTTGCAGCGACCCGTGCTCTTGTCATGACAGTGAACTGGTACTGAACGTTGACTCGATTCAGCAGATATCGCAAAGAATGAAAACTGAGTGTAAATACAGAGAGCTCCAACAACTTGAGGTCGATGCTCCAGCAAAAGCAGGGGATACTATGAGATGATCCGCGAATAGGACAGAACGGTTAGCACCAAAAATATTGCGACTCCGCGATCGAATGCACAGACACGCAAGGTTGTAATTTCAGCCGCTTGATCACCAATCGATCACCAATCTTGTAATGTTGGCAGCAGCTCGCATTGTTATTATCGCCAACAAGTGAAGCAAAATCATCCGTTCGATGAACGCAATTTCCATGGGCCGAAAAGTTCTCGTCTTCATTTTCGACGGACTTCTAGCTGATTAAGGATAATTGTGAACCGGTTCCGTTGCTCCAAGTCAGCAACGCGGGTTCAAACAGCGAAAACATCTCTCCTCCAGGATGGTCGAAAGCAGCAATCTCTGCGAGCACATCAGTGGACTGCACAAATTTGCGAACTGTTCCGTTGCTGTACCAATTCGATGATAGTAGAACGCAGAAGTCACTGCTTGAAAGCAACGAAGACCACAGAAAGCATCATCTCCGGAAGTTTTATTAGCTTCCCAGCTAAAGGCCCTAAGTGAAGATGATGCATGGTGGATGAACTCTGATGATGCTGGTTGAAGTGAGCATTTGAGCTGGGTCCAGCAGTCGAGCAGCTCAAGGTCACGGAGCTACAGCAAAATGTAGAGGTTCATCGTTTAGATCACGAGACACATCCACGCGCAGGAATATAACGAGCTGATCCACTCATGAACCACCTTTCCTTCGTAGTGGAGTCTTCAACGTGCTCGCCGTGACAACTCGCTTCCAAGGTTGAAGCCAATCTCGCACAGGTCACATGAAAAAAATGTGGTCCACACTGCCTCACCATTCGACAGGTCGCGCCGGCCCATTCCCCATCAACCGTCGAGCGTCATGAGCGAGCAGGCGGCCGAGGCGTTCGAGGGCGTGGAGCAGACGCTGGCGGCCGTGGAGCAGCAGCTCTCGGTCTTCCAGACGCAGTCGCTCGACGCGTTCCTGGCGCCGCTGACGCCGCTCGAGCGCGCCAAAGTCAACGTGTCCGTCGGTGCGTCAACATATTTTTTGAGAGTCAATGGCTGGTGGCGAGCGAGCTGATGGAGCGGATGGTGGCTGCAGCCTACGCGGTGAACGCGCTGCTGTACGTGTTCCTCAAGACGCAGGGCGTGTCGGCCAAGGACATTCGCCAGACGCACGTCAAGCAGGAGCTGGTGCGGCTGCTTCTTTTGAGTGCTGGGCGGTGGGAGGAGGAGACTGACTGGCGATGGACGTGCAGGAGCGTGTCAAGGGCTTCGTCAAGAAGATCAAGGACGTCGAGGAGCTGGCCAAGGGCCCGCGACTCGTGCTGGACAAGGATGCGAGCAAGCGGTTCGTGCACAACGCGCTGAGCTCCGACCAGGTGTACGTGGACGCGCTCAAGGCCAAGGAGGGCGAGGCAACAGCAGCAGAGAAGACGGGCAAGGAGCAGCCCAAGGGCAAGCGCCAAGCGTCCCCCAGTGGAGCCAAGGGCGGCAAGAAGAACAAGCGCCAGCGCAAGTAGACATCCCCCCAGTGCTGCTAGAACCTGTATCTCAAGAACTGCTATTTGTGACTTGACCTTCATGCGTAGTTGTACACGCACTTGATCTGCTGCGGGTGCGTCTCCTGCCGACATAGCGGGCACTCGGCCTTGTTCTTCTGGCACCAGCCCACGATGCACTCCCAGCAGAACACGTGGCCACAGGGCGTCGCCGCGGGCGACACACGCTCGCCCAGGCACAGCGCGCACTTGCGGCTGCTGCTCCGCGTTTGACTGGCGTCCTCTCCGCTCACGGAGAACGAAGTAGGAACGCGGTCCGAGTGCATAGCGAGATGTGGAGCACTGGTCGTCTCGCCACTGGCTGCTGCTGCTGCTGCCCGCTTCTGTTTGAGCTCTGCGCGGTAGTGCTGATGTGCACGTTTGGTCTCGACAATGGCGGTCGAGAGTAGGCGCAGCCCCATCGTGTAGCCCTGGTTGCACACCAATCACCGTCAGAATCGCATCAATACCACTACCTTCTGCAAGGAGCCCAAGGCAGCCGCACCAGCAGTGACAGGTTGATGCCTGGCGTGAGCTCGCTGCGCACAAACGAGTACTGCACGCCAGCGACTCGATTGGACAGGTGGAGGTACTTGGCGAAGACGTAGAACGCCGCGAGATGCGCCTGCTGCAGCCACTGGCGCACGCACGCGATGCTGAACTCGTAGGACGCCGGGAAGACCTGCGTCTCAATGCTCGTCGCGAGCGCGCCGACCTTTGTCGCGGCTGCATCCAGCGCTCGCAGCGCGCGCAGCGTGGCCGTCGCGCTCTGCTGCTCGCCTCCAGCCGCGTTAGCTCTGCGCATGCGCATCTGCTGCTCCATGCGCTCGCGCGGGGTCCACGTGAGCTGCGCGAGGTGCTGCCAGCCGCCGGCCGAGCGCTCCGCCACGTACTTGGGCAGCACCGCAAGCAGCAGCCACAGCAGCTGCCTCCGCGGCTCGACGTGCCGCACAGCGCCGTCGGCCGTGACGCGCACCACGTCGCAGAACTCTTCGCCCAGCGTCTGCTGCGGCTGGCGCCGCCCCAGCGCCAGCGCCAGGTACAGAGCCGCCGAGGCCGCCGACAGCTCGGGCAGCAGCTGCGACAGCGCGTGCGCGCCGACGCAGCGCTCCAGCACCTCGCGCAGCAGCGCGCGCAGCTCCGACGCGTACACCTCGTCCTTTCTCTCGGCCAGCAGCAGCTCCGCGCAGGCGCCCGCCATGGGGAACGCCCGCGGCGGCGGCGGCGGCGACGGCGACGGCGCGGCCTCCATCTTGGCTTAGTGTCGTCGACGTCAACTTGAATTCTAAACTCTATTGTCACTATTGCGGGTCGAGAGAGTCACTGGTTGTAGAAGTGGAGGAAAACGCTTGGATATCTCAAAAGAAGTGGGAAACGGGCTTCCTCTGACTGCTACATCTTAGTATGGTAGACGTGCAACTATCAATATAGTACAAAAGCGTCTTTATCAAAAGCAGGTGGGTTGCCCTTCCAGGCGGAACCAGTGGCCGCTCAAATATCAAGGCGCGCGGGCGGACGCTTGCGCACTGGTCGGAGCTTTCCCTCGCTGAGCTCCGTGGCGGTCGACGCGGCGTGCGACGCGCTCTCTGCTGTGCTCGACGCGCTTGTGCGGCTCGCGAGCTAATTTTTGAGCCTTTTCCCGCGCTTGGAGGCCGCGCGGTTGGTGAGGAACGGACCCGTGAAGACACAAGATCTCGAGCGACCATGGTGGCCAGCAAGAGCAGCAAGATGCTCAACTACCTCAACTACCGCATGAAGGTGACGCTGCAGGACTCGCGCGTGCTCGTGGGCTACTTCATGGCCTTCGACAAGCACATGAACCTCGTGCTCGGCGACTGCGAGGAGTTCCGCACGCTCAAGAGCAAGGTCAAGACCGCCGTCGCTGAGGAGCGCGTCGAGAAGAGGCACCTCGGCCTCGTGCTGCTGCGCGGAGAGAGCGTCGTGTCGCTCACGGTTGAGGGCCCCCCGCTCGCGCAGGAGAACGAGACTGTCGGTCCCAGCGGCCCCGGCGTCGCGCGTGCGGCCGGCCGAGGCATCCCCGCGGCACCAGGTGGGCCTCCTATGGGGCTCATGGCCCCCATGCGCGGCATTGGAGGCGCGGCTCCGGGCCTCATGCAGCCAGGACAAGGTGAGTTTCGAGATTGCTGGGCTGGTGGAGGAGGGGGGAAAAGAGGTGTGGTGGTGGAAGGCTAGCAAGACGTTCGCGGATCCAGATGATCACTCGAACGGATATGTGATTCTCGGGCGCACGGTTCCAGCGGGCCTCGCCTTCTACGCGAGGCTCCCCCGAACCCGAGCTGAGCACACACAGGAAAACTACTGCCTAGGATCTTAGTATGATGGACACGCGGTCTGCAGCCTCCACCGCCACCTCCCCACCAGACAAGAGCTTGCTTCGTGCAATAACTAAACTAACGTTGGTTGCTGCTTGCTACAGTCGCCGCTGCTGCTCAGCCCCAGTCGTATGGCCGTGGGCGCGGCATTCCTGGACCGCCGGGCATGATGCCGCCTCGCCCGATGCCCGGCATGCCGGGTATGGTGCCGCCTCCCGGAATGGGTCCGCCTCCCGGCATGGGCATGCCGCCTCCGGGCATGATGCCTCCGCCTGGCATGCGCGGCCCGCCCGGCCCTCCGCCTGGAATGCGTCCGCCTGGACAGTAAGCGCTCCGTGTCCTGGTGTTGTAGGTGCTCGACGTCAAGTCGAGGCGCCTCGAGTGTGAAATACAACGAGAGGATTTACAAGCGTAGGATTTGTTCTGCTCTACATTGCACTCTTGTTGAGCTATGGGATCATTCTGTGAATAGAAAAGATCATCGCCAATGTAGCGGCCCCGAGAGGGATCCGTCAGCTCAGCTCGATCAAGCCGCTACAATATCTCATTCCCTTGCTGCTCAGCAGTTCATCCCTCACTCATATGCCATGTTTCGACACAAGCACGGCGCAGTATGGAGCAGTTCAATGCTCACATCTCGTCTCGTTCATTCCTCACGGATCAATACACCTCATGTTGAAGCATGGTAGCAGATGTAGCCATCTTGATCGAGTCACTTCACCAAAGCATCGGGAAGTGCAGTCGGCCGCCAGATTCCATATTCGCCGTCGCGAAGGCGGCGAGAAAGACAGTGAAGAAGAAGAAGGCGAGAAAGACAGTGAAGAAGAAGAAGAAGGCGACAGCGACAATGACCAAGCATCCAAAGAAGAAGCGCTGGGAGTTCATGCAGTCGTGGTGCAAACCCGTTCTCGGGTGTCTCGAGCTGCTGACGGACAGGCTTGCGTCGCCGTTTGGCATTGGCCTGGAAGTGAAGCTGAGCCTCCGCTGTCACATGGACCCTCACGCCCTCGCCTCAGTCCGCCAGGCGCTGCTGCTGCTCAGTCTCCTCGCGGGTGTTGATCGAGAAGGGTTCAAGCAAGTTTTGAGAGCCTACTGCATCCAGAACCTCAGCGAACTTGAAGCGGATGCTATCGATGAGGCTGTTGCCTCCGTGTTTATCGACGTCGTCGTCTTGACTCCGATATCAAACACAGACGATGACTCGTTGGCCTCTATCGACTCCAGCTCTTGTCTCTCTGCGCTCAGAGCTGGTGACTTGGACTCGTGTGGCAGCGACCACGCTCGACTTGCACTAATACTCAAGAACTTCTTTTGCTGTGAGGATCAGCCAGCGAGCAGGGAGTTTGCTGACACGGCGCGCAAAATCGCTGGCTTGGCGGATGAATCCCAATTCAAAGTGAACGTTCCAGTCCGAGTCACTGTAGCTCCAGGCGACGGCCATGACAGGATACATCACAGCTCTACCCATGGCCAAGCCACAGCTTACTTCGACGTGAATTTTGCGGGGCTCATGGCGTGGACCATGCTGGAGTTGCTTACATTGGGTAAAGGTTGGAGGTTCCCCTTGAAATGGGAATCTGAGGACGGCTGTCTAGACTGGTCGATGGAAATCAACAGCTTCCATATCAACATTCCGATTGAAGAACTCACGCCTCTCATCACAACGCCGCTCCAAGCGTTGGTAACAAGTGGCTCCGGACTATCGATCTCTATACTCGAATTGAGCTATAAAGCTGCTCCTGCATGCTTCAAAGATACATTGAAGGTGACCACGGATCGAGCTTACTTTTTCGAGCGAATCCTGTGCGTCAACACATCATCTGAAGGTAAAGATAGCATTGCCAAAGTCGATAGATTGACCGTCGCGGATCTAGCTTCTTCGGATTTCGCACTGCAACGATTCTTTTCTGCGTTGGCAGAAGCACGCACCACGCGATCCTTCACTCTTCTTCTCAACGACAAGGATGATTCTGTGACGGGAATACAACAGTCCAAACTATGGGAGGGTATAGCGTACGCGTTCTTCTCAAAGCATGCTCATTCGTCGATCGAGCACTTGGTGGTTGAGGGAGATCTTATCTGTGTTCTCAGTGCAGAAAGGGTTGCGGAGGTACTCGCTGCTGAGAATCCGTTGGTGAATGTGTTTGGATCCAGCGACTCTGATTCCAACGATGGGTGTGTCAAGAACCTCCAACAAGGGCTTCATGATGGTCGCTACATGCTCCACGAAGGCACCAAGCTACGCTTCCATGAATTGGACGCATTTATGGCGTCTCGATACGATATGTTTCCCGCACGGGATGGATCCGAAGAGACGGAAAATGGGATTCAGGAAGGGGCAAGCATTTGGACTCTGCAAACTGACGTGGTGGGAGTTCGCGTTATTAGTGGTGACCTAAATTGTGCGTCTTTTGTCAAGGTCCTCGTACCTGGTTATGGTATTTGCTGGGTAGCTGCACAGGCTGTTGAAGAGATTATCGGCTCTGACGACACAATCTCAGATGAAAGTCCGTGTGGCGTCAAAAGCCTCAAGATTTGTGTGAACTACCCTACCAGGTATGGAGAAGGACTCAACCGCTTACTTGAAATCATCGGTTCATCTTTGACTCGGCTGGAGCTGTTCTTCCCGAATGAAGATGTATCTCTTGACTTCGCTCGGCTTTTGGCCAGCTGCCCAAATTTGACGTCTCTCATCGTCAGGGGAATATCCGTCGACGCTCAATTGTTGATTGAGCACTGCAATACCCACCAGCACTGGTTTTCAGAAGTCAGCTGCAAATTTAGGAACTTGCGTTCCTTGGTGAACGAGCTTCAACAGGAAATGTCGCCATTTTCTCGGAATCTCAAGAGTTTGAGTGTAAACTCTATCGAAAGGGGGAACTCAGGGGAAGACTTCAAGGCTATGGCAGAGATGCTCAATAAGAACAACACTCTCCACCGCTTGGACGTGCCAACGGTGATCCAGATGTTCAAAGTCCACCCTCGACTTTTGAAAACGCACCACGGCGAATACCTGCCAGCTGCTAAAGAACCTTTTCCGATCGAATGTCGACTAGCGTTTCTTAGTGTTGTTCGCCGAAAGCGAGAACAACCGGGCGTGAAGCGTGGCGAGTACGATTCGGAAACAGATGGGCATGTATCGCCATCGTTGCTTTTGAGCCCAGATGTCTTGTTGATCATTTTCGGATTCGCCGCTGACCCCGTGCAACGCAGGATCACGACTAATTTGGGTTAGAGTGCTTGGTTTCATTCTGCAAGCTACAGTCTTGGTATGCATTCGAGTTAGAAATGTACACCTCCAATGCAAGCGAAGCCGTGCAAATGAGGTAATGTAAGTTGGAGCTGCGAGGCTTGGCAAGTATATGGTCTAACTGCATTTCGTTCCGATGATGTAGCTAGCAACAAGCAAAGAATTCTTCCCCAGCGCGATACGATACGCCCCGTTGCAGCTTTGCTCTCGGCGACCAATCTCAAAGCTCTACCTTGAAGAAGCAACTTTTTTTTTTCGCATCGTTGTCTTGCGTAACCAATTAGCTCGTACTCATTCAACGATGTAGCCCAGAACTGGAACCGCTACACCTTGTGTCATCGTGCAGAATGATCCAATACAGTTGAGACGAGTTGATACCAGTTGTGTGATGAAAATGCATGAACAAAGTTACTTGTTGAATGACGCTCTATTCCTATGTACGTATGCATGTGATGGGAACGGTTTAGATCTTGCGGCGCTTCTTGGCGTCGTGCTTGAGGATCTTCTTGACGACCTGCGTCTTCTGGCGCTGGATCTGGCGTGCCGACTTCAGCACCTTGGACTGCACATTGCGACTCTTTTTGATCATCATAAAGTGCTTGAGACGCTTCTTTTCCGTATTAGTGGTACCGCCGCCCTTCCGCTTGGCCTGGAAGTCCTCGCGACCTTCAAGCACGGAGCGCAGACGTTCCTCCTGGGTCATGCGCTTCTTCTTTGAGTATCCCTCGAGATCCGCCGGGTTCACCTTGTTGATCTCGTTCGAGACGCTCGCTGCCATCTCCTCCGCCTTGCGCTTGCTGCGCGACTTGGGATCCTTCAGGGCAGCCTCGCGCTCCTTCTTGAGCATCTCAATGCGCTCAAAGTCCAGTGGCGTCAAAATACGGCGCGCATCAAGACGATCCTTCTGATCCACCTTGGTCTGCTCCTCGCCCTCAGCTTCCTCCTCCTCTTCCTCCTCTTCCTCGTCACCATTACCATTATCATTTCCGCCCTCGGACTCGCCATCCGAGGGAAGATCGATCCACTCGTCCTCGGAGCCGTCTTCTGACTCGGAAGAGGCAACCTCCCAGCCATCCTGGTTGTCTTCTCCATCGAAGCGACCAGCGGCTTCTGCTTCTGCCAGCAGCTCGGCGCCGTCAACGCCCTCGGCAGCCACCAATTCACCAAACTGCTTCGGCTTGGCCGCCTCGTTGTGGAATTTGCCGCGCTCCTTGCGCTTGAGCAGCGTCGGGTGGATCTCACGAATGAGGTTGAGCACGCCACGGGCCGCCATGATAATGGTCTTGTCTCGCGAACGATTGTACATGATCAGGTCCTGCACCAGCACATCCATGTCCTCGCACTCGAGTAGCAGCGGTACGCGACGGAAGAGTTCGCGCAGGGTATTGATACCAACAGCGATCACCTCGGACGAACACCGCTCCGTCACAAAGTTGTGCGTGATGGACTTGACAATCGGCAGCAGTTCCTCGGGTGGGATCTCGTCGTGGCACGACTGCACAAGGTACGCAAGGATGTTGGTCACGTTCTGCTGGTGCGACTGCAAGTAGCGCTGCAGCAGCGGAAAGAAGGGGAGCAGCACGAGCTTGTGGAAGCCCAGCAGACGACTGATGAAGTTCATCATGAGCAGCTTGACCTCGAAGCGCTCCGTGCAGCTCTTGAGCAGCTTGAATTGCTTCTCGGCGACGCCCTGTGGGTCGTTAAGCATCTCAATCGCAGGGAAAGTGGCTTGGAAGGTCACGTCACGCTTGCGAGAGCGGCGGTTCTTGATGAGCGTCGCGCGCGTGTCGCGCTGGCGCTTCTTGGTTTTCTTGGAGTGCGAGTGGTAGTCGACGTCGAGGATGACCTTCTTCTCCTTCTTCTCTTTTTCCTCCTCCTCGAGGATATCGTCGTCAATGCCAAGGAAGAAGTTGATCGAGGTGACGAGCAGCTTGGTGTTCTTGCTCGTGCAGGCCGTGGCGATGACGTTGACCGTGCGCTGGTCGTGCCAGACCTTGCGCTTGAAGAGGTCGACGAGCACCTGCAGCGACTTGTGCGCGGCCTGCTCGTTCTCGTCCTGCAGCATGTCGAAGAGGTAGTTCTGCAGCGCCTTGTTGACCTTGACGTTCTTGGTGGTGGCGTTAAGTCCGCGCAGGTCTGAGACGATATGCTGGTAGAGCAGCTCGCGCAGGCGCTTGTCTGGGCACCGGAAGAGCTCGAAGAAAAGCTTGAGCAGCGTGACGGCGTCGATGAGGTTGCGGTTGCGCATGAGCATGAGGCTCTGCACGAGCGTGCGGCGCAAGCCGGCGTCCAGCACGAGGTAGTTATCCTGCAGGAGCTTCATGATCTGCGCCGGGAAGGAGGCCATCTCGACCGGGTAGCACTTGGCCACGTGGCCCAGGAAGGACACGAGCGCGCCAAAGTGCGCCGACTCCTTGCTCGGCTGCAGCAGGAAGAGCTGGTACTCGCTTTCGTAGTGCCGCAGCTGCATGAGGAACTCGCTCTTGTACGCGTCCGGGTCGCGCTTGACCATGTTCTGCAGCTGCGGGAGCTTGCCGATCACGTCCGGCCGCGACGCGTTCACATCCGTCATGGCTGCCACAACCAGCAGAGGGCCCTGCAAGCGTCAAGTCCTCTCCGCTCCAGCTCCAACCCCAGCAGCAGCACACACAGCAGCAGCAAGTCGGCAAGTCCGGCAAGCTGCAAGCTCCAACGTAGCTCTACGTCCTTTGACCACCCATTCCACGACGCCCGCTTCGAATAGAGCGCGTATCAGAGTGATGGTTTCCCATGTACCCCCTCGCTTCAGTGTCTCTTTCCCGCGTTTCAATGCCCAGTCCCTCGCTTTACTGCCACTCCCCGCGTACCCCTCCATGGTGCTGCAGCGTAACCCCCCACATGGAAGCCTACTAGCATGACCACCAAGCACCCGACGACGCTCGAGCTGCGCGACGGGCGCCTGCTGCGCGTGGCGCAGGACACGACGCAGGTGGACGGGCTCGGCGGCGAGGTGTGGGCGGGCGCGTTCGTGCTGTCGCAGTTCCTGGAGCGGCACGCGGCGGCGCTGGTGCGCGCGCGCGACGTGCTGGAGCTCGGCGCGGGCTGCGGGCTCTGCGGGCTGGCGGCGGCGGCGCTGGGCGCGTCCCGCGTGGTGCTGACCGACGAGTTCCCGGACCTGCTGGAGGGCAACATCGGCATGAACCGGCCGCCTGTGGCGCGAGCAGCGCGTCGAGTTGAGCAGCGCGGCGCTCGAGTGGGGCGACGACGCCGCCATCCGGCCCTTCCAGGCGCGCTTCGACACGGTGCTGGGCAGCGAGGTGACGCAGCTCGGCCGCGCGCTGCACGCGCCGCTGCTCGAGACGATCCGCCGCACGCTGCGCCCCGCCGCGGCGTCCGTCGCGCTGCTGTCCATGGACCCGTGCGGCGCGAGCTGCGCCGCCGCGTGCCCAGAGGACAAGTGCACGGCCTCGCACCTGGCGGCCGAGGCGCGGCGCAGAGGCTTCCGCGTCGAGAAACACGCGTCCGTGAGGCTGATGAGCTGCGCGCCGGTCGTGCAGACCGTGGGGGCGCTCGGCCGCCCACTGCGGCTGGATGAAGACGACATGAGCGCCGTCTTCGAGCTGCGGCTGGTGATGGAGGAGGAGGAGCTAGCGCTTCAATAGACCATAGTGAGCCCTAGTCACACGACAGCTCTTGAGGATCCAACGTCCACGCCTACCCTCTTCCAGATTGAGATGCCGCCGCTTGTGGTCGTCCGCGCAGGCGGGAAGCGCGTCGAGTACCAGGAGAACTGCAGCAGCTGGCGCCGCGCGGCCAGCAGCAGCGACAGCGACAGCGACGCAGACAGCGCCGACGACGCAGAGGTCGAGGGACACCTGCGCGCAGCAGAGGCCAGGCGAGAGCGAGCAGCCGGCGTCGAGGCGTCCACGCGGCTGCGCGAGGTGGAGGGCAGCAGGGCGCTGCGCTGCGCCGACTGCGGCGTGGTCGTGGCCGACCGCCACGACGTCATCTCCAAGACGTTCTACGGCCGCACGGGCAAGGCATGCCTCATGCACAGCATGTGCGTGGGCGGGCGAGCTTTTTGACGTGGAGATGATGCATGGGGACGCTGACGGCGGTCGTGGCCTTGGCGCAGGCTGAACGTGAGCATTGGGACCCGCGCGCAACAGGTACCTCATGACGGGGATGCACACCATCGCCGACGTGTCCTGCCAACGCTGCGGAGCCGTGCTCGGCTGGAAATACGTAAGGACTTTGCAGCCTTGGGAGGTGTGGAATTGCGCTGGGATGACCGACTGCCTTGATGCTGGAGCAGCTCAAGGCCATGGAGCTGTCGCAAAAGTACAAGGAGGGAAGGTTCATCATGGAGAACGCGCTCGTGGAGGACGACTGGGAGGAGGAAGTGTGGGGAAGACGCTAGGCGCTGGGGACGGTGTACGCAGCGCACATGCATCGCTGGACTAACTTGATGAAACAATGCTTGTTGTCGTGTGGTTTTCACGGCTGTAACTTCTGGACCTTGATGAATGCAACCAATATGAATTCGCTGGGCCAGCTCGCGTGTGTTGTCAATGAGCTAGGTGCAAGATTTTCCGAATCTGCAACTGCAACGTGCACAGTGCTGACACCACAAGCGCATGCACAAGCCAAACAGCGGAAGCCCACCAGCAGCTTTTGTTGATGCACTGTCGTCCCCACTACATTCAACATGAACAAGGCAGCAACACAAACGATCAACCTCAGCAGATACCACCAGCTTCCGTAGAGAAAGATCCCTCATGTCAGCCTACGGACAGAAGTCGACGAGTGCTTGGAGCTGCGCAATACGACGATCCCTCTGAGATAGCTCTTTTGCAAACACATCACCTTCGGGACTCAACAGAGCGAACAGTATCGAAGCCAGCTTCATTTCGTCAATCTTCGGGTTGTTGGATGTATCGCCAGAGTAATGGAGCTCCTGCTGTCTGCCGAAGAACCTTTTCGCCAGCTCGAGGTCGTTGTCAGTGAGCACGCAACAAGAGTCGTCGTGCAAGCTGCACCACCCAAACGCTTGCAGATAGAAGCTGAGATTGTCAAGTACAATCGAAAGCTTGTCGGCGTCAATCTTGACCGAGTAGATGAGGGTGGCGTGTTCGCTGCCAAAGAGGCTCAATTTCGACTCGTGGGCTGCAAGCCGCTCCTGGAGCTGGGTTAGCGCTCCGAATTTGTGCACGCGGTTCCCGAGGTGAGCGAGGAAGAGCTCGCCGCTCAAACAACTGGAGCAGAGCATCTTCGAGAAGCACATGGTCAGCAAGCCACGAGCCGTCAAAAACAGCTCCGCGGTTGTCGGCTTTCCATCCTCGCCGACCGCGAAGACGACGTAGTCGGTGTTCTCTTCAAGGGAATCCGAATGCAGAATCAGCTGCAGCAAATCCTTTCGCTCCAACGCGCGGGCAATATCGCTCGCCCTGAAGTAGATCCCTGTCAATGGTGCGAGCTCCCCGGATCTCGACGACGTGTCGATCATCGCCTTTGTCGGTGAAGATCATGGCGAGATCTGCATCTTTGAGCAGAGGGGGAGCGGGAGGAAGCGACTTTTTGGCTGTTGTAGCCTCGCGCTCCACGTCCTGGCCACCGGGCACCATGCCGACAGGTTGGTTGGCGTCGTGCTCGCGATCGGCTTCCTGCAAATGACCTGTGGATCTAGGGCGCTTGGTGCCGCTGTGCATGGCTTCGAGGCTTGTTGGTGACTGTTTGAGACCGTTGCAAGTCCACCTTGCGAAAGTGAGTGGCTAGGATTTCTAGTGGAATGATCGAAACCAATACCCGAGAAGCTCGCTCGATGGTGTTGGATATTGGTTGCAGGGATGGAGGGATGGATGAAGGGAAGCTCTAGGAGAGCATGCATGTGAGTCTACTTGCGCCTGATGGCTGCGGAGATTGGCTCGTGAGCTCTCTAATACGCTTCAATGTCGCTGTTCGGACATCCTCCACCAATGCACCCTCATTGCGTGCAGACGCTTGTTCGACTTGGCTTGCGTCACGACATGGTGTGCTACTTATCTTCGTGCTCGACGATGATGGATCATGGCACCAAATGCATTTAGCCCTGTGATGCTGAGCTATGACCATTAAGCGCTATCATGCTCGCTGAAGCCTTTGCCCTCGTTTCCACAGGATCATGCTTCCATAGCAAAATGACCACGTTGCCATGAAGAGAAAACCATCTCGCCGAGGTGCTTCATCTGTTGAATAAACACGGCCCATGGTGAAGCCGCATCGAGAAGGTTCTCGCATTCAATCGATTTCACGCATGGACGGCTATCGATCGAAAAAGAAATACCCGCACTCAATCTCTGCATGGACAGCACCTTTGCTTGGTCGTCTACATGACGGCGAAGAAAATGCCTAACAACTACTCACTCGAGAGCCAAGAAGAGAGCGCGCGACACACGACGCTCCATTTTGAGAGCAACATTCCCTCGGACGAGACCGATCCGCCATGTAGCTCCATAGTAAAAGGAAGTGGGGATGCCGATTACTTTCGCCATGTGGGCCCGATTGACCACGGACGCCGTCAACTTCCAGGTGCGGCGCGGCGCGGCACCTCGACCAAGAGGCTACAGCTCTGCTCAGACAGTCCTTGGCGCAATCGGCCGCCATTTTCTTTCAGCACGCGAACGCGGTGCTGAACGCGGTGCCGATCGCTGGCACCACCAGAGCAATCAGCATGAGCCGATGGGAATGACCGCCACGTAGACGCGCGCCGTGCACCGCCGCGACATGGCCGTCCCGCCGTCATAAGCACCGCACCGCACCGCACCGCTCGCACTTCCTATGTAGATAGCCGCCCGGCGGAATGCTCAAGACGAGACGCGGGCGGCGACACCACCAGCATGTGCACGACTCCCTCACCTCCAGCACCGCGCTGCGCCTGTTTGCTCCTGCATTCGTCAGGGAAGACATACCGGTGGTCTCCGCCAGCAAAAACGTCCCCATCAGGGATCCTCTCGCCACGAAGGAGTCCTTCATTAGGCTCCAAGGTATCCGCTCATGCAGCTTCGCCCCCACTTGGGCGAACTGAGCAGCTCCATGGCAGTCGGCCGGTCTCACGTCGAGCCCGGGATGGTTGCGCACGTCGAGGCGGGATGGTGCTTCAGATCGCCGTGATGTGTGTCCGGTCGTGCGCAATGTTTTTTTTTTTCTAGGTGCAGTCTGTTGCATGACCTGCTTGAAGCTACGCGAGGAATCAAGCGCGGGGCTCGTCTCTAGTCGCTGCAACGAGCAGAATGCACGCTTGAACTTTCATCACCACGCACGAAAAGTGCACATACGACTCCAGGAGCACAAACATGGGCGATTGCAAGTCGCCGGCGATTATGAAGGAGGAGGAGCAGCCTGCTGCCGCGCAAATCCTGAACTTGATTCAAACGACGAATCACTTGCTTTTCCTATACCATATGCATCTGTCACGACATCTTGATTTTAGTATGGGGCATCGCTTCAACGAAAACAACTACTTGGATTCCGTATGGTATACTGGATTCAATAGAGACCCCGGCTCAGTGTGACAGGACTCCAAGTATGAAAAAAAGTATGAAAACTGGCAGGTCGATTTGAACGGCACCAGTGGGGTCATCATCATCGTTTCCACGATGATGTTGGTGAAAGTCGCTGGAGGGGCCTGTCAAAATGGGGTGGTGGCTCAGTGATCGATATCGATCGCGCTGGCGCAGCAACGAGGCATGATCCAGTCGGCAGGATGACAACCCGACAGGAATCAAGTCGGCATCTTTCGGGCTCCGTATTAAACAAACGCTTGGCGATTGCCAGCCAGTCCGACTACTGCACCAGCTCACTCGCTCGCTAGGTGCTGTGCCGTACAAAATCGACTCCGATGCGAGCAACGCCCCACTCAGCTCTCATTCTCCAATTTCCTCTCTTCCTTCCAAGTCCTTTACCCCACCGACACCAGTCGAAGCGATCTTGGAAAAAATGGCCGCTGGAGTGATCGTCAACCTCGACGACGGCGCCGACCAAGGACCGCCCACCACCGGCAAGCGCGGATACGCCATCGCCGTCTGCATCTTCACGGCTCTCGGCGGTCTCTTCTTCGGTTATGACCAGGGTGTCACCTCGGGTGTTCTCATCATGGACTCTTTCCTCTACGACTACTGCGTCGGATGGCACAACTTCACCTACGAACAATGCACGGCTTCGACCTCGAACCTTCCCTCAGAATGGACGACGTTCACGGTGTGGTACAACATGGCATACAACCTCGGTTGTCTCGTTGGTGCCTTCATCGGTGGCCTAGTCGCTGACAAGTTCGGTCGTCGTGCCACCATCTTCTGCGCTGGCATTCTCTTCTGTGCCGGTACATGCTGGGTGTGCTTCAACAAGGCTCAGGCACACAACATGATGTACCTCGCCCGTATCGTTCAGGGTTTCGGTGTCGGCAACTCATCATTCTCGGCTCCCATCTTCGGTGCGGAGGCTGCTCCCAAGGAGCTCCGTGGTTTCCTGTCGGGTTTCATGCAAATGACTGTCGTCATTGGTCTGTGGCTTGCCAACGTTGTCAATATCATCGTTGAGCACCGCGACCGTGGCTGGCGTACGACGAACGGTGTGGCCATGGCTGCTCCGATTGTTGTGATGCTCGGTATTTGGTTTGTGCCGGAGTCTCCTCGTTGGACGTACCAGAAGAAGGGCAAGGAGGCCGCCGCGGAGGTTCTCAAGCGTCTTCGTCAGACGGACGATGTGGAGTACGAGCTGAACCACATTGGTGAGCAGGTGGCTGCTGAACAGGCTGCCAACAAGGGTCTTGCTGAGCTACTTGAGCCGTCGGTGCTCAAGCGTGTGGCTATTGCCATGTTCTTGCAGGTGCTTCAGCAGGCGACGGGTATCAACCCTATCATGAGCTACGGTGCCCAGATCTTCAAGGACATCACTGGCGCGGGTGTGTACTCAGCCTTCTTCATCTCGTCGGTCAACATGCTCAGCACGATTCCTGCCATGCGCTGGGTCGACACCTACGGCCGCCGCATTATGCTTCTCATCGGTGGTGTCGGCATGATCATCGGTCACCTGTTCGCTGCCATCCTCTTCACTGCCACGTGTGACGGTAACACGGACAACGCTGGCTGCCCGAAGGTCGGTGGTTGGTTCATCTGCATCGGTTCGGCCTTCTTCGTGTTCAACTTCGCCATCTCGTGGGGTCCAATCTGCTGGATTTACCCGGCTGAGATCTTCCCGCTCAGTGTGCGTGCCTATGGTGTGGCTCTCTCGACGGCTGCCAACTGGGCTATGGGTGCTGTGATGACGGAGGTCGAGAAGCTCTTCCCGTCGCTCAACATCAACGGCGTGTTCTTCCTGTTCGCTGGCACGTGCTGCATCTGCCTCATCTTCGTGTACTTCGTCTGCCCGGAGACCAAGGGCGTCATGCTCGAGGACATTGAGGAGCTCTTCCACAAGAAGCCGACGTCCAAGTCGCCGCAGTTCGTCGAGGTCAAGTCGCCCGAGGCGATCGCGTAAACGCATCGATGCGTCTCTTGTTTTACGGGTGTATAAGCAGCTACATCGGTTGAGTGTGAGTAGCTAGGCATGATCCGAAGTCGGTTTTCCTTGAGATCTACCGTTCGGTAATCAGCAATGAAACGTTCGATAGTTTTTGCCCGTCCACTACTGCTGGTAGCGTGTCAACGATGCAGTATCCATCGCCGACATCAGGGAACAAGCTCCACAGTCAGCCAGAGTTTGAGCCGGCATGCATTTTGCCGCTGGTGATCCATTTTTTCCAGTCGCCACTAGAAGTATTAGATATATCATACTAATTGTATACTAGTATTAATGACTTCTGGCTGAGGCAGGGTGGCTCAACAAAGATCAGACTAAAGTGCGAGCACCCTGTTGCTTCTGGGGAGTCGAAACTTCCACGCCATGACAGAGGCGTCTGTAAATGCTCCTGATGAGGAAAATTGCCTGAAGCTTGGCTCTAGCGAAGCACATCGGGAAATCCCATAAGGCTGGAGTCCTGAGTGCTTTGCAAAAAGACACTGAGATGCTATTACTTTCAGCGGTGTACTTCAGCTCGAAGAGCACCTCATCACTTCGTGATCCTATTGTCTGCGATCTGTGTGCACTGTTCGCGAGGTGGATTGCTAGGTGTGGTGACACGGCGTTACTGTCTCCATTGCAGCTTGGTCCGTGTGGAACATTTGCTGCCATGAGCAAACATGAGCTGTTTGAGGTTGCTTGCAATCAACTGGCTTGTATGATTCGCTGTGTTGCGATGTACACACACTCGGAAGTGTTTCTGTCGAATCCTCTGTCCCTCGCTGAGCTCGCGCGTGATACACCTGTGAGCCGATTCACAGCCACTCAGCCAATCAGCGAGCGGGGTTGAGGGTCTCGACAGTGCACAAGACGGGGCAAATCGTGCACTGAGGAACTGTAGGTCGTGAGTGGTGCCGGGACATCACCCGACCTTCAGCTTGTGCTGAGTCGGGGCATGGAGGAGTGGCTAGCTCGCAATCCAAGCTCTCCACTCCACGTTGAGCTCTTCTTACAACTGAACACTACAATAACCTAACGAAAACCACACCAACTCCACGACGACCTCGCTGTCGGCAAAAAGCAGATGCTCGTGGATTCTGATAGTGGTTGGTTTCTGCAGCACCACGTCACGAATTGTGATAGCCTTGCTTTTTAGTTTCCTGTGCATTTCTTGCATTCCAAGTTCAACCTTGCGGACAGCAGCGACGCAGTCCATCACGTGCAGCGACGTCAGTTGATGGTGTACACGGCTGAGGTCGACTCAACAGCTCATTGTACTGTACCGTGCAGTGAACTGTATCGAAGCCAGCTGTGCTAATTCCAAGTCCCGGACCGACGTCAACAGCTCGACGCCCCACCACTCCATTCCCATTCTCCAATTCTCCAACGACCTCGCACCTGCTTTCTCAACAAAGATGGCCGCTGGAGTGATCGTCAACCTCGACGACGGCGCCGACCAGGGACCGCCCACCACCGGCAAGCGCGGATACGCCATCGCCGTCTGCATCTTCACGGCTCTCGGTGGTCTCTTCTTCGGTTATGACCAGGGTGTCACCTCGGGTGTTCTCATCATGGACTCTTTCCTCTACGACTACTGCGTCGGATGGCACAACTTCACCTACGAACAATGCACGGCTTCGACTTCGGATCTGCCAGATGAGTGGACGACGTTCACGGTGTGGTACAACATGGCATACAACCTCGGCTGCCTCGGTGGAGCGTTTGTTGGTGGCATCGTCGCTGACAAGTTCGGTCGCCGTGCTACCATCTTCTGCGCTGGCATTCTCTTCTGCGCTGGTACCTCGTGGGTGTGCTTCAACAAGGCTCAGGCACACAACATGATGTACGTCGCCCGTATCGTTCAGGGTTTCGGTGTCGGCAACTCATCATTCTCGGCTCCCATCTTCGGTGCGGAGGCTGCTCCCAAGGAGCTCCGTGGTTTCCTGTCGGGTTTCATGCAGATGACGGTTGTGATCGGTCTGTGGCTGGCGAACCTTGTCAATATCATCGTCGAGAACCGTGACCGTGGCTGGCGTACGACGAACGGTGTGGCCATGGCTGCTCCACTTGTTGTGATGCTCGGTATTTGGTTTATGCCGGAGTCTCCTCGTTGGACGTACCAGAAGAAGGGCAAGGAGGCTGCTGAGGCTATTTTGAAGCGTCTTCGTCAGACGGATGATGTGGAGTACGAGCTGAACCACATTGGTGAGCAGGTAGCTGAGGAGTTGGCTGCCAACAAGGGTCTTGCTGAGCTTCTGGAGCCCTCTGTTTTCAAGCGTGTGGTGATTGCGATGCTTCTCCAGGTATTGCAGCAGGCAACGGGAATCAATCCAATCTTTTCGTACGGCGCTCTCATCTTCAAGGACATCACCAACGCCGGTATTTACGCCGCATTTTTCCTCTCTTCGATCAACTTGATCAGTACGGTGCCTGCTATGCGCTGGGTCGACTCGTACGGTCGTCGCACGATGTTGCTCATCGGTGGTGTTGGTATGATCGTTGGTCACCTGTTCGCGGCTATCCTGTTCACCGCCACCTGCCATGGCAATGTTGACAACGCTGGTTGCCCGAAGGTTGGCGGCTGGTTCATCGCGATTGGTTCGGCCTTCTTCGTGTTCAACTTTGCCATCTCGTGGGGTCCGGTTTGCTGGATCTACCCAGCTGAGATTTTCCCGCTCAGTGTGCGCGCCTACGGTGTGTCACTGTCCACTGCGGCGAACTGGGCAATGGGTGCTGTGATGACGGAGGTTGTCAAGCTCTTCCCTTCGCTCAACATCAACGGCGTGTTCTTCCTGTTCGCCGGCACGTGCTGCATCTGCCTCGTATTCGTGTACTTCCTTTGCCCGGAAACCAAGGGCGTCATGCTCGAGGATATCGAGGAGCTCTTCCACAAGAAGCCGACGTCCAAGTCGCCTCAGTTCATCGAGGTCAAGTCGCCCGAGGCCGTCGCTTAGACTCCTTGCTTTGCCCATGTGATTCCGCTTGAGTTGTAAAATGCTCTCGCGATTTGGCTGTTGCAGCAGCACTTTAGCTTGTGTGGTTTATCAACATGATGCGAAGTGGTGTTACTATGACACATTGACTCATATTTCACTACTACTACTCATACAAGCCGCATCGTTGCGGTCACGACGACAACCCGCCGATATCGCGGCAAATGGACGGGGTACTGCAATCGTATGCACCACCACCACAGGATACGAAAAGATAGCGCGTATTTCTGCAAGTGCTTTACCGCTCCTTTCACGATTAATATTCCTGCATCCGGATCATCGTTGTGATTCGCCACTGAGTGCGGTGCATGCGGCTTCAAGGCACGGAACGAGGGCGTCCGAGGCTTTCGAGCTTGATGCGACCTCTTTCCGTCAAGTATTATGGAGTTGGAGTGGCCACGCTCCATTTCTTTAGGGGAAAATGACAAAACAGGGTGTGATATTGAAAGTAATGACAATTTGCACTTATGGCGACAAAAAGGGGTGTTCTAATCGAACTTAATTCCCATTTAGGGATCGTTTTTCATAATGTCAGATAGGTTTTTCATAATGTCAGATAGGGGTGTTGCAAAGTTTTGAGCGTCAAATCTGGGGGTACCCACCCACTCTGTGTCATAGAGCCTGTGGTGCTCGAAGAGCTTGAAATACCGGACACCCGTCCTGAGCTAGTTATCGTTTCTCAACAGTGAGATTTGGTGATCGCTGTTGGCTCATGGCCAAGGCTATACTGAGTTGAATTTACCGACATGCTGTCTCTGCTGAGCAATTTGTTGTTGGTCTATAAGTTGCCAGCAAGAAGGCGCATGGAGCTCAGCATGTAGCTTATACATCTCTCCAATTGAGCACAACTACTGAACTAAGGGTGAGATTACCTTGTAGACACTTGCCGCGAAATGTAGTTAAGAATGGCATCAATTAGACCCAGCAACCACTTTGGTCAATCGCATTACTGCGCATGACAGTGCCAACGCATTCGCGCGGTGTACTTATATATGCAACAATCTCAACTTATCACGACAAAAAGGGGTGTCATTCTGAAGTATTTCCTTGAATGTCAGGGTGATAAATTAGAACACCCCTTTTTGTCGCCATAAGTGCAAATTGTCATTACTTTCAAGATCACACCCTGTTTTGTCATTTTCCCTTTCTTTAGCGCCTTCAGTCCTTCAACAAACAATCGTCATGTATAACGGGCTCAAGAGTGACTCGGACGTGTGCCCCGCTCAGCAACTGCGAGAGATGAGCAGGGAAACACGGCAAAGTCCTCTATTATACACATCACCTCTATTAATAGATTAAACTCTTTCGTATTTTTCATATTATTTGACTGTCAAATTGTAATCTACCTGTCAAAACTAGTGAAACCAAGGTCATCTCTATTGGGCACGATGAACTGGTCTGGAGCGGGGCGTAAACGTTGGAGCTCCCCACTTGATTCCTGCGAAGATCCCAGTCGCTTCACCTTGCGTCGTTGCTGGTGATCGGCGTCCATTGCATCCACAATGCACGCCATTGCAGCAATGGCACCGCATACGTGTAGACACCGCTGGAAAGTGGTGGTGCGCTCCATGCACCCGCAAAACTGTAGAGCTCCTGGCGAACCGTGACAAGCCACCGTCTCACTTGCAGGCACGTCCCCCAATGAATCAAGAAGCGCATGTCCGGCACATGTATTGGTGACACTCTCGCCGTTGCGCTTGAAGTTCATATACTCACCAATCAGTCATCTCAATCGATACGATATACACCGTATTGCCTGCTTCAAGGCGTTGCGTTCGTCGAAGAACAGTCTATAGTACGACCGCATCGTGCTTTCCCTAGCTTAGAGGGAAGCTTGGGATCTACAGCAGCTCCGGACGACAACAGTGCATCGTGACCCCGAATACAGCTCATTCCTCAATTTGCCTTCTTCAAGTCAAGCAACACAAAACCAAGCATATCCGCATCCAGGATAAACTATGGCCGCTGGAGTGATCGTCAACCTCGACGACGGCGCCGACCAGGGACCGCCCACCACCGGCAAGCGCGGATACGCCATCGCCGTCTGCATCTTCACGGCTCTCGGCGGTCTCTTCTTCGGTTACGACCAGGGTGTCACCTCGGGTGTTCTCATCATGGACTCTTTCCTCTACGACTACTGCGTCGGATGGCACAACTTCACCTACGAACAATGCACGGCTTCGACTTCGGATCTGCCAGATGAGTGGACGACGTTCACGGTGTGGTACAACATGGCATACAACCTCGGCTGCCTCGGTGGAGCGTTTGTTGGTGGCATCGTCGCTGACAAGTTCGGTCGCCGTGCTACCATCTTCTGCGCTGGCATTTTGTTTTGTGTCGGCACCTCGTGGGTGTGCTTTAACAAATCCCAAGAGCATGCGCTCATGTATGGAGCGCGTATCGTTCAGGGTTTCGGTGTCGGCAACTCGTCATTCTCAGCTCCCATCTTCGGTGCGGAGGCTGCTCCCAAGGAGCTCCGCGGGTTCTTGGCTGGCTTCATGCAGATGACGGTTGTGATCGGTCTGTGGCTGGCGAACCTTGTCAATATCATCGTCGAGAACCGCGACCGTGGCTGGCGTACGACGAACGGTGTGGCCATGGCTGCTCCACTTGTTGTGATGCTCGGTATTTGGTTTATGCCGGAGTCTCCTCGTTGGACGTACCAGAAGAAGGGCAAGGAGGCTGCTGAGGCTGTTTTGAAGCGTCTTCGTCAGACGGATGATGTGGAGTACGAGCTGAACCACATTGGTGAGCAGGTGGCTGAGGAGTTGGCTGCCAACAAGGGTCTTGCTGAGCTTCTGGAGCCCTCTGTTTTCAAGCGTGTGGTGATTGCGATGCTTCTCCAGGTATTGCAGCAGGCAACGGGAATCAACCCTATCATGAGCTACGGTGCTCTCATCTTCAAGGATGTCACCAATTCGGGAATCTACTCGGCCTTCTTTATCTCGTCGGTGAACATGCTCAGTACCGTCCCGGCTCTTCGTTGGGTTGATACCTATGGTCGTCGCACGATGCTTCTTATCGGTGCTGTGGGTATGATCGTTGGTCACTTATTCGCGGCTATCCTCTTCACTGCTACGTGCCACGGCAACGTCGACGATGCGGGTTGCCCGAAGGTTGGAGGCTGGTTCATCTGCATCGGTTCAGCCTTCTTTGTGTTCAACTTCGCCATCTCGTGGGGTCCGATCTGCTGGATTTACCCGGCCGAGATCTTCCCGCTTAGCGTTCGTGCCTATGGCGTTACGCTCTCGACGGCTGCTAACTGGGCTATGGGTGCTGTGATGACGGAGGTTGTCAAGCTCTTCCCGTCACTCAACATCAACGGCGTGTTCTTCCTTTTCGCCGGTCTCTGCTGCATCTGCCTCGTGTTCGTGTACTTCGTCTGCCCGGAGACCAAGGGTGTACTCCTGGAGGACATTGAGGCCATCTTCAACAAGAGCGCGCGCTCCAAGTCGCCTCAGTTCATCGAGGTCAAGTCACCTGTGGAGGAGGCGTAAACTCCAGCCAGCTCTGAGATGAGCACTCCAGCCAGCTCTGAGATGAGCAGTTTGCGTGTGTAAGTCGTGATGCTAGCAGTCCTTTGCATGACAAATACATGTGATGTCTGATATGTTGTATTACATGTGCATATTATACAATACTAGTAAATATGTGTGCTCCATCACCTGGACATTGATGCTCGCCTGGTGCAGGGTGCTCAAGTCTCGCTGTTTTATTGGCAACAGAGCATTGGCTAGATTCCAGCCGCTTACGAGAGCCTCGTACAGGTGCTGTTTTGTGTCCAGGAATCGCACTAACACTTCGCGAGTAGAATCCTAATATCCTGGAAACTGAAGTGTACTGAGAAGTTCCAATGTGTGTCACCCTTGACTGCGTTCGAGCACTTAATTGAGGTGATGGCAGCAATGATCGATGCTGGGATCGCTTTGAGCAACGCATGCACTTGGAAAACGCTACCGAAGCTCATGCTGACTCATGGATTCCGCTGTGTATTTGCTAGCAAAAAACATAATCCTGTGCACGCAAGCATCTTTTGGTTGACGGAATACAGCACTGCGCTTGTCTGATGATATGTAGCTCGGCAACGAGTTGCATCTAGACAATATGGTGGCGGTATGAATCAAGTTGGGTCTACACTTCGCCTTCTGTTGGTGCAGATTGCATGACATTGTCGCCGTGGGGGCGGTACTGTCTGCTACCGGTACTGGCTGGAGGTTGGTTTCGGTTCGTCCTCTGGTGTCTTCCTATTGCGTCAACTAGAATTCGCTAACGCAATCTCATGGATGGGATGTGGTACTGTACAGAAATGTCGGTGCAATTTAGATCCTCGAGTCAAGCATTGACCTCCCGCAACAAATCCCACAACAAATCTGATGGCGTGCATGCGCAGCTTTTCGCTCCATTGTGTGCACTTGTAAAGGCAATGAAAGCACCTGTCACATCGTGCGTATGTCTGCAAGGCGTCTTTCAGGACCTCCAAAGCTCTACTCGATGTTCCCAGTGCCAGCACACACGCAGCTCTTCTGGAGGTTGGCAGTTTGGTGACGATGCATGACTTCACCAGTGGCAACAGCTGAGCGAGGCGGGTGTCGGGCACTGTAGCCTCATCACGACTTCCATGGCGAATAAATCAAGTGAAGTGAGACGGTGTGCCGCGACCACAGCGATCATGTTCAAATGTTCAACTTCAACCGGCTATAGGCGATACATGTTCGTGCCATTCAAATCTCGATCAAGTGCATTGGCGTAAGCTTCTGCACACTTTGCACGCTACCGTACGCTGTTCGAGCATGTCGAGCGACGATGGCGCATCAACCATCTCGACTAGAGTTTGCGATTTTAATTTACAGTACCTTACCACGCGCGTGGCGGTGTAGCCCCAATGTACGCCGCCTCCTGTGCCTCCACCCAGCGCCTCGACATTCAAACCAATCCCGCCAGAATCGACGGTCTCCGACCAACTCACTTCTCAATTCCCCAGCAACCGAGCAAGTAACAACAACAACAACAACAGCCACCACCACCACCATGGCGGCAGGAGTGATCGTCAACCTCGACGACGGCGCCGACCAGGGACCGCCCACCACCGGCAAGCGCACGTATGCCATCATCGTCTGCATCTTCACGGCTCTCGGCGGTCTCTTCTTCGGTTACGACCAGGGTGTCACCTCGGGTGTTCTCATCATGGACTCTTTCCTCTACGACTACTGTGTCGGATGGAACAACTTCACCTACGAGCAGTGTACGTCCTCGGCTTCGGATCTGCCAGATGAGTGGACGACGTTCACGGTGTGGTACAACATGGCATACAACCTCGGCTGTCTCGTTGGTGCCTTCATCGGTGGCATCGTCGCTGACAAGTTCGGTCGCCGTGCTACCATCTTCTGCGCTGGCATTCTCTTCTGCGCTGGTACATCGTGGGTGTGCTTTAACAAATCCCAAGAGCACGAGTTGATGTACGTCGCCCGTATCGTTCAGGGTTTCGGTGTCGGCAACTCGTCATTCTCGGCTCCCATCTTTGGTGCGGAGGCTGCTCCCAAGGAGCTCCGTGGTTTCCTGTCGGGTTTCATGCAGATGACGGTTGTGATCGGTCTGTGGTTGGCGAACCTTGTCAATATCATCGTCGAGAACCGTGACCGTGGCTGGCGTACGACGAACGGTGTGGCCATGGCTGCTCCACTTGTTGTGATGCTCGGTATTTGGTTTGTGCCGGAGTCTCCTCGTTGGACGTACCAGAAGAAGGGCAAGGAGGCTGCTGAGGCTGTTCTGAAGCGTCTTCGTCAGACGGATGATGTGGAGTACGAGCTGAACCACATTGGTGAGCAGGTGGCTGAGGAGCTGGCTGCCAACAAGGGCCTTGCGGAGCTTCTGGAGCCCTCTGTTTTCAAGCGTGTGGTGATTGCGATGCTTCTCCAGGTACTTCAGCAGGCAACGGGAATCAACCCTATCATGAGCTACGGTGCTCTCATCTTCAAGGACATCACCAACACTGGTATCTACTCGGCTTTCTTCATGTCGTCGGTGAACTTGATCAGTACGATTCCCGCTATGCGCTGGGTCGACTCGCACGGTCGTCGCACGATGTTGCTCATTGGTGCTGTGGGCATGATCATCGGTCATCTGTTCGCTGCCATCCTCTTCACGGCGGTGTGCCACGGCAACGTCGACGATGCGGGTTGCCCGAAGGTCGGTGGCTGGTTCATTGCAATTGGCACGGCCTTCTTCGTGTTCAACTTCGCCATCTCATGGGGTCCGGTTTGCTGGATCTACCCTCCGGAAATTTTCCCGCTCAGTGTGCGTGCGTACGGTGTGGCTCTCTCGACGGCTGCCAACTGGGCCATGGGTGCTGTGATGACGGAGGTTGTCAAGCTCTTCCCGTCGCTCAACATCAACGGTGTGTTCTTCCTGTTTGCTGGCACATGCTGCATCTGCCTCGTGTTCGTGTACTTCGTCTGCCCGGAGACCAAGGGCGTCATGCTCGAGGACATTGAGGAGCTGTTTAACAAGGGTGTGCGCTCCAAGTCGCCTCAGTTCGTCGAGGTCAAGTCGCCCGAGGCTGCTGCTTAAGGAGATTGGTTCCGTGATGGTAATCTTCGTCAATGTTGGATTGAGCTGCACGCTGTGAGATGATGTACCATTTTCACAGAAGTTCAGCTAATTGAACTCGGAAGTGGGGGTCTCCTAGGATGTGTGAGCGCAGGTGGCTGTAGTTGGTTAAGCGCTGTGAGCACTTCAATATGATTGCTGACTTTTAACCCTTAGTGCACATGAGGTATCCCGTACTGGCGTCTCGGTGCAATGGTTATGAGCACGCGTCCCGGGACGTGAGATGGCTATGAAACTCCACCAGCGCCAGCTTGCGAACGCCAGTGGATCTTTCCACTCACGGAATCTTTGAAAGTCGCGCGATTTGGGTTGTCTGGCATCACCGTCGGCTCCTTGGTCTCCGTCGTCTCCTTCGCCTTTATCGTCTCCATCGTCTCCATCTTCACTCGCTGGCGCCAGGGCTGAACGCCAATCGCCTGTTTGCATAATACCGCCCTCCGTCTTGAGTCCGCGAACCCCGCGGGTCTCCAACTGAATCAATGGCGCTGTGATAGTTTGGGAGGATTCGGCCTTGGTCACTGTGGGAACAGAGCAAGGAAACCCGAACCAGCTGGCCGTGGAAAAAGGATCGGCGAGGCTTACAGGCAAGGCATCGCCGTGACTGCGAGCTGAAAAGGTCGAAGAAGGACTTGGCAGGGCCGCTCCTGGTCGTCGTCGTCGTCGTCATCGTCGTCGTCGTCGTCGTCAGAAGACTCCGGCTCCTTGGAGTAGCTGCGTGGCCCCGGGTCGTGAGCCGGGAAATGCGGCCGCTTGGACTCCATCTTGCAAATTCACGACTGAGAAAGAAATGCTGCGCGTCGAGTGCTGCGGCTTGCTCAGCCAGCGAATCGTACTTCCCAAGGAGGGAACCCTCCATAATGGTCCGATCGAGCCGCTAGGATCGAAATGGTTGCAAGTGTATCTCTGTCGTGCTACCTCTCGGTTTTCTATGCTGTAAGCCTCAACAAGTGTTGTGACCTTACCAGTTGGAGGAGCTTGGAGTCGATGATACATGAATCACATCGCTAGTGAACTTGGGGACCATACGCACTTCAGCTCTCGTCAGGGTCTCATCAGGGGCTTCACCAATCTAGATGTCAGAGCCTCTTGCATGGACCACCCTGAATCGAGCCCAGCCCAACTATCCACCACGATCCTCCAGAACGTTCCAAAGATTTACTCCAGGATACTACTCTAGCGTCGGCGCTTTTCCGCATGGCTTGCCTTCAACACCAGTCACGCCAATATTTAACCCACTGAAGTCAAAGTAGAAGCTTCGGTCAATCCGTGGGTAGATGAAGTTTCGTATAGGAGATCTACATATGGACTCTCGTGCGACGCAGTCGAACTCTGCTTCCGCAGTAACACGATGTGCGTTCGTAAGTGATCACATCCGGACAAGGCCCATTTCTACCGCGTCCGTGGTACATTAACCGAAGCTTAGCTCACTTAATTCTGTATGCGATGCGCGCATCTCTCGAACGCACAACGTTTTCCCTCGGAGTAACCTAGGTGAGAAGCGAAATCCCCAGCGCTGGGTTGATCACTAAAAATTGGTCATAACGCGTGTGATCCGGTTGGGTTGGGCATTTTGGAGCTTAATTTGCGACCGTAAGGAGACCGTGGTCGAGTGCTGCTCATACGTGTGCGCAAGCTCTTTCTGGGCAAAGCAATCCCGCACCAGTCTGGTGATCATCTTCGGTCGAGTGCTTTCATCCACGGCTATGTCCACATCAAAACTGAAGTTCAACTGTCCTCCTGTGTCCTCTGCCTCTGAGTGATACGTCAACCGAAATTGGCTCGCGTAATATCCCACTGTCACACGACAAGCTTTAGGAGGTGTCGCGCTGCACAGCACTCGGCCCTCCCAACGCATGCGCTGGTGTATGCTTCAATGTAGCTCGCTTGCGAGTGGAGATAGGGTGCTTATCGTCTGTTAATGGCTTTCAGACCAAGCCAGTCTCGTTGTTAAAGCGGAGCGTACTATGCAACTCTTCTGCAGTTTGAGCGCATTCGATCGCGTGTCGAGCTGAGCCGAGGCTGTGGTCGACCCAACTCTTGACGAAATAAATCAAGTGGACGAGCCGCAAGCACAGGGTTGTTGGCAACTTCAACCGGCTATAGGCGGTGCCGAATGTTATACACTGATCAGGCCCTGTACCATCTTGCGCAGTGCAGTCCGATCGCAAATGGTGCAGTTCGGATCCTTGACGACGTTAGAGATAGGTCTCCTACAACATGCACTTTGGGCGGCAACGGCGCATCAGCTCCAGCCACAAGTGTTTATGCTCGGGCAATAGGAAACAGGATTGTTCAGGATCGTTTAGAAGTTTGAAAGACGGAGCAGTGAATCGCATACCTTCGCCTCAGTCCCTTTCCTCTCTGACTACAACCTCAACGCTGCCTGACCAATCTCAACGGTCACCGACCAACTCACTTCTCAATTCTCCAGCAACCGAGCAAGTAACAACAACAACAACAACAACAGCCACCACCACCACCATGGCGGCAGGAGTGATCGTCAACCTCGACGACGGCGCCGACCAGGGACCGCCCACCACCGGCAAGCGCACGTATGCCATCATCGTCTGCATCTTCACGGCTCTCGGCGGTCTCTTCTTCGGTTACGACCAGGGTGTCACCTCGGGTGTTCTCATCATGGACTCTTTCCTCTACGACTACTGTGTCGGATGGAACAACTTCACCTACGAGCAGTGTACGTCCTCGGCTTCGGATCTGCCAGATGAGTGGACGACGTTCACGGTGTGGTACAACATGGCATACAACCTCGGATGTCTCGTTGGTGCCTTCATCGGTGGTATCGTCGCTGACAAGTTCGGTCGTCGTGCTACCATCTTCTGCGCTGGCATTCTCTTCTGCGCTGGTACCTCGTGGGTGTGCTTCAACAAGTCTCAAGAGCACGAGTTGATGTACGTCGCTCGTATCGTTCAGGGTTTCGGTGTCGGCAACTCGTCATTCTCAGCTCCCATCTTCGGTGCGGAGGCTGCTCCCAAGGAGCTCCGTGGTTTCCTGTCGGGTTTCATGCAGATGACTGTTGTGATCGGTCTGTGGCTTGCGAACCTTGTCAACATCATCGTCGAGAACCGCGACCGTGGCTGGCGTACGACGAACGGTGTGGCCATGGCTGCTCCGATTGTTGTGATGCTCGGTATTTGGTTTGTGCCGGAGTCTCCTCGTTGGACGTACCAGAAGAAGGGCAAGGAGGCTGCTGAGGCTATTTTGAAGCGTCTTCGTCAGACGGATGATGTGGAGTACGAGCTGAACCACATTGGTGAGCAGGTGGCTGAGGAGTTGGCTGCCAACAAGGGTCTTGCTGAGCTTCTGGAGCCCTCTGTTTTCAAGCGTGTGGTGATTGCGATGCTTCTCCAGGTATTGCAGCAGTGCACTGGTATTAACCCTATCATGAGTTACGGTGCTCTCATCTTCAAGGACATCACCAACACTGGTATCTACTCGGCTTTCTTCATGTCGTCCGTGAACATGATCAGTACCGTCCCGGCTCTTCGTTGGGTCGACACTTACGGCCGTCGCACGATGCTTCTTATCGGTGCTGTGGGTATGATCATCGGTCACCTTTTTGCCGCGATTCTTTTCACGGCGGTGTGCCACGGCAACACAGATGATGCGGGTTGCCCGAAGGTTGGAGGCTGGTTCATTGCAATCGGCACGGCCTTCTTCGTGTTCAACTTCGCCATCTCGTGGGGTCCGATCTGCTGGATTTACCCGGCCGAGATCTTCCCGCTCAGTGTGCGTGCCTACGGTGTGGCTCTCTCGACGGCTGCCAACTGGGCGACCGGTGCCGTTCTCACCGAGGTTGTCAAGCTCTTCCCGTCGCTCAACATCAATGGTGTGTTCTTCCTGTTTGCTGGTCTCTGCTGCTTGTGCCTCGTTTTCGTGTACTTCATCTGCCCGGAGACCAAGGGCGTCATGCTCGAGGACATTGAGGAGCTGTTTAACAAGGGTGCGCGCTCCAAGTCGCCGCAGTTTGTTGAGGTCAAGTCGCCTGAGGCGGTCGCTTAAAAGAGATACGTCTCTTGTTTCACGGGTGTATTTTCCTTGAGATCTACTGTTCGTAGGTAATCAGCATGAAAGTTTTTGCCCGTCCACATTCTGCATTATCCATACGATAGGCTAGCATGCTGGTAGCCTGTCAACGCTGCAGTATTCATCGCCAACATCAGGCAACAAGCTCCGCGTCAACTAGTAGTCTGGCAGGGGCTTGAGCCAGCATCTGCCGTCAAAAGCTTCGGGCAGAAACTGAGAGTGCTTATGGGATGATAACCAAACACCGCCACCTCGGCTGTTCTCCACAGAGCTTCAAATCAAACCTCCGTGTTCAAGGAAACCGGTTATACTTGAATACCGGGTTGATGCATGAACGTGTTGACACGTTCACACGCAAAACGAAATTGCACTGGGCTACTGCATGCGGAGGAACGGTTCAAGCGAGAGAGCTTCGTTGGCTATAGCCGACAGCGTCGATGTAAGCTCTGTGCTGAACTAGATAGGGTTCTCTATCCAAATCACCACCGGATCCAACAAGCATCAGTGGTGTCCGTCCCATAGCGCCATGAGAATTCGCATTCGCGCTATGATCGATCAAATCGGTGCGAATATTCATCGATAACCTCGACGAGATTTCTGAGCAGTTGCAACGCCATCGAGAGATCGCCTCGAGTATGGATCTGCATGAGCTCTTTTGCATGGAGAGCCAGCCAGAAATCGAGCGTCATGAGGACTTTCTAGGCGTCGACGCGGTCGAGTCGACCTGCAAGATATCTCGGGCTCATTGGTTGCATCGTGGATGCCAACGTGCAGGTTCGCAAGACTGTGTCCTCGCTCCGTTCCTCTTTGCAATACAAGTGTCGAGTCCTGGTTGCTCACCAGATCGTTGGAAAGTAGGGGGTGCCATTCCCCCTTGTTCATCATGCTTCCGATACACTTTTCAAGTAAATAAAAATGGGAGGGATGTCATGAAAGAGCTAGGACTTCAACTTGCGAGGGCGAGGCATTCGACGCCAAGCTCTCTTGTCCTCAGTTGGCAAGTTTCAAGATGGGGCTCTCTGCGGTTCACGACCCAGGGCCACGTGCTTGAACATCGGAGACCAAGGCGAAGTCACAACCTCTCGTAATCAAGAGCAAACCCCACGGCTCAGCTGGATCCAGGCGTTCGCGAAATCCAAGCACCTCGCCTCGGCTTCAGCTGCTCGTCCAAGCTCGAGATCTTCACGGAGGCTCAAGCGGCGGCTCCATCGGACGCTTGCGAAAACCAAGCTGCGTCTATCTGCTGCTGCTCAGCCACGCTCGAGAGCTGCGTCGATGAGCGAGTGTCGTGTGCTTGCGAAAACCAAGCAACGCGCGCGACGTTCAGCTTGACGACTCCAGCACGAGAGCGCCGTCGAGAGGACGCGTCTTCGTAACTTCGGTCGACATGCGCGGCCAGCCAGCTTCTTCCCGGACTACAGCGGGGCGTCACAGACTCATGCGGTCGAGCAGACTCTGATCTCTCACCGCACGGCGCAGTGTTCCGCACTCGCCGTGAAAGCTACATTTATCTAGTTAGATATAGTGTAGCTACTGTGGTTTAAAAGAGATGGCACGGGCCTTCATCCTCGCACGGTACGAGGACACGTGTGTTGTTTTCATGGAAGCACGCTCTTGGGATTCTCGTTCGTAAAGCGCTGTAGTGAACATCAATGCTACAGTTTGTGCTCTTGGATGATTTGACTTCTTTTGTGGTCGAATATTTGTTTATCTCCGTTCACTATCTCCGTTCACAAACGTACGCACATGGAGCGATAGCAGTGCGTCTTCATTACACCAGACCATACCTTATAAGGCATGTAACATCGACCGTTGTAAACGAGTTAACATCTTCAGTCATGTGGGCCAGCCAAACACATCGTTCGAACCGAACGATCTCCGCTACCAGTTCCCACCCGTGACTCATGTGTGCTTGAGGAGTTCAGCCCACGCTCAAGTGCTCCATGCTGGACTTGTTGCGTATGTGCAATAGGGTCTTCGGGCGATGTGTACAGCACTTTTGTCCGACCAAAGGCACCAACTCGAGCACCAGCATGGATCCCTCATCCGAGAGGTGGAGGCGAAAAAGTGCACCACAGGGACGACCTTGCGGCAAACTTCCCTTTCCAAAAAACGCAATCGAGCCCCTCGCAGCCCAACGCGTACCATTTTCCAATAGGATGGCTTCAGAGACTCTAAACACCACCAGCAACCGCATCTCGACGCAGTTTCCAGCATGACGCGCACCATCCTGTCCCCTTTTCCAGCTTCAAACGTGTGATTCACAACGTCACTCCCCCGCATCTATCTCCATCTCAGTTCAAATCGCGAGCCTTTTACAACCTCTCTATTTCCATACCTCATGTTTACAATTTCCGCCTCTCTCATGTCAAACCATATTCAACTCACCTGCTATAACCAATACCAAGCCGCTCAAGCGTATCACCCTCTGTCCCGTATCCGGACCGATCGACGGCGCTGGGTGCCCGATATAGCATTCTCTCGGTTTCCGCGAGGCGCGCGACGGCATGGCGGAGCGGCCGGCGGCGCTGCGGCTCTCGGACTCGCGGCCTGCGGCCAGGGGCTCGTCGACGCCCGCGCCCGCGTCTTCGGCGGCTGCTGGCGCAGTTTCAGGCGCCGCGAAGCCCGGAGAGGAGCGCGAGCGCGCGCAGCTGCGGCAGTTGCTGCTGCCCGTGCTGTGGGAAGGCGCGCTGCGCAAGAAGGGCGAGTGGCTGCCACGCTGGGAGGAGCTGTTCGTCACGCTGGATGGCGTCGCGCTGCGGCTGTACGAGACGCGCGCCAAGTACGAGGAGGCGCTGGCGCTCGAGGAGCGGCTGCTGCGCCAGCGGTTCCCGCTGCCATGCAGCTCGCCAGTTCGCCGCAGGCGGAAGAGCGCCACGGGCGCGCTCGGAGGGTCGAGGACGACGTCGTCCACGTCGCTAGCCTCGTCGTCGTCGTCGTCGCTGGTCGCGCCGGCGGCCCAGGGCAAGAGCAAGAACTCGAGTGCAGGACAGGAGAAGAAGGACAGGTTCCTCACGGTCACGGCAGTGGAGAGGGAGAATGCGGGACGCCCGCACGGCTTCTGCGTCTCGACGCTCGAGAAGAAACCCATGCACTTTGCTGCCGACTCGGAGCTCGAGCGCGTCGTGTGGGTCCACCTGCTGCAGGCGGCGGTCGACCAGACCGCCAAGATAGTGCCCAAGGCCAAAAAGAAGCTCGCAGACGAGATCGAGGCTGCTGCAAACGCGAGCAGCCCGGGAAATGCCCTTCCGCCTCCCCCACCATCCTCACTAGCGTCAAGGGTGATGGTGCCAGGGGTGCTGGCAAAGACGTTGGTTGGATTGCCGATTGAGGTGAACCTCTCGCTCTTCTACGACGCGTGGGGGTTCATCCAGTGCCGCAAAGGCAACTTTGCTGACTTAGTGCCGAGCTTGCACCCGAACATCACAATCACATCCAACTACCCGCCGAGCGTTCCGATCGCCGGCGAGTACCATGGTCGAGAGGGCTTTCTGGCATTCTTCGCCAATCTCCACAGCTCCATCGACGTGTCACACTATCTGGTACAGCATATGGCTCGCAGCGGGGATCTTGCTGTGGTAACTGGGCGGGAGACCATTAAGAGTATCAGCAGTGGGCGGAAGTTCCGTCACCTTTGGAAGCATGAGTTGCGTTTTGAAGCGGATGGTCGAGTGAGCCACATTAACATTCTCGCCGACAAGACCGCTGCTGCGGTCGCATTTGGTGTGCAAACGGACGGCCCATCATTAGAACTGCCTCACGAGCAAGAGGTTTCAGCTACAACGTGCCCTCCAGGAGAGATTCGAGTCGTGTGCATCTCTGGTGAGCGTGTCAAGCGGAAGAAGCCTCTTCCGCCTTCTGCAACGCTCAAGGTTGTTGTGGGACTAAACAATTTTCCCCACTGGACAACAAAATCTGCTCCCTCCAGCAGCTCCGGCACTAGTAGCGGTAGTTCAGGAGCTGTTAGCGCTCCGAACAGCGCCAAGGGATTCAGCCACGTCGGGTCATGGAAGTCGTATGCTACACGTCCGTCAAAACCGAGCAATGGTTCCAATCCGTTCTGGGCAGAGACGCTCAGCATCCAGTTCTCAGGCGCGGTTCCTGGCACTAGTGCGTGCCTTTTTGTCGAAGTGTGGAGTCTCAGTGTTATGGGTGACGATCTCCTTGGCTGCACCAAGGTGAATTTGGCCAACTACCTCGGCACATCTGCTGGGACCGAAGAAGAGGTTGCTGCTGCTGCTATTCCTCGTTGGTTTGAGCTTCGCAAGCCCGAGTATTTTACGACGGGAGGAGGGATGAGCTCGGCAGGGTCATCAAACACAAGCGAATCGTCTGATCCGACCGGAAGTAATAGCGGAAACAAATCTCCAGATAGCTGTGGTAAGCTACAGCTCAGCATAAGCTTCGTGCCTTACACGGACGACTTCAACACGTCGTTTGGCGAGGGAGGAGGGGAGGAAGAAGACGAGCGGCCACTTCAGCACCGGAAGAGTTTTGATCGGCTCAAAGCACTTCACGAGGAAGCCGGTGATCGATCGCAGAGATCGGATCAGCGAGCATCTGTTGATAGTGTAGAGCTAGATGCGAGCTATGAGATGGTCAGTCGCGAGGACACCGTTGAGACTGCGATGGAGGGAGCCATGTCGACTTCATCACGAGGACGTGGGTCCCTGTCGTCTGGCACTCCTGGTATTGCCACGAGTGGGTCTTTTTCGGGCTCCGTTGACGACATGTACACCTTCACGGTGGCATCGACAAAGTTCCGCGTGTACACTCGGTACCAGCTCATTCGTGCGATTGGGCACGGTGCTTATGGTGTGGTGATCGCAGCGAGTGATCAAATTACGGGCAATTCTGTCGCGATCAAGAACATCCCGAAGACATTTGATGACCTCGTGGACGCCAAGCGCATTGTGCGCGAGATTCGCTTGATGCGACACTTGCAGCACCCGAACATTGTGACAGTGCTGGATGTGATGCGGCCGCCGTCGCTGGAGTCGTTCGAGGATACGTACATCGTTACTGACCTCATGGAGACGGATCTGCACCGGGTCATCAACTCACCTGAACCGCTATCAAGTGACCACATTGCGTACATGACATACCAGATGCTGTGTGGCGTGCGTTACATGCACTCAGCGCAGATCCTGCATCGTGACATCAAGCCATCCAACGTTTTGGTGAACCGTGACTGCCTCGTCAAGATCTGCGATTTCGGTTTAGCACGCGGCATCGACCCGGCAACAACAGGAGGGGGAGGTGAGCCGCTTGACCAGGCACTGACCGAATACGTCGTCACGAGATGGTATCGTGCGCCAGAGCTGTTGCTTGCAAGCCGGTATTCAACTGCAATCGATGTCTGGTCGGTTGGCTGCATCATGGTTGAGATGTTTACGCGTCGCGCACTTTTTCCTGGACATGACCATGTTCATCAACTCCACTTGATCCTCCAGCTCGTGGGTAGTCCATCGATGGATGAGATGGGGTTCATCACCAACATCAAGGCAAAACGATGGATGTCGAGGCAGCCGCAGCATGAACGCAAGCCTTTCGACTCGGTTTGTCCGAACGCTCCCCCCGAGGCGCTCGACCTGATGGAGAAGCTGCTGCGCTTTGATCCGCGGCAGCGTGCGACGGTGGATGAGGCCATTGCCCATCCGTTCTTGGCAGCGTACCGCAACTCGGAGCTCGAGTCACGCGCGACGAGTGCGTTTCGACTTTTCGTTCGAGCGCGATGTCAGTAAGAAGCTTGACAAGGACACGTTGCGAAGACTCATCTTCGAAGATGTATGCCACTTTCATCCTGCCGCACGCACTGAGCTTGACGAGTATGACCGTGCGCAGAAGCTCAAGCAGCAACGCCTCCAGGCAGAGGAGGAAGAGCGACAACGTGCTCGGCGACGTGCGCAGCAGGAAGAGCAATATGAGCGCGAGCGGCTGGCTACGCTCTCAGGCAAGGGCGTGGCGGTGCGCAGCAACCGCGCAAGCGACGAGTAGTAGGAGGTAGGTAGGCAGCGACCATAATATCAACTCACAGGCAAGTACGATGCGCAACTGAGCATTGGGCTGTTCGTTCGCGTCATAATGCAGCGAATGAACACTTACAAGTGGCTGTACACGAGCGTTACGAGACCGAGCGCAACAACAGTAGCCGTGCCCGCAACCTGCCTTGTCCGGGTACCGATGGCAGAAGAGCACGAGATCGCCAAGTCCGCGCGACTCGAATCGCTGCGAGTCGGGACGCATCGGCAGCGGCGTGCCCTGCGAGCTGGCAAATGGTCACCAGCATGCGCAGCGTCAGTCCCCAGAGTACAAACTCGTGCACCTTGCGGTACGGAGGCGGTCGGTCAGCGTCCGGCAGTTCGTGGCCTGGGCGAGGCAGGTAGATGCAATCGAACAGCAGGCGGCCGAGCACGCGGTCCGCCGCGGCCTTGATCGCCGAGTGCTTTCGCAGGTACGGGATCATGTCGTCCAGCGGCCACGGGAGCACGTTGTAGCGATGCGTGTTGTACAGCTCGCGCACGTCGAGCCAGAAGACGTCCGCGATTTCGTTCTCCTGCAGCTTGGGCGTGTAGTCGTGCTCGTCCGCCGTCGCGTCAATGTAGAACACTGGCCGTCGTTGCAGATAGAAAGTGGTTGGTGAGGTGTAAGCTCGTGGAAGTGTGCAAGCATCCATCATCGTACCTTGCGTGCTGACAGTCATGCCGCGCAAGGTGGGTCTGGACGATGGGGAGGCTGCCGATCCAGTGCACGTTGCTAGTCGTCACCACAAAGCCCGTCAGGATATCTCAGCAGCAGCAGCAGGGCAGCAAAAGCTACAAGAGGCATCTCAACGTACGGCTGGGTGAGATCGAGCCCGACCTCCTCGAGCGTCTCGCGCTGCGCCGTCTCGCGCAGCGACTCCCACTCGGACCAGTCGTCGCTGAGCGCCTCGTGGATGTCCATGCGCGCCTTCTTCTGTCTGCGGCCGCCGGGGAACGCAATCTGCCCGCTCCACGTGTCTCGCTCGTTGATGGTGCGGCGCACCAGCAGCACCTCCAGCGTCTGCTGCTCCTTCTCACGCCAGCGGAACACGGCGGCCACGCTCGCGCGCTGCATGCAGTCGAGGGGGGAAAAAACCAATCGCAAATGGGGAGCGAGGCGCCATTTTCAATCGCGCGTGGCGGCGTCAGTTTTGAGAGTTAGGAGGCCCGCGGAGGTCGCAGGCGCACGCACCGGAGGCGCGAGATCATGGCGCGGGGGCGGTAGCTTCGACAGGCTGCGCCGTAGCAGCGGCACGAAGCTCGTGAGCGCGCCGAGCGACCGGCTCGGGCTCATGGTCTCGCACGTGGCTTGGTGACGACTGGCAATTTGACGTGAAGTATATAGGGTAGGGCGCTCGAATAGTGGACGGTTTACGGCGGACGCGGACACTCAAGTTGGCGGACGGGCGGACGAGCGGATCCGCTCTTGAAGTGATCATCGGACTATGATGCGATAGCTGTAGACTCGTCGTGCGCCTTGGTGGCATCGACCATGAGAATAGCTTTGACATACACCAAATGAGACCATGCTTTTGCAGCCGATTTGTTCAAGCCCAGTTAGTCAAGCTCCAGTCATCCTTGCCGCTGCAGCGCTCTAGGATCGTTTGTTCCTGTCTAGCCGATTCTTTACCCTTTTGGCTTTTTGCCGTCAACATCCCGCTCATTGTCCGATTTCCGGGCTCTATATGCTCAACGATGCGCCCATGGTCAATTTGATTGTGCAGAGACTCGCAGAACCTATCGTGTACAAGGGAGCGATTATCTCGAATCAACGGATACTGAACACGACAAATTGTTTTGGCCGCCATCTTGCAATCTTAGCAACTTGCTCGAGCTACCCTAAGACGAATCCAAAATGCATCATTCGCACGCTCTTATTGATTGTCCGCAGGATATGCCTCCACAAACTTGGCTAGACGACGACGCAATGCGTACACTGCCATGATAGTCTCGACCGAATGCATCAGATTCGGCTTCTCATGCTGTAATCGTAACGTTGCCTCCTCGGCGTCCTTCACCAAGCAACGGAACTCTTCGAGACACTTGTGGCTGCTTTGGATGTCATCGATCCTGCTGAGTACTCTCTCCAGTTCGTCCCACAGGTCAGCGTACATTGGCACTTCGCTCCCATTATTATCGTGTAGCTCAGCCAACAGAGCTCTCGACGCAGTTACGACATCTGGAACAAACTCCAGACTCGATGACTCATCATCAACAGCTGCCGTCACGTCTTCTTTCTCTCTTGCTAATCTCGCTAGCTCATCAACCACTGTCGAGAGATTGATCCGTTTCTCTGGCTGAAACACACACATCCGATTCACGAGTTCCCATTCAGCATCTGAGCATAATGTGGGTCTCAGCGGCATCTCGCCCTGCTTGGTGTGAACCTTCACAACGATATTCTCGAGTTTTCCCCATGGTAAACTACATTCTTCATTCCCCACCACTCGCATCGCTTCCACAACACACATACCCAGAGAGTACACATCAGACGCAAACGTCAACTGAGGGTTGGCGCTAAAGCACTCTGGAGCCACCCAATGCCACGCACCAGAAACGTGGGGTTTGTCGCCATCTTTCACGACCGAACTCAGACCAAAATCTGTCACCTTTGCCTTCATGTCGCTCCCTATCACAATGTTATTCCCTTTCAAATCTCCATGAACGACACCGCGAGCATGAAGGTATTGGACGCCCAATGCAGCCTCATAAAGCTTTTGCCAAAGCTCACCAGGATGCTTCCGCAGATACTCGATCAACGTCCCATTAGTGGCGTACTCGCACACGAAGAACGGTCTTCCGATGTGGCAGGCGCCAAAAAGCTGGATGACGTGAGGGTGACTGAAGCCGAACCAAATGTCAACTTCTCGTCGGAACATCGCTAATGCATCTTCTCGCCTCTTTGCTCGTACCTCAAGATCATCGGAATCGCCTTCTTCAGTCTCCATCGATAGATATGACGTAGTAGTCCAGGAATCCGACGATTGCGGCTTATCTTCAGAGCCAACCAACTCCACTTGCTTCACCACCACCTCAGAGTCCAACCACTTCGCTCGGAACACGCTGCCGAACCCACCTGCACCAAGCCAACCATCTTCGTTCTTTATCAACTCGTACCATGGAATAAACCATTCTGGGACCAAATTTGACAAGCTCTCTTTCTCAATTGTGTTCTCGATAGCCTCGATCGCTTTCTTCATCTTCTCCAGCTGAGCAGGTGTGTATTGATTTGCCATTTCCCTTTTCAACGTCTTCAAAAATGCTGCCTTCTCCTCATCCGACTTCACATCTTTCAACTGGAGATACACATCCGTTACACCAGACACAAACAGCTCGCGATGCTGCTTTTCCCATCGATCTACTCGCTCTATTGCATAGGCGCCTGAACGATCGAGCAACGCCCAGAGCGACTGGATGCGTCGATGAAACGAGTAGATGCTGTTGGTAGTAGCACGCGATGACGATAGCCGCATTGCTATAGATTGCTCGGTGGTCATCGTGATAGTAGCATGAAACTCGACGAGGAGAGAATGAAATCGAGTCAAAAGTGTGATGGACTGGGCGGAATCTTGTAGGTGTTCGTACAGTGCCTTCAGTTCGTTGAATATTTGGAGGTATTGAACATACTCACTCTGCTCCACAAGGCTCTCCACTTTTCTCCACAGTTGGTCCGTCTTGCCGTACTTGTAATCGCGAAGCGTTAACAAAGGTTCGTGTTCGGGCTCAACATGATTCGAACCCTCCATTATTGCCAATTGTTCCAGCTCGTAAACGACTGATTGGAGCTTCATGCGTTTGGCAGGATCGTGACAACACATGCGCCACACCAAGTTACGGGCGATAATACAGGAACAATACGGAGAGTTAAGATCGTTTAGACACCTCTCTGGAGTCCATTTAAGCTTTTTCCACCTCACATAATCATCTTTGGCGCAGTCATCCCACGGCTTCTTCCCACTAACAGCTTCCAAAATACACATTCCCAATGAATACACATCAGAAGCAAATGGCGAAGATTCATCACCGTACAAAACTTCAGGAGCCTGCCATCGCATTGATGCAATAGTTTTTGAGCCTCGACTTTTTCCACCACTAGCCCGAAGTTTGAAAGTTTTGACAAACCATCGCTGCCAATCAGAATGTTGCTGCACCGAAGATCACCGTGCACAATACCTCGTTCATGAAGATACTCAAGACCCAGAGCAGCCTCGTACAGATACTTCCACGTATGCTTCTCCTCCGAAGCTGACTTGACATGCTCAATCAACGACCCGTTGCTGGCGTATTCACAAACGAAGAATTGCACCTCCGGGCTAGCTTCACACGCACCATACATCTTGATCACATTTGGATGTCGCAGTTTTTGCCACAGCTGCATTTCTTTCTCAAATGGCGACTGAGCTGCGTCTGGGATAAACAACTTGACACTCACATCTGCATCGAGCCATTTGGCGAGATATTCACCGCCGACATTGCTAGTGTTGACAAACTGAGTGAGCGCGATCTCAGACGGAGGTATGATCCAGCTCGACTTTTGGTCAGACAACAGTAAACTCGATGAAGAGCCTTCTGGGATTGATGAATGGGAACGCATCAGAAAAGGCTTGAGGAATCGCACCATGTCTTGATCACCGCGATTTGTAGCTAATCGGATGGGAGACTTTCCGTCTTTGTTTGTGATATTCACGTCCGCACCTACTTCATTCACAAGATACTGAACCACCTCAATGTGTCCATTGCCCGCAGCCTTCATGAGCACTGTATCGCCATTGTCATCCGTGGAATTAACGTCAGCGCCGCACTCTCCAGCGAGGTACCGAATCACGTCAGCGTGTCCATTACATGCAGCCTGCATCAGCACAGTCCACCCAGTGGTACTCGTGGCATTGACATCTGCGCCGCATTTTCTGACGAGGTACTGAACTATTTCAAACTGTCCATTCTCAGCGGCTTCCATCAGCGCGGTCCCTCCGATATTGTTTTTGACATTTACATCCGCGTTGCATTCTCCAGCAAGATAGCAGACTACTTCGATGTGCCCATACAGAGCGGCCCTCATTAGCGCAGTCTCTCCGATATTATCCGTGGCATTGACGTCTGCACCGCATTCTTCAGTGAGATATCGAACGACTTCACTTCGTCCATTCCGAGCGGCATTTTCTAGCGCTGTCTCCCCGCTCGTATTCGTAGCATTCGCATCCGCGGAGCAATCCCCAACGAGATACCGAACCACTTCCATGTATCCTTTTGCAGCAGCCTGCATCAGCGCGGAGTTTCCCGCGTTGTCCGTGGCGTTCACGTCCGCGTTGCACTCTCCAGCAAGATACCGAACCACTTCAGCGTGTCCACTGCAAGCTGACATTGTCAATGCTGTCTCTCCGTCGTTTTTCTTGGCATTCACGTCCGCGCCGCATTCTTCCACTAAATACCGAACCACCTCATTGCGTCCGTAGAAAGCGGCCTTCATCAGAGCTGTCGATCCGAAATTATCGGAAGCACTCACGTCGGCGCCGCATTCCCCAGCGAGGTACCGAACCACTTCGGCACGTCCGACCCAAGCAGCGCCCATGAGCGCTGTCTGTCCATTGTAAAACGTGGCGTTCACATCTGCGCCGCCACCAACCAACTCCTTCACCAGACCCAGGTCTCCTTTCTCCGCAGCCGAGAGAAGCCTTTCATCCGTCTTCGTCATTGAGCACCTTCTTGAGAGTGATCCCGTTCCATGGGTTATGTAGTCCACATAAATGAAGCCTGAATCCGTTCACGATCGCGATGCCAATCAAGTCAAGTTGATCCAAATGATCAAGATGCTCCAATCGATTTTTGTGTAGTTCTTCAGCGCGAAGAAGGTGGCGATAGGTTCTTGGTTCAGCAGCAACGAATGATCCTGACATCGTAATGTGAACACTTGCGCAAAAAAAGAAAATTGTATGCTTTTCGGTTGTTATGATACTCCAATGATCAATCAATTGCCCTTCACCCTGCCACTATCATCAACGTGGAGTGCGTGGAGAGCAAACTCCTTTCGTTTTTAATTTCGGCGTGATATGAGTCACCTATAACAATTGGCACCGGATCCAGACACAACTCGCGCGGCGATTTTGGAATTCCTCTTGAGCCAGAAACCAAACTGCGATGATCAGGTACTTGTCAGCATCTGTTACTTTTCATGTGTCTACAGAATCGCGATTATGATCACCATGTTCGGGCATCCAATTTCGCCTCGAATGCAAAGCAGGTTTCTATGAACGTGTTGTGCTCGATTGAGTCAAACTACAAAGTTTGTTTAGAACTTGATCGCACTTGCTGTATCATCCCACTCGATCGAGCCTTTTCCAGCTGTTCCACCATCGTCTCCTTCTCTTTGTCAAGGAACGCTTCGATACGAACCAAGACTTCCGGGATGAATGCTATCCTTTAGCCTGACGAGCTCACGCCATGTTGCTCAATCTTCCACGTCATCATCTTGCTAATCAGAGATGCATTAGCGACTGCTCTCTCTCTCTCTCTCTTCATTTGCGCAGTCTGTCTTGCTGTGCAACAAGGACTATGTACGCATATCTGCGTGGACTTGGCAAAGGACTCGATCTTCAAGATCTACGCCGGCGCAATGGGGACGGCGAAATCGTAGCAGTCTACTTGAAGATTACATACAATAGCGCTCGGCACTCGGCACTTCGTCTCCTCACTCCTCATCGTCCATGGAGAACGAGAGCAGCTTCTTGTTGGACAGCTTGGCTGGCGCCGCGCCTGTCCGCTTACGCTTCTTCCCCTTCCCACCCTCCTTGCCGGCCTTCCCCATCTCTGCAACGCTCTGGAGCACTTTTTTCCTCTTCTCCACCCTGTCCTTCGCCTTCCTGTCCTTCTCGTCGTCCTCGTCTTCTTCGTCCTCCTTCTTCTTGAGCTTGCCTTTTTCCTCCCCGCTTCAGCTTCTGCTTCGCCAGGTACTCGTCCATGGCCGCGCGCTGCACCTCGTCCAGCTCTCGCTCGGCCTCCTCGTCCTCGGCGTCCGGCATGACCTGGCGCAAACTTGGCCTGGATCTCCGGCGGCTGCTGGTACTTCTGCAGGAACTTGGGGATCACGCGCGTGAACTGCGGGCCTCCCCCGCCCTTGCCGCCCTTGCGAGTCCCTCCGCCGCCGCTCATCCCGCGGAAGGAGCCGTCGGCGCGCCACTGGTCGTCGTCCATTCCGCCCCGCGCCACTGTGCGGTCTCCAACCGGGTCGATTGGTGGACACGACCAGTCCAGCTGTGTCACAATTCAAATCGCCGGAAGCTCGCAGCCGCCATGTCGGCGCGGTCGCAGTACCTGTGGTCGCAGCGCTGGCGGATCCTCTTCACGGCGCAGGGCATCTTCACGGCCGGCATCATGTACAAGCGCTTCACGGACCCCGACATGCAGCGCCGCCGCGAGGAGCTACGCCAGCGCCGGCCCTGAGCTTCCGTTTCGATGCCGAGCGGCCTCCAGCAGGTTGAGCGCGCTGTAGCAAAGTAATAGAGCGACGCTAGTTGTCCCCCCTCCACGTCTCCACTCGCGCTTCTAGCTCTCATCACCAGCAGCTCCATGCAGATTTTGACCGTTTTATTGACAGTTTTGACTCGCGGCGGCGTGGAGAGCGATGGCGGCGCTCGAGGAGCTCAAGGCGCTGGGGACGGCGGCGCTGCTCGACCGGCTGCGGGATGCAGCGCAGCGCTCCGCTTCGGGGAAGTCGCAGGTGGCGGCGGTGGCTGGAGACGAGCTGCGACGGCGGTTTGTGCTGGGGAAGCTGACGGGCAGCGTGGCGACGGGCGATCTGCAGCTGGAGGACGAGACCGGCGCGATAACGCTGAGCCTCGTTGTGAGTGAAGATGGAGGTGCTGGTGCTGGGCTAGAGCCGAGGGGGAACGACGTGGCGGTGAGATTGGACGAGCGGTGTGAGCTGCTGGCGGAGGCTGTGGACCGTGCATGAGTGCTTGGCTGCTACGCCATCGCAGGATGCGATTGTGTTTGCGCTGAAAGTCCCGGTGGAGAACATCTCGGCAGTGGAGAGTGTTGATAGCGATGGCGACACGGAGCCCATGCAGGATGCGGATGCGGACATGAGCGAGTTGTGTGTGCTGGTGACGCACGTGTGCTCGGTGACGAGGTTGAACAGAAGGTGGAGCGGCGTTGCACGACCGCAGTATCGACACATGCACGGCATTGCCTTCCCGTTCCCTCAAGACTCGAAGGCAACGGGGTTAATAGAGCACGCGCACTGTGTCGAGCTGCTGGTCGCCGAAGAGTGCAAGGAAGCATGGAGCGTCAGCAAGTGTGGGCTCTATCGTGTTCAAGCAGCAAGGATACGTAGCGGGTGTGCAAGATCTGGAGGCTTGGAATCGCCTCCAACCACTGAAAGCAGTGTGGTAGAAGCTCTTCGAGATGCTTGGAAGCAATGGACGTCCGATGCCAACGCTGGTTGTGTACATGACGTGGTGGAAGAACTGGAGAGAAAAATGGAGGACTCGCCCGCTAAAACAGCTCGAAGGCGGCTTCGTCTGTATCGTGTGGACCATCGCGGATCGTTCACGTCCATAACATTTCAGGCATCAAATGCTGCAGAAAGTGTCAATGCTTGTACAGGTGCCTGCGAACATCGCAAGAAGCCTGAGCAAGTGTCACATTCACCTGTGTTAGACGCCGACTCTGTGGACTTGTTCTCTCCTAATGAAGTTCGGGTATTGGATGCTTTGCCGCTTTACTATCTCAGGCGCTCGTGGCGGTGATCAGACGAATGCAGACGAAGAGTAGTTTCCACGTGAGCGAGTTACTTGCTCATCGACGTGAGCCCGACAAGTCATCGCACTCCGAAGGAGCCTCCGTGTCGGACGGGAAAGTTCACCAGCCGCACTTGATGTCGGTGACTGGTCTAATCTGTGAAAGGCGGTATTACTGGCGAGACAACCTCCAAGGAGTCGCTGCGGTGTTGGTACAAAGCGGAGGTTTGACACATTGGAGCCACCAACGGATCCCAACTCTTCACTCGGATCGCAAAGACGACTGGTCTGCGTCATTCGCTTGCGAGGCTTGACATCGCTGGACACAGTCGACATTCACATAGACACGCCAAAGTTTGGTTTCCGCAGCAGTCTTCAGCCCGGCAATGTGGTCGAATTTTGTAAGCTGCAGGGATTTGTTGCGCGCACGACGTACCGAGTGTTCCTGAACTGGGGTGCTTTGACAGCTGCACGTCTACTATCAACGCCAAAGTCGACCTTCCCATCCGATGCTGAGCTGTATGGTTCGATGCCAACAAGTTTTCTCAACGATCTGTACAGCACCGGATCTCGTGCGAGTGCGGTGATCGACACCCGACTGCACCGCTACGTGGCTAGGGTCGTCTACATCAACTACGTCATTGTGAAGCGCAAGTGCAACAAGTGCCACCGATCTCTGCTTCATGATCGCCGTCGAGGATGGACGCATGCACCGCAGTCAAATACGGCTTCCAAGCCGAGCCTTCTGTGCGGATGGGTGCAGCTGCAGCATTCCGCTGCTGCTTTAGGTGCCCACAGCTACGTGCACACCAACCTTCGGTGCATCATCGACGACGGGTCTGCTCAGGCCGAGCTGTTTCTCGAGAATGATGTGGCTTGGGACCTGCTTCGCTGCTCCCCTACGCAACGCGCACGCCTCAAGGATGTGCGAGTGTCTGAGCTTCGGTTCTTCGCTGGTCAGTCGGCAGCAAACAGCTCGAACGGATTCTTCGCGGCTGCAAGTCCCAGCGAAGACGAGGCATACTACCAGAACCAGCTGCGAGACGTTGTGTTGAAAGCAGTCGCTGAAACGCGGCAGGTCTCCGTGTTCGCTCGCCAGTTCTTCAGCAAATCGAGAATTCCAGCAGGCAACGACACCTCGACATCAATTCTCACTTTCGGTCGTGACATCCAAGTCACGACTCGCACGACGCCTACTGCAACGCTAGACGGACGGCGAGTGGATGATCTGCACGTCAAGAGCGAGCTGAGGAAGCTGCTGGGTCGCTTGCGAGCCATGACCACCACGAACCCCTTATTGAAGTTCCAGAGTGATGGTGCTCGCATCCGCTGATTCCCACCCAGGCTCCCATCCGAACCCACTTGCCGTGTCAGGAAGAGTGGCGTGTTGAATGTTGAACCGCCTGGAAGGTTCTGCCGCCCGCGTCGATGGTCCAGTCACCCCGAGCGCTGGGCGTCACCACATCATTCCAACAGCATCTGCTTGCGGCCAGGTGGCTAGCAGTATACACACCCACCGCGTATACCCCAAAAATGCACAGTTTGACGCGCGTTGAAGTTGGCTGTGGTTTTCCAGTCTCTGATTGGACAAAAATAGTAGAATCCGTCCCTACCATTGGTCAAAACCCACCCCTGCCTGCCTTCCACGCAAAATCCAAAGAGTGACTTTCCCTTGGCGCGAACCACACCACCCCCAGCCAAAGCAAGCATTCTCCGCCAGCGACTGCGCCAGGCGCTCGATGGACACGGAGCGCGACAGGCCGGCGGGCGACGCGGCGGAGGCGGCGACCGCCAAGAAGAAGCCGCGCGTGAAGAAGCCTGCGGGCGTGACGCAGCCCAAGAAGGTGGCGGCCCAGAAGAAGAAGCCGAGCGCGCCAAAGGCCCCGCGAGGTGCGGAAGGAGCGAGGAGAGGAAGGTGAAGGCGTGGCGAGCGGCTGACGGACGTGGGGTGTGGGCAGTGAGGAAGGGGAAGGCGGCGGCAGGGGAGGACAAGAGGGCCGCGGGGGAAAAGCAGACAGAGGCGACTGCGGTGCAGGGCGGCGCTGCGGTGACTGCGGCGGCTGCTGCAGCGCCGACGGCTGCTGCGCCGGAGATTGAGGTGGAGCTGCGGCAGGCGTTCCTGCAGCAAATGTGAGACTTGTGTTGGAGTTTTTTTGGATTTTGTTGTGTGTGGTGGGTTGCTGACGTTGGGTGCCGAGTAGCTACAGCAAGCTGTACCAGACCCACCCGGGACAGGATGCGGCGTCCATGGGCAAGTACGCCGTAGGCGATCGAAGTCGGACATTTCCAAAAGGCGGCGAGCAGGGTGCGTGCGAGTGCCGCGACTTGCCTTGATGAAAGTGCGATCGATTAACCTGTGCGATGTTTACGGCAGAACGACTACATTGCAACTGCTCAATAAAGAGTTGGAGAGGATGGAACAGATCGCTCGTGCTCAGCCCGCTCCAAATGGCGCGGTCTGCAAACGCTAGCGGTGCCGCAACGGGCGCGAATCAGATGAGGCCGGCTGGCGCAGCAGAACGGACACGGCGATGACAACCGATTTGCAAGCAGACCGAGTTCTCAGAACGGAAGCCACCTGCAGCAGCCACTGTCTGGAGCTCCCGCCCGAGTTCCACCTACCAGCTCGGCACCATCTTTTTCAGCTCCAATGAATGGTCAAGGTTATGCCGCTTCACAGCAGCAGCAGCAGCAGCAGCAGCAGAGTGGTCGGCCTGCTACTTCAGCCGCGTACGAGCAGCAAAATGCGCAATACTACTCGTCGGCGCAGACTCCACAGCAACAACAGCAGCAACAGCTACGACAGCAACAGCAGCAGCAAAATCTCCAGCATGCCCAGCAGATGTCCTATCAAGAGTTTGCCCAACAGTTTCAGCAATTCGACAAGAACGCTCTCATTGGGCACCTATGGACCCAGAAGATTACGCTGATGCAGTGGCAAAATCATATCAACCAACTTGAGATGCGCGTTGCCTCCCTTCAGGATGCATTGAACGCGAGCTACCAGCGTCAAAATTACGATCCTGCTGCGTTGCGTGGCACTCAGATCCCCCCGCAAGGCCAGTACCCTCGAGGATTCAACCAGCAGCCACGGGAGCATGCCGCCCGGCCTCCAACCTCCCAGCCTCTCAATGCAGAGACCCTTCGTGCTCATGACTTGACCATGGCAGCGTTGAGTGGGAACCCGGAGGTGTACTGGCGACGAGTCGGTGTCATGAAGGCGATGTATTTGCCTGCTCTACTCTCGGCCCGCGACGCTCTTGAGAACCATCAAGCACCCCCGAACACAGCTCAAGGCTACAAAGCAGAAAACATGAAGCAGAATGTGGTGTCGGCGCTGAGTATTTTGTGCGAGGCTCCGCAATCGGCAGAGCCACGTACTTTTGAAGTGCTGGACTCGATCGAACGCTTCATGCACAACACAGTAAAACCGATCGTGGAGAGAATCCAGGCGAAGGTTACGGCCGTCCGCAACTCTGCTAATGGCATGGATAGTCGTGCAGGAATGCCGACAAATCAGCAGCAGAGACCATCTCCATCAGGCGGACAAGGAATGCCTATTTCGTACGACCCTCGCATGCAAGATCCACGAGCAGCTCCAGGACGCACGTCTACCAACGGTAGCAATGCAAGGAGCGAGATTCGAAGCATGACTGAAAGCAGCTCGGCACGGATGCTGAATGGTCTCGAGTCTCCGTTCGGCGAACCTCGTGTGACGTTGCCCACTTTCTCACCTTCGGAGCGGCGAATGGCATCAGCTGGCGGTGCCGTCGCAGCAAAAGAAGATAGCAAGAAATCTGGTAGTTCTAGGTACGAGGAATCGCTCGGCGGGTTTGAGGATCTCCCTGAGATCGCTTTCGATGACGAGGCGCAAAAGTCTGGCGAAAGCCCAGCAGGCAATTCCCCCGCTGCGTCCGACAAGGTTGTTGCGACGGATGCGTGATTGCTCACTTTCTTCTACTTTCATATAGGTTTTATCTATTCGTCTCGATATTATCTGAATTTCGTCGCGTGCAACAGGTCTTCGCTGGGAAGTCTTGGGCCGGTCGGGTAAGTAAATAGCTCTTCTGGTCATCTCGCTTTCTTTCTACGTGGGCTGCCGCTCGGCGCGCATTGAGCGCTTTAAGCGTCAAGTCCGTCACCTCCCGCGGCCCATGGCCACGTTCATATTGTGGGCCTTGCTCAGAATGAAGCGCGCACGCTCCCCAGCTGCATGTGCACGTCCCTGAGGGAAAATGTCGTTCGGTAGCTCCTGCCACGTCCGGTATGAAATCTCGACATGCATGTTGGCCTTCTTTTCCGGCACATTCAGCAGCTCTGTTGCACTGAAATACCGAGCAACCGGAGCAACACAAGCGCGAGCAACTTCTTTGACGTTGGCCCGTGGCATTGCATCGACGGTGAACCCGATCACGTAGTATCCATGGACCATGTCGCTTCCAGCTTTCCCATCAGGTACTGTCACGGGCCGGAGCATTGTCGGATGTGGGTGAATGGAGGAGATGGAAGGAGTGTGCTGCAGCGTCTCGACGAGCTTACGCGTGCGGCTGGCCACGAAGCTGCTCCACTCGCTCATTGCTTCCTCTCCTTCAGCACTCAACTCGATGATGAGATGGTGGTCGTAGCGCACCATCACTTCGGACGGCGTGAAGAGCGCATGCCACGTTGCTGGACCAGCTAGACCCTTTGCTCGAAGCTCGTCCAAGATGCGCTTGCCGCGGTTCAGCTCGTCCATGAGCACACGCATGGTCGAGAGGTTAACGTTCACAGCCGTGTTGACTGCCGGGAAACCCGGAGAGATGATCGGCATCAGGTGCGCGCGGTCATGGTGGCTAGTGCGGGGCGACCACTCTGCAATCTGGTCATTCTTGGGCGGATTGGTGGTCGGCTTGGCGATCAAGATCGGAGCCGGCCAGCTCCAGGTCGCGAGCACCGTGAAGAAGCGGTGCACGAGTGCCGACAAGGACGCCTTCGGGAACATTTGGCAGATGAAAGCGACCAGGATCGTCCATGAGATGCCGCCCAGGAAGCCTCCCTTGTTCGAGTACACTCCTCGACGAGTGGCCCAGACACGAATCACTTTGAGCATCGATCGGAACGTCGAGCCATCCGGCACGAGCTCGAGGATGAGCGACGCCACTCGCGGGACCGACAGCGACCGGATTGACGTTCGAGTCCATACCGGCAAGAATGTGGTCGCTGTGGATTGGCAGGTTCTTGGGGACCACGTCCTGGGTGTAGCGCGCGAAGAGCAGATCGATGCGCACGCCGTTGAGCTGGAACGACAGGATGGGTACCGTGGCCTTGGTCATGGCCACGAGCTTGCTCACGCCCGGTCGACTTGCCGAGGTGCTCGTTCAGCGACTGGAAGAAGAACTCGGAGGTCACGAAGCGAGGCAGCAGTGCAACGATGTCCAAGTCCGAGTCGACGAGCCCCACCTTGTAGTACCAGCTGCCGCCAAACAGCAGCGTCATGGTGCGGTCGTGCTGGTGCTCCGGAAACGCGCGCTGCAGCCACTCGTCCACGAGTCGCTCGAGCTCGCCGATGGCCAGGTGCTTGGCGGTCAGCTCCTCCGGTTGCGGCATCCTCGCGATCGACTGCAGACACTTGAGCAATCCCGACGAGGAGCGGATATCAAATTCCGTCGGCGGCCCGACATCGAGCGGGCGCACCACAGGGCGGACGCGAGGGCTCAGTCCGCTGCTGGCGGTCGCCTCGCTCTCCTTCTTGCAGTCGACGGGAGCAGCCGTTGAAGCCGGCGCCTGCGCGTCGCGAGCCCCTAGCTCGAGCTCCGGAGGGTGCGAGACCGCCGGCGGACCTGACGGCGCCGGAGAATGCGGCTCGGCGTCCTCGTCTGCCTCATGGTCGCTGGCCGAGCCCGCCGTCGACAGGTCGTCCCAGTACTCATGGCTGCTAGCGCAGCTCGTGCGCGAGGCCGATCCCGAGCTGGCGTCGTCGGCCTCATGCGGCTTCTGGTTGGCGCTCAGTCCGCTGAGCTGTCGCTTGAGCCTCGCGGTTCGCCGCGCGTCTCCCCAGCAGCCCGCGCCGCCGTCCGTCACCACCATGCTGCAATGTCACGCAAATCGCCAAAGTGATGGGGATGGCCTTGGTCTCTTTTGCCAATGTCCGTCGTCGGGCGATTTATAGATCGTAGCCGAATCAGACGCGGCGCGCGAATAAGACGGCGAGACCCGCAGGTGTCGGTCGAGTCCGAGAGTGTCCTTGACAAGCGCCGGCCGTGTGGGCGTCGACCAACGCAACCCGAAGCTGCGATACGCTGGGCGTGGGGTGGGCGATCGATAGTGGCGCGTGGGTTGCGGCTCGACTCGCCTCCCCCCTGCACGACCAGACAGACACAATTGAGCACTCACAGCACGCGAAAAACAGACGCGCGGGGGGAAGGAGCCCGCTCCTTGAGCTGCGCGCCGCGAGCGGACGACGCGACGCATCGAGCGCAGAGCCGCGAGGCGCTCGGCCACACGCTCGGATGCGCCCGCCCGCTCCCCTAGCGGCTCACTTGGCTCCCTTCCGGTAGCCACGCAGCAGCTACAGGCCGCGGCCTCATGCAGAGCTCGACGTACCCTGGAACGAGGTGCGCGCCGGTGGTGGAAATGGCGAATAAAGGCGAGCAGCTCCATGGCGGCGTGGTGGCGCATGGGGGAGGCGGCTCACTTGGATAAAGTATGCGGATACCGTTCTTGCAAATGACTGACGCCACATCCCGGTTAGGGAAAAAAGTTGACCAATCAGGACGCGAGGCCGTCAATCTTTAGCACCAGTCCGACGGCGACCTGAGTCGCGCGGTGACACGCATCGGGAGCTCGGGAGGGCCGAGCGGTCATTAGTGCGCAAACCGTGCGCCTCCAGGAGCCCACTGTGCGCGTGCAAGGACGCCGGAGAAGGCTGGATGCGCTTGCGTGCAACACGCACGTCGGTCGCAAGATGCAGCCGACGAGATGGAACGAGCCCGCGCTCCAGCCGCTGCGCGTTGATGGAGGTGAGTGTACTGTACAGTACGATACACGTTTGTTTTCCCGCAGCCATCCATCCGTGCCGGTGCTTGCTCGCGTCAGCGCTCACCGTTCCATCTGCCGGTTCGCATTTTCCAAAACACGAAGGCGAGCGGCTCGAGTCAGCAGCCCCACGGCGCATTCGCGTCGAGCGTGGCATGGCATCCAGGCGTTGGATATTTGGAGAGCTCCAGCTCTTGCAGCCGTGCGGAGACCGTGCGGTCGTCGCTTTGAGCGCCATGGGGCGGGCCGAAAGCACTGCGTCCATGCCCATCAAACCGTACGGTACGCACAGCCAGATTCGTTGCACAGCATGTCCCAGGCTCGAGAGGTTCAGCGCAAGATGCGACCCTAAAACAGCCTTAAAAGTGAGGCTAACCCAGATCCATACGCCACCCAAGACAAAAAATGCAGTACAGGATCCGGTGTCTCTTCAACGTCCACCTGTGCGTGTCAAGGAGATCCCATACAAATCGCAAGATATTTTGGAAAAGTACCGTACATTGAACCTGGACGTGACGAAGCGGCGGCACGAACGGACGATGTTTCGTAACAACAAGTGCATATTTGCTTACCTGCTCGTTTACATGCATTGCTTATTCAAGACCAACGATAAGAACTCCTCAAAACAAATGCACACTTGAAATAGTATCAAATACAAAGAAGAAATATATAATTTTGTATCCTGATAATCAATGATCTGGATAATAATGATGTCTAGAAGGGATTGTTGCGTTAGTGGGATTATATTTACATTCGCACAACATTCACACAACAACAAAACAGAGCTGCATGTTGAAGTGGACATGAACGCCGAGATGCTGACGAACTAGTGGACTTCCCCAGCTTGGGCTCGCCATTCGCAAAGCTACTTTAGTTTTGTTTGTGGCAGTGGTTATACTCAGTAGTAACGGGCTCTTCGCGAAATGGCTCGTCCTCGATGTGCCAGGACTTGCCGCTCATCAATATCTTCAGGCGTGTCGTCGGACTCGAGCAGGATTAGCAGATTGGTGACGTTGAACGAGACGAAGAAGATTAGGCCAAAGGCAACCTCAAGAGGAAAAGCGATTCGAATAGGCAGTGTCCCAGCGAACCATGCGAAGAAAGTGCCCTGAAAGAGCCCGCTCAAAAATCGCGCAAACTGATAGCACCGCCACTGCATGGGTGTGAAGTCAAGTGGCCCCAGCCACTCGACGGCTGCAGCATAACCGATGGAGAAGAGAGACACCAACTGGCCTTGTCAGAAACAAAGGATAGTTGCTAAGTGTCAAGCTATCAGAACATTCAATGATCACGAGCGGTACGCACCGCTTGCCCCCACAGGAGTCTGTTGGAAAGCACACCTTCAAAGCGCGGGTCCGAATCCAACTTGAGTAGGAATTTTGGCAGCAGCGAGCCATCAAGCAAGTCGGCCAAGTGTAGTTCGATAGGAGGTGGTGATTGAGCCTGCTCTGACTTGGGCTCTGCAGCCGAGAGATTCACGTACCCCAGCATGATATTCACAGCCACGTTTTGCGATATCAGAGGATTCGACACTCTGAGCGTGACGGCCATCAGACTGCCTTTTCGTCGTTGCAGCATATCACGAACACTGGGCCAAGAAATACGAATCCCAAGGATGTCGTTGCTGGTTATTGCATCGCTGGCGTTTGCTCCAACACCCCGCCGAAGAATCAATTTGGTTTCGGGATCCGATGCGTTTCCGGAATCCGACAGCACGAGCACTGCAGTCGTTGCGCCTCGTACGTCAACTCCTGCAAATGAGCTGTTGAGGTGGATAGCTACGTAAAGCGGACGAGACTGCAGGAAGAGTTTGCTGCTGGCGTCCCAAGCAGCTGACGAAGGCGAAAACGGAGGTAAATCTGCTGTTTTGATGAGATTCCGGTTGATTTGGACGCCAAGAAGCAAAGGTTGGAAGGGAAGTGTGGCATTGTACGGAACTTTTGAGTCTGGTCTTTGCTCTTGTTCTTGCCCTTTGCCGTTTGAACTTGGAATGTAGCTGAGACCAACAAAACTTTGGGGGAGAGAGATGTCCATGATAGATGCTGCGACGATGACTGCAACCGCCGCTGCAAACCAAGACCCCGCAGGCAGACGTCCTGTGCTTGAAGCCATCAGCACACCTGCTGAATGGCGACAGCAAGCAGTGATGAAAATGACCTGGAGCTTACCCGTCACCCAAAATAGCATTTCATATTGCAGCAACGTGAGATCTCATTGGTGAATCACATGGGTTCACGTGTTCTCAGCTCCGGCATGCAACTTCGTAGAAAACACCACATAAGATGGGAAGCCATTCTCGTATAGCGTAGTTTGCTTGGCACTAGTGAGCTACGTTAGAATTCATGCAACCAACCAAAGTAACTGAGCTTTGTCGTGACACAACGTCGCATTGGGTCAGCGGCAAATGCGAAAATGATTGCCAAGACATCCGGGTCCAAAGGCAGCGGCTTTGGCCACTCCGTGCCATACTTGCCGCGCTTCACATTCGACTGTTCCGCATCTCGTTTGGAGCGAAAGACACTCAAAAATGCCAGCCGACTTGTCAACGGAAGCGGTTGTTTTGCCACAGGTAGATAGTCGCCGTGGTACTTGTTGAATCCGTTCGACTGGAAGTGTTTGTAGTCGGAAGAAATCGTTATGCTCAAGCGTTGAAGTACGCGATTCCTCTTGAGCATTTTCGCTAAGGCCTTCAAATGGTCCTCTTCACTCTCAAAATCAGTAGTCACTGTTGTCAGGCGCTTGAGGTTCTGAGCAAACGGCGAGTTTGTGCGCTGTAACTCATCTAGCAAAGCATCAATGTTCTCGAACACGCAGTCAAGCTCTGAGAACCAGCGCTGATTGGCGTTGCAGTACTCGACCAATACCTGGGCATCCACAGCAACACGCTTCAGCCTGAAGGATGTCAAGTTTGGGCAGCTGTCTAGCAGCTGCGTCAAGCCAAGAGGTGCTTCAATTGTGGGGATGGTCAGGTCGAGCCGAGAAAGCTGTCCTCCAACAGACCGAAGCAAGTGGGTCAACCCGTCGAGAGTCTGTGCAGCAGTTTGAACTTGTTTGAATGAGAGCGTAAGGCTTTTGATCGTACTTGGAGATTGCGTAGCCGACGTTTCTTCGCTTTCTAGTTCTTCAACGCATTCTGAAGGCACCCAGCACAAGCCGTACGCTGGAACAAGGACTTTGACATAGGGTTTGCTGTTCTGACCCTTTTCTCCTGTCCCGACAATCCTGACACCGACGACATCAGTATCCAGCTCCCAAACTCTTTCGCCTTCCACATTTCTCTTCTCAATCTCATAAAGTTCATTCAGCGCGTCATTGGCGTATACATACTCACGAGATCCATCGAACTCATCCAACTCTGCAAAGCACAGCTCCGTGCCTTCGCGTAGCATATAGCGACCCTCCTCAAATGTCGATTGGAAGTTTTTGACAAGCGTGCCCTCAACACGAGAGTCAGCTGAACCAGCAGCCAAGAAACTTGAAGGGCTATCAGCTCTAAGAACCTCTGCAACTCTTTCCGCGCTGTCCACGCTGACAAGATTTCCATCAATCGTCAAATTCTCGATCGATGAGTGCGCGTGTTTTGAGAAAAACGCGTATGCTATTCCTTCCCACAGTCTTGGTTGTAGTTCCGTATCGCCAGGTGCCAGATTGTGAGCAAGGGTCAGTGAGCGCGTTGTTCGTGCCTCGGCAAAAGCAGTAAAAAGGCGTTGTATCGCCATGTGGGAAAGTGACAGATTTGAAATGGTCAGGCTGTTGATGGTTGCAGCGTCGGCTTCACCTACAGAATTCCTGTTGGCGCATAGAATCCGCTCGAAAAAGAATGCTCGATCCGCCGTCAGCTTGAATGCGTCTTTGAAATACCCTGGAGCAGCTTTGTAGCTCAAAGGAAGCTCTGAGATAGATAGTCCGGAGCTATCGGGGACCAATTCTTGAAATGGAGCCATGACGACGGGCGTGAGCGAGTGAACTAGTGTCTGAAAACAAACGTGGGTGAGCTCCAATGTCCAGTCTAGGGTACCGTCTCCATAATCTCTGCTCAAGGGAAAGCAGAAACCATTCCCGAGCGCTTGGACATCCTGCACCGTCAGCGCTATCAACTCTGTGAAAGTCGTAGCATCAAAAAAGTCGCCAGGGTCCACCACTACTTGGGCTGGCACATAGACTTTGCTCACAGCACTGACCGAGCAATCCGCGCAGCCGACTATTTTACGGGCCACCTCGGTAAACTCACTGCTCATCGGCTCGTCGGCTCGGAGAAAGAAGTTCTTGACCAGTACCGCTAGACGCGCGCGATCACTGGTGCACATCGATAGATCTCCTGCGCCGACTGCCGGCAGACAGGAGGCCGTTTGCACAGTGACATCATATTTGCGTTCTTCGGGAGCGACAACAACCACCCCGATAAACACGGGCTCGACTGACTCGTCGACAGCGTACTCCTCTTCATCACGAAGCTCGAGAGCGCAGAAATTCTCCAGCACGTACTTGAACCCCTCGCGATCAACTCCCGCGAGGGCACTGAGCAGCATCAAAGTCTGGCGGAGGGAGGCGAGCGCACCCGGCTGCATATCGCGTTGGAGGTCCAGAAGCACCAGTAGACCCACTGAGGGCGGTGACGCGTCCCAGTCCACAACCAGGTCGAGTCGCTCATTCACGGACTCGCACCACTGGCGCAGGAATCCCCAGCGCCGCTGCTTGAGTTTCGTGCTCATCACTCTCTTTTCCCCCTGCTTGAACGCCTTCCCCTTCTTCCCTGCCTTGGCCATCGTCGAGTGGCGCACTGCTCTTGACTATCCTATTATGGGAAAAAATGGCAGATGATGAAGTGCAAGATAATGATGTGCAAGACCTGAATATGGCATCGATTGCCTGTTGACAGCATGGGCGTCTCCTGCCAGTCCTGGGGTGCTGTCCTCAAAGCGTACAACCACATTGACATGCGCGAGCAACTCACGGTCATCGAAGACGCTCTCGCACGGGAGTGTGGGCGAACTGTGAATCTGTGCCAAGCTCTACGTTTGGGGCTCACCAACGAGACGCGATTCAACGCATCAACGAGACGTGATCCGCCGAGCACCGTCCATCGACTCGGCCAACTCAGCTCAGGTCTAGCGAATGGTCAATGCTGGATGGCGCTCCGCAGTTGACCACTGCAACTGGCTTTCCACTCAGTCCCTTGAAAATGGGAAGAACTCATATTGCAATCTGCATTGTAGTGGCCACGCTCTGGACCATGCAGTTCTACTTTAGCATTGTCGCCATTGCCCTCACCTTGGGCCCAGCATTCCTATTCCAACCTCTCCAACACTTTGATTCCGAGCAAATTGCGATTGATCAACGATGGAGACGTCAATGGAGTCTGTAGCATCAGCTGCAAACCAAGATCTTCCCTCAGTGGGATTTATGCACTAGGTCAAGTCAAAATGAATCAACAACATGAAAGTGAGAGTGAACACACCCTGCAGTAGATTTAGTGTCGTGGGGATCACGACCCACGCAACAAAGTCGACAGCAAAGCTAGTGTTTGATTGAAAGCTACTTTTATAGTCTGCTTCGTTTGGCATCTAAAACGTGGAGGCGATGAATGTACAGGAGAGGGGTGAGTGCGTTCCTGTGTCAAAGAAGAAAAGCGGACTCATGCCATGTTCTGCTTCTTGGGGGAAAGCGCGTTCGAGGCGGCAGTCACAGCCTCGCTCGCCGTCCGAGGCAGAACGGTGTGGTTCGACTGTGCCTCATGCCACGACGGTGCTCGGCCGTACACGTACACTGCTCCGTTCACGAGCATGGCACCGACGACAAACTGCCCCGTCGGAATCTTGTCAAACACGAAGATGGACAGGATGACCGAAAGCACGATGGCGATCGAGGTCGCGAACGCCTTGAGGATGTTGTCGGCGTACTTGACAACGACGGCGGTGAGCAGACCACCAAAGGCACCGGTGAAGATAGCAGCCCACACAACGGCACGGTAGCCGTAGAAAAAGCCGTGCGTCTGCAGGAACTCCATGTCGTTGTACAGCAGTCCACCACCGGCAAGGATGATGCTGACGAAGCACATTTGCACGTTGCGCTCCCACAACGACGCCTTGACGCCGCCCGATCCCTTGAGGATCTTCTCAAAGTAGACGCCTGCGAAGCCCGAGCAGAGGCAGGCCGATACGACCGCGAGCAGCCCCGTGGTCATGTTCTGCTCGTGCTCTTCCGCCTTGGCGTTGCTGCTGGCAGGCACGTCGTCGAGCTGCACGAGCGCGACGCCGACCATGAGCGTGACAATCGATGCCCACTGCATCGGCAGGATGGACTTGCGCAGCATGAGCACGGAGAAGACGGCCGTGGTGAGGATCTTGAGCTGGTAGGAGACCTGGAAGGTGGCGGCGTCGAGGTTGGAGATGGCGACGTACTGCAGGTTGTTCTGCACGACGTAGAGCAACGCCGGCACGCTGACGCGCAGCAGCTCTCGGCGGTCAAAGACGTTACGCGAAGCCTTGGCCACAGCCTTCCTGCGCTCGGGCTCGGGCACGGCGGCCAGGTCTCGCGCCAGCACAGCCGCGGCCGTGGCCAGCTTGAGCGCCTCGCCCATGAAGACGGCGGTCGCGGGGTTGAAGCGCGGGAAGTCGCCCACGCGCGACAGGCGCATGAGGATGGCCAGCAGGCTGTTCTGCAGGCAGAGCACGGCCAGGCTCACGTACTTGAGCGAGCGCTCGCTGGCGAGCCCCATGGCGATCGGCGAGAGCTGCGAGCGAGGAATCGACTGAACTAGAGTGAGGAGCTGCTTGCCGGCCATGGTTTTGGACCTGAAGATGAGCTCTTCAGGGTGAGCTGGAAGATGATTGGATGGAAAATGAGGAGATGGGTGAATTTCGACGAATCCAGGGTGGGAGGGAAAGTGTTGAGAGCGTTTGATTGGATGAAATGGTGCGCTTGGGGGGACACGTACGGTGGGACGACGGGTTAAAGCCCGCTGGGCGACGATCGCGGCGTCATGAATCTGTTCTTGTAGAGGGAGAGACTTGCGGAAAGTGTCGTGTAGAGAGAGATTCTGGGCTGATGGGACGACGAGACGCGACGATTGGTCGACGCCATTTCGTCAACTCACGTCCAGCCAATCACATCATGCAGAGTGGATTTTACCCTCGTTCTAACGGCATGAACAATTCTAGTTACCTGGGGATAATGACCACACAAGCTTTTACTGTTTGCAGTTGCAACGATAGAGAGCTGTGACGAGCATCGCGAGAGAAGTCGCTCTCGAAGCCAACGCGAGCAGCTACCGGAAACGAGCCCCCATGATGACAGAAATGGCGAGGATGCAGATCAGCCGGCAACAACTTGATCATCAACTGTAGAACCGAAAAGCAAACTTCCGTTCACCATTTCCCCCAAACTAATGAGAATTCCAATTAGAACCACCTGGAGAAAAGGACCGCTTCATTTTGGCGGGAAAGCCAAAAGTAGCACCGGCAGCTACACGTGACGAAGGCGGCGACACCTTCGGCTGGTTTCGGCAAAGGCAGGCGCAGGACACAGCGGAGGCGCTCGCGATGGACATCCGCGCGTTTTTCCAGAAGAAAGGAGGCGCCAGCGGCCCCGCCAAGCCTTGTGCGTGCTGCTAACGGCCTCGCAACGCGACGAGACCGATCGCTGACGGTTTTTGTGTGTTTGTAGCCGCCAAGAAGCCCGCGGCAGTTGAGAAGAAGCCGACGACTGCTGCAGCTCGGCCGAGTCGGCAGGCAGCCAAGCCCAAGGCGGAAGTTGTCGTGCTGAGCGATGAGAGTGAGGACGAGGCCCCCAAGAAGCGAGCCCCGGCTAGGAAGAAGCAGGTCAGCGACGACGATTCGGACTTTGACATTCAAGAGGTGGAGCCAGCGCCTGCCGTGAAGAAGGCGTCGCCGAGGAAGCGGGTGCGGCATCCGGTAGTGGACGACGACAGCGAGGACGATGCTGTTGTCATGACGTCTCCTGCCAAGAAGCCGGCGCCAAAGAGTCCGAAGAAGAAAGCTTCACCGGCCAAGTCGGCTGTGAAGCGAGAAGTCAAGCTGAATGAGGCTGCCATCAAGGTTAGCACCAGCACTTGGTTTCGTTGAAATCGATCCAGACTAACCTTATCGCGTTGTCTACGATGCAGGCCGAGGAGAAGCTCAACGCTGAAGACGAAGACCTCTCTACGCCCATTGCAATCAAGGCGAGCGGCAAGCCACCGCCACCTGTTGCGGGGTGTTTGGATGGATTCACGTTTGTATTCTCGGGCGTGCTGGCTAATTTGAAGCGTGAAGAAGCCGTCCATCTGGTCAAGTGCTGTGGTGGCTCGGTCGGTACGAGTGTGAGTCGCGCCACCAAGTATCTGGTGGTCGGAGATACTCTTGAGCAAGGAGGCCCTGTGAGCGAGGGCTCCAAGTACAAGGAAGCGCTCGCCAAGAACGTGCGCATTCTCAAACAGAATGAGTTCTACAACCTCGTTACGGAGCGCTCCGCCCAGAAGGAGCTCGATGACTTGAAAAAGGAAAAGGCTGCGCTTAAGGCCGCGGTCAATGTGCCTACGGCATCGAACAAGGGGAAGCAGAAGCTGGGCAGTGGGTGCGTTCGCTTGTTGTTGTATTGTAGTGTCCATCATCTAACACTTGTTCATGCAGAGCTAGCAACGATATGCTGTGGGTGGACAAGTATAAGCCCACGCAGCTCGAGGATATGATCGGCAACGTCGAGCTGGGAAAGCGAATCAAGCAGTGGCTGATGGACTGGGACGCAGTGCACGTCAAGGGGACCAAGAAAGTGCCGTTTACAAACAAGCTGACTGAAAACCGTGGCGCGAAAACGGTTTTGCTGTCGGGTCCGCCAGGCATCGGCAAGACCACGATGGCGACACTTGTAGCACGAGAATGCGGCTTCGAGCTGCTCGAACTTAACGCAAGTGATACGCGCAGCAAGAAAATGCTCCAGACTGGCTTGAAGGACGTGTTGGGCACACAGGCACTCCACTTTGGCGGTGGTCCGTCTGGATCGGACAAGATGCGTCTGTCAAAGCGCGTCGTAGTCATGGACGAGGTGGATGGCATGTCGGGCGGTGACCGTGGTGGCACAGCGGAGCTCATCCAGCTCATCAAAAAATCCAAGACGCCGATCATTTGCATTTGCAATGACAGACAAAGCCAAAAGGTGCGCTCGCTGGCCAACCACTCGTTCGACCTACGCATGCGACGCCCTACCAAGATTCAGATCGGTCGGCGGTTGATGGAGATTGGGCTCAAGGAAGGGCTCAGTATTGAGAAGAACGCGATCGAGGAAGCGGCTGACCGCTGCGGTAACGATATCCGTCAACTGCTCACACAAATGCAAAAGTGGAGGCTCACAACAACCAAGGTGACCTATGCGGACCTCGTTGACCCGACATCACAACACAACAAGGACGAGGTGCTACGATTGAATCCGTTCAGTGCGACACAGCAGATTTTCCAGCGCGACACCTCGTTCGACGCGCGTAACGAAGCATACTTTGTCGACTACGACCTCATGCCACTTATGGTGCAAGAAAACTATATCCAGAGTATCATGAACAACAAGAACACGTCGGACGAGAAGCTCGAGTGTGCGATGAATGCGGCTGCGTACATTTCGGAGAGCGACCTCGTCAACACTTATGTGCGCGCTGAGCAGCGCTGGGATCTCCTGACAAAGCAGGCTGCGCTCAATGTTGCAGCATGCGTGTATTCAGCCGGATTTATCGGCCATCCCGAGTTTTCAAAGTAAGGCGGGGTGCTGTTATCTGCCTTATTTACTATCAAACTGACATAAAGGTGTTGCTCTTGCCAGGTGGCTTGGTAAGAATTCGAGCGCGTCCAAGTCGAAGCGGCTGCTGAGTGAGCTCTCGGTGCGGATGCGTGCGCACGCATCTGGCTCACGCGAAGGTGCGGTTTGACGGCATGGGAAATGCTTGCACAAGGACAAATGGGCTCACGAGAATGTGGTTATGCTGCAGTCATCCGGCTGGATTACGTGCCGTATATGAAGGAGATTCTTCTCCAGAAGCTGCTTGCCGGTGACGATGTACGTTTCACCTACTACCATTGTATCGAGTGGTCTGTGGTTCCTAATCATCGCTTTGATCGTCATTCACTCAGCACATCGAAGAAGTGATCGAGCTTCTGGACGAATGCGAGATCACTAGGGAGGACCTGACGGAGTCCATGGAGAGCTTCAAGTTCCCCGGTGTGAAGCGCCATGCGTACGCTGACCTGGACACCAAGGCCAAGACTACGTTCACGCGATTGTGCGTCGCCATGTTGGGAATGTTGTTTTGCTTTTGCCGGCAGCGTCTAACATTTGCTACTCTCACGCTCCATCAGGTACAACAAGGCATCTCACAAATCGCAAGGTGTGGTCGAGTCGGCTTTGGGCTCGACCACGATCAAGAAGGGTCGTGGCAAGGCGGCAGCAACTACTGGTGACGGGGAGGAAGGCGGATTGGCACCCCCGTCGGACGCCGAGAGCGAGCCGGACGAGGAGGCCGACACCGACATGAGCAAGTTCCAGAAGAAGGCGCGCGGAGGCGGGCGCGCCACCGGCGCAACCGCCGGCACCAAGCGCAAGGCTCCGGCGACGGCGGCCAAGCCCAAGGCCAAGGCTGCCCCCAAGAAGCGCAAGAGCTAAAGACACGCGCTCACCACCCGGTGGTGTTGGACCATTTCAGCTTATTGAATAGTATCGCGCATTTGCAGGCATTCCTTCTCTCGATGCTTCTGCATTGCCAATCAAGCAGGGGTGCAACTAGTTGCACCCCTGAAATGGGTTCGCGCTTTGGTCGACCAGCAGTTCGACGTACGTGGCGCAGGTGCGTCATCGCGGGTAGGTTTGTGACATGAGTGTGTCATCGAAGGCGACGCAAGCCACGCCGACTTCATTGGCCCTGACTATGCCGTGAAAAATGATGTCATTCGATGCGGCGGCGTCATTGATCGACGACGCACGTCCATCGGTGACGTCATGCAGGAGTGATGGTCAAGTGACGGTGCACCGGCGTGAACAAAACTTTCGGCTGCCGCCGTCATCGACCAGCTCAACGCGCAGCAAGCAGAGCGGACGATGTGTTGGAAGGGGCGACGCGAGGGAACATGGCGGCGTTCCAGCATACAAACTGCAAGATAAAGCGGCGCGGACCCATCAAGATCCGCGCCGAAGCCTGCCTTGCGCGTCCGCCACGTGCGCGCAAGAGCACGGGCAACCCTAATCCGTTTAACAAACCGAAGCAGGCGCAGAGACCCGCCAGAATCTGGCGGCGTCTGCCGTCCAGGAGCGACGTGCTAGGTCTTGGAGCCACCCGCTTCTTCCCAACCTCTCCTCCCGCCCTGCCAAAGCTCTGCCATTTAATGGGTGAGCAGCTCCATATCAACCGCGTCCAACGTCCAAACACTGCTGCTTTCCTCGCCGCAAAAACCCAGCCTTCTGACTTACCAGTATCCGCACTTAGTGATTTCCCCACGGTACACCCCTGACGCCGGCGGGCTGGAAGGCCGCGTCATCGCCTGAATATCACTTCTCGCAGGTCTCACATTAACTCCTGCAGGTCTCCCCTCGTCACGCGCTCCCCGCCACCATCTTCGCTCCCCCGGCCGCCGCAGAGAAAGCCTCCGCCCCCGCTGCCTGCGTCGCTGCCCTCCCCCTCCGCCCCCCAAGTGACGCAGCCAGCCCCGCGCGTCGTACTGTACCTGTACGTGCAGCTGTCGCTCCCTCCGGCGCTCTGTGGCGCTCGCTAGAGCTCTCTCAACTCACGCTGCTTGCCTGCCATTCCGCAACTGGCGCCGCCACGCACATCCGCGCCCCCTCTCAACCGCTCCGCTCCCCTCGGCTCCCGCGACGCGGCAAATGGTGGCGCAGCACGTTGAGATGACGACGCCGAGCCACGCCGAACAGTCCGCGACCGACGCGGGCAACCTGCGCGCGCGCGGAGAGTCGACGGCGCCAAGCTTCGCCAGCGTCGACGAGTATGTGCGCGCGCAGAGCGGCACGCGCGCCATCACGTCGGTGCTGATCGCCAACAACGGCATCTCGGCCGTCAAGGCCATCCGCAGCGTGCGCCAGTGGTCCTACGAGATGTTTGCGGACGAGCACAAGGTCAAGTTCGTCTGCATGGCCACGCCAGAGGACCTGCGCGCCAACGCAGAGTACATCCGCATGGCCGAGCACGTCGTCGAGGTGCCCGGCGGAGCCAACAACAACAACTACGCCAACGTCGCGCTCATCGTCGAGATCGCAGAGCGCTTCCACGTCGACGCCGTCTGGGCAGGATGGGGACACGCCAGTGAGAACCCGCTGCTGCCTGACTCGCTGCTCGCGCGCAACATCGTCTTCATCGGCCCGCCCTCCAAGCCCATGCGCGCGCTCGGAGACAAGATTGGCTCCACTATCATCGCGCAGAGCGCCAAGGTGCCCACGATCGCCTGGAACGGCGACGGACTCGAGGTCGACTACCAGAAGAACAACGGCATCCCCGACGAGACGTACACAGCCGCCATGCTCAAGGACGGCGAGCACTGCCTGCAGGAGTGCAAGCGCATCGGCTTCCCGGTAATGATCAAGGCCAGTGAGGGAGGCGGCGGCAAGGGTATCCGCAAGGTCACGGAGGAGTCCCAGGTGCTCAGCGCCTGGGAGGCTGTGCGTGGCGAGATCCCCGGCTCGCCCATCTTCGTCATGAAGCTCGCCCCCAAGTCGCGCCACCTCGAGGTGCAGCTGCTTGCCGACGCCTACGGCAACGCCATCGCGCTCAGCGGCCGTGACTGCTCCGTGCAGCGCCGCCATCAGAAGATTGTCGAGGAGGGCCCTGTGCTCGCCCCCTCGCCGCAGGTGTGGAACGACATGATGCGCGCCGCCACGCGCCTCGCCAAGGAGGTGCAGTACGTCAACGCTGGTACGGTCGAGTACCTGTTCAGCGAGCTGCCCGAGGACGAGGGCAACGCCTTCTTCTTCCTCGAGCTCAACCCGCGTCTGCAGGTCGAGCACCCTGTAACGGAGATGATCACGCACGTGAACCTCCCGGCCGCACAGCTGCAGGTTGCCATGGGTATCCCGCTGCAGTTCATCCCCGACGTGCGTCGCCTGTACAAGAAGCACCCGTTTGGCAAGACGGAGATTGACTTCGACACGGAGGAGCAGGCTCCTCCCCACGGTCACGTCATTGCCGCGCGTATCACGGCCGAGGACCCGAACGCGGGCTTCCAGCCCACGAGTGGCTCCATTCAGGAGCTCAACTTCCGCAGCACGCCCGATGTGTGGGGCTACTTCTCGGTTGACTCGTCCGGCCAGGTGCACGAGTTCGCCGACTCGCAGATTGGTCATCTCTTCGCCTGGGGCACCTCGCGTGACCGCGCTCGCAAGAATATGATCCTGGCGCTCAAGGAGCTGTCGATCCGCGGTGACATCCACACGACGGTCGAGTACATTGTCACGATGATGGAGTCGGACGACTTCAAGTACAACCGCATCCACACGGCGTGGCTCGACGAGCGTATCGCTCGCCACAAGGAGGTGCGTCTCCAGGGCCGCCCGGACCCGCTGCTCGTCGTACTTGTCGGCGCCGTTTGCTCGGCGCTGCAAGCATCGACTGCGCGTCGCGACGAGTACGTGGCGCAGCTTGAGCGCGGCCAGCTGCCGTCGCCGTCGCTGCTGTCGCAGGAGGAGAAACTCGAGCTCATCTACGAGGGCATCAAGTACCAGCTGCGTGCGTGCCGCTCGGGCGACATCCAATTCACGCTCTTCTGCAACGACTCGTACGTGCAGGTGGAGGCCCGCACGCTCTCGGATGGCGGCTTCCTCGTGCTGCTGAACGGCAAGTCGCACGTTGCGTACGCCACCAAGGAGGCCCAGGGCCTGCGTCTCGTGCTCGACGGCCAGACGTGCGTCTTCACCAAGGAGTACGACCCGACTCGCCTCGTCACCAACACGGCTGGCAAGCTCGCTCGCTACCTCGTGGACGACGGTGCTAGCCTTCGTCGCGGCATGCCGTTCGCTGAGATTGAGGTCATGAAGATGTACATGCCGCTGCTCACGCCCGAGGACGGTGTCATTCGTCTCCTCAAGTCGGAGGGTGCCGTGCTTGCTCCCGGTGACTGCATCGCCACCATGGAGCTGGACGACCCGACCTGCGTCAAGAAGTCGGAGGTCTTCAAGGGCCAGCTCCCGGTTGTCGACGAGGCCGCGTCCAAGGCCTCGGCGAACGCGACTTCGGTCAAGGCGCTGCCGACGCTGCGCCGCGCTCTCGGTGTGCTTCAGCCGGTACTGGAGGGCTACTTCGCTCCCAGCGACCTCGTTGACCGCGCGATCGCCGATCTGTTCGACGTGCTACAGAACCCGCTGCTGCCGGTGGATGAGCTGCACGTGGCCATGTCGCCGCTGGCTGGCCGCATCCCGCTTGACGTGTTCGCCAAGATCACGGACAAGCTCGAGAGCTTCCGCAAGCAGGAGACGATCGAAGGCGAGTTCAATGTGCTCGCCGTCGCTGCCATCCTGGACGAGTACAAGCAGACGCTCGCCAACGAGAAGGCCGCTGCCGACTTCGAGAAGAACGTCTTGACGCTGCGTGATATCATCGCCAAGTTCTCGCCCGCTGGTCTGCAGTCGGGCATGGAGGCTGTGCTCACGGACCTGCTGACCAACTACTTCAACGTCGAGGCGGTGTACGCTAGCAAGTACAACGTCGAGGACGCCGTGCTGGGTCTGCGTCAGCAGCACTCGGACGACCTGAGCAAGGTGTACGCCATTGCTCGCTCGCACCAGGCTCTGGATGCCAAGAACAAGGTGCTGCTGTCTCTGCTGAGCCACATGGGCGGCTCGGCTACCGAGACTACGGCGGCGACCGGCAAGCCGCGTATCTCGGCCGACTCGGCTGCGCTGCTGCCGCTGCTTGAGAAGCTCGCGACGTTCAAGGAGAACAAGTACTCGCTGGTGGCCCTCGAGGCTCGCCAGCTGCTCGTCAACACCAAGATGCCGTCGTACCGCGACCGCCTCACGCAGGTGGAGGAGGTGCTCCGCCAGCACATTTCCGACACGCAGGAGGCGAAGGAGTCAGACCTGGCTGTCAAGGGCAGCTTCCTGCTCGACCGCTCGCAGCCGCTGTTCGACCTTCTCATCTCGCTCCTTGACCACGAGGACGAGCAGATCCGCGAGGCTGCGCTCGAGCTGTACGTGCGCCGCATCTACCGCACGTACGAGCTGGTCGAGATCCACTCGAAGCGCGTGGGCGGCGACGAGATCCTCGCTAAGACTTTCGAGTTCAAGTCCTCGGTGCACGACGCACTCTCGGTTGGTAAGCGTGCCGAGTCGTACGACGACCTGGCTGGTCTGCTGCGCCGCAACAGCAGTGCTTCGGACTCGCTTGTCAAGCAGGGTGAGGTGTCGACGACGACGGAGGAGTCGACTACGACGATGACCTCGACCGACGGCGAGACCACTACTACTACTACTACGACTACCACCACCACGGCCATGTCCTCGGCTCTTGAGTTCGCTCGTATCTCGTCGCAGTTCGTTCGTCACGGTGCTCTCTTGCGCCTGACCAACCTTGAGGCTGTGCAGAACGCCTTCGCGGACATCATCGCGCTGTTCCCGGAGCGCAACCCTGCACTGTCGAGTAAGCAGGACCCTCCTGTGAACGTCATGCACGTGATCCTGCTGGAGGAGCAGGCCGAGGAGGAGGCGTTCCTCCAGGCTGTCGAGACCTTCCTGGCGTCCAAGAGCGATGAACTGCGTCTCCACAACATTCGTCGCGTGACGTTCGCTGTTCGCCCGCGTCGCGTCGAGCACCTGCAGTCCGAGATGGCGCTGTACCCGAACATCTACACGTTCTCGAACCGCCTCGGCTACAAGGAGGACCAGATCGTCCGCCACATGGAGGCCCCGCTCGCCTACAAGCTCGAGCTGCGTCGTCTTCGCAGCTACGACGTGTCCCCGCTCTCGTCGCACAACAAGAACGTGCACCTGTACCTGGCGAAGCCCAAGGTTGCTCCTGCCAAGAAGAGCGACGCGTTCCAGCGCATCTTCGTGCGTGGTCTCGTCCGCCAGCTCGACCGTGACGACGGTGGCTCGCGCTCGCCGTACGACGCGTACCCTGGTCCCGAGCGCACGCTCGTGGAGGCTCTGAATGCGCTTGAGCTGCACCTGAACAACAACCCGCTGGTCAAGAACGGCAAGTCGCTGCCGACCAAGAACAACCACGTGTTCCTCAACATTCTGCCGGAGGCGATCGTCGACCCGCAGTACCTTGAGGGCGTGATCCGCATTCTGGCCTCGCGTTACGCCGAGCGCCTTGAGCAGCTCCGTGTGTCCCAGGTCGAGCTCAAGATCATTGCTCGCTTCAAGCCGGGTGCTTCGGCCATCCCGGTGCGTCTCGTGGCCTCGAACCCGTCGGGCTACGTCGTGCGCGTTGAGGCGTACGTCGAGGCTGCTCCACCCAGCGATGCGCTGAGCAACGGCGACTCGATCTTCACGTCGATCGGCGAGAACCACGGCGAGCTGGATGGCAAGCCCGTGACGTCGGCGTACCCGGTCGAGTTCCCGCACGACAACAAGCGCGAGCTCGCCAAGAAGATGTCCAACACGGTGTACGTGTACGACTTCCTGCAGCTCATCGAGTTCAACCTCAAGCGCATCTGGCGTCGCTTTATCCGCTCGACTGGCAGCACCACGCCGGTGCCTGGTGTGCTCCTCGAGACCCGCGAGCTCGTGCTCAACGCGGACGCCACGGGTGTCGAGGAGTCGACTCGCCCGGCTGGCAAGAACACGATCGGCATGGTCGCCTGGAAGCTCACGCTCTTCACGCCCGAGTACCCGACCGGCCGCGACATTGTCATCATCGCCAACGACATCACTTTCAAGGCTGGTTCGTTCGGTACGCTTGAGGACACCCTGTTCGACCTTGCGTCCAAGTACGCTCGTGCCCGCGGCATCCCGCGCCTGTTCTTCTCTGCCAACGCTGGTGCTCGCATCGGCATGGCTGAAGCCGTCAAGGCACTGTACAAGGTCTGCTGGAAGGATGCGAGCAACCCGACCAAGGGCTTCGAGTACCTCTACCTGACTGAGGAGGACTACGCCACGCTCACGGGCAACGACTCGCAGGCGCAGGCTGCTGTCAACGCCGACAAGATCGTTGTGCCAGTCACGGGCGAGGTTCGCTACGTGCTTCGTGACGTCATTGGTGCCAAGGGCGAGCGCGACCTCGGTGTCGAGTGCCTCCGTGGCTCGGGTACCATTGCTGGTGAGACTGCCCGCGCGTATAACGAGATCTTCACGCTCACGTACGCCTGCGGCCGCAGTGTCGGTATTGGTGCGTACCTCGTGCGTCTGGGCCAGCGTACGGTGCAGAATGCGACGCACTCGCCGATCATCCTCACGGGCTACCAGGCGCTCAACAAGCTCATGGGCCGCGACGTGTACACTTCGAACGACCAGCTTGGTGGCGTCAAGATCATGCACACGAACGGTGTCACGCACCTGACGTCGCCCAACCACCTCGAGGGCGTGCTGTCCATCCTCGAGTGGCTCAGCTTCGTTCCCCGTGTGCGTGGCGATGCCGTGCTGCCCGTCCGCGAGGTTGGTGTGCGTGGTGACCCGGTGGCTCGCAAGGTCGAGTTCGCGCCGGAAGACAAGAGCACCCCGTACGACCCGCGCTGCCTGTTGACCGGTAAGGTGGACGACGCGACCAATGCTTGGCGCTCGGGTTTGCTTGACCGCGACTCGTTCCGCGAGACGCTTGACGGCTGGGCCAAGAGTGTTGTTGTCGGCCGTGGCCGCCTTGGTGGCATCCCGCTCGGTGTTGTTGTTACGGAGGTGCGCACGTCGGAGAAGATCATCCCGGCTGACCCGGCGGCCCCGGCGACGCAGGAGAACGTGGTGGCTCAGGCTGGCCAGGTGTGGTTCCCAGACTCGGCCCACAAGACGGCGACGGCGATCCGCGACTTCAAGGGCGAGGACCTGCCGCTGCTCATCATTGCCAATTGGCGTGGTTTCTCGGGCGGCCAGCGCGACATGTTCGACGAGGTGCTCAAGTTCGGTGCTGCCATCGTCGACGCTCTCGTGGACTACACGCAGCCCGTGGCTGTGTACATCCCGCCGTTCGCCGAACTGCGTGGTGGTGCCTGGGCCGTTGTGGACCCGACCATCAACGGTGGCGTCATGGAGATGTACGCCGACACCAAGGCTCGCGGTGGTGTGCTGGAGCCGGCCGGTCTCATCGAGATCAAGTACCGTCGCCAGCAGCTGCTGGAGACCATGCACCGCCTCGACGACACGCTACGCTCGCTGACGGCCAAGCGTGCCGAGGCTGAGAGCGACGAGGAGAAGGCTGCCATCTCGCGTGAGATCTCGGCTCGCGAGCAGAAGCTGCTGCCCGTGTACGTCCAGGTCGCGACCGAGTTCGCCGACTTGCACGACACGCCCGGCCGCATGAAGGCGGTCAACTGCATCCGCGAGGTCGTGCCGTGGGCCGACGCCCGCGTCTTCCTGCACGCGCGTCTGCAGCGCCGCCTCGCCGAGTTTGCCCTGCGCCGCGAGCTCGTCAAGGCCTCGCACGGATCGCTCACGTTCGCGGAGGGTGCTGCCAAGCAGCTTGAGGCTTGGTTCGCTGAGGCTGTGAACGCCGGTCGTGTTGCTTCGGCCTCGGCCGCCGACGTCGCTGATGTGTGGGCAAAGCGTGACCACGACGTGCTCATGTGGCTCAAGAGCGACCGCGAGTGGCTGTCGTCGCGCATCAAGAACGTCTCGCGCGAGTACACGGCAGCCCAGGTCGTCGAGCTCGGCAAGATCGACCCGACGGCTGCGGTCGCCGGTGTGCTCGAGCTGCTGCATCAGCTCAGCGCCAAGGACCGCGAGGAAGCCGTGGCTGCGCTGCGCCGCGGATCCATCTTCCACCATTAGATCGCGAGCTGTTAGCAGTCAGAAGTTAGTGAGTTCATGAGTTTTTGCATCCATAACATTTATACAACCAATGTTTCTTCATCTTGTTGACTTTGAACACTCTGCTTCCCCTTGGTACCAACTCGGAGCTGTGCTGTAGCATTCACTGCTCACTACCAACTAAACACCGAGACTTATCACTAACCAGCTAACCAGCTTGTACAGCTAGAGTCCGACGTCACACCATCTGAAGAAATTGATGCGTAGCAGGTCCTGACGTAATTTATCGAAGGCTTTCGCGTAGAGCTTGCCACTGCTGAAAGCAAGCAATGCCCCAATCAAAAAAGCTCTACGAACAGTGAGATTGAATCAGTTTACTTGTAGACTACACTTACACTCCGCAGCTCACTACTCATCGTACGTGAAGAGAGAGAGGGAGAGAGAGTTGAATGAAGTAGAGGCAAGAAGCAGACAATTGCTCTTAGCGACTTACTCGAACTACCTAAGACGAATCCAAAATGCATCATTTCCATGCTCTTATTGATTGTCCGCAGGATATGCCTCCACAAACTTCGCCAGACGCCGCCGCAATGCGTACACTGACATGATAATCTCCACTGAATGCATCAGGTTCATCTTGGAGTCCTGCAATTTCAATGTTGCCTCCTCAGCGTCCTTCACCAAGCAACGGAACTCTTCGAGATACTTGTGGCTGCTTTGGGAGCAATCAATCCTGCTGAGCACCCTCTCCAGTTCATCCCACAGATCAGCGTACATCGGTACTTCGCTCCCATTATTATCGTGTAGCTCAGCCAACAGAGCTCTCGACGTAGATACAACATCAGAAACAAACCCCAGACTCGACGATTCAACATCCACAGTTGCCGTCACGCCTTCTTTCTCTCTTGCCAGTCTCGATAGCTCATCAACCACAGTCGAGATCTTGGTCCGCTTCTCTGGCTGAAACACGCACATCCGATTCACGAGTTCCCATTGAGCATCTGTGCAGAATGAGGGTCTAAGTGGTATCTCGCCCTGTTTGGTGTGAACCTTCACGACGATATTGTCGAGTTTTCCCCATGGTAAACTGCATTCTTCATTTCCCACCTCTCGCATCGCTTCCACAATACACATACTCAGAGAGTACACATCAGACGCAAACGTCAATTGAGGGATCGCGCTAAAGCACTCTGGTGCCACCCAATGCCATGCACCAGAAACGTGTGGTTTGTCGCCATCTTTCACGACCGAACTCAGACCAAAATCTGTCACCTTTGCCTTCATGTCGCTCCCTATCACAATGTTGTTCCCTTTCAAATCTCCATGAACGACACCGCGAGCATGGAGATACTGGACTCCCAACGCAGCCTCATATAGCTTTTGCCACAGGTCGCCAGGATGCTTCCGCAGATACTCGATCAACGTCCCGTTGGTGGCGTACTCGCACACGAAGAAAGGTCTCCCGATGTGGCAGGCCCCAAAAAGCTGGATCACGTGAGGGTGACTGAAGCCGAACCAAATTTCTACTTCTCGTCGAAACATCGCAAGTGCATCTTCTCGTCTCTTTGCTCGTACCTCAAGATCATCGGAATCGCCTTCTTCAGTCTCCATCGATAGATATGACGTAGTAGCCCAGGAATCCGACGATTGCGGCTTATCTTCAGAGCCAACCAACTCCACTTGCTTCACCACCACCTCAGAGTCCAACCACTTCGCTCGGAACACGCTGCCGAACCCACCCGCACCAAGCCAACCATCTTCGTTCTTTATCAACTCGTACCATGGAATTAGCCATTCTGGGACCAAATTTGACAAGCTCTCTTTCTCAATCGTGTTCTCAATAGCTTCAATCGCTTTCTTCATCGTCTCCAGCTGAGCAGGTGTGTATTGATTTGCCATTTCCCTTTTCAACGTCTTCAAAAATGCTGCCTTCTCCTCATCCAACTTCACATCTCTCAACTGAAGATAAACATCCGTTACACCAGACAAAAACAGCTCACGATGCTGCTTTTCCCATCGATCTACTCGCTCTATTGCATAGGCGCCTGGACGATCGATCAATGTCCAGAGCGACTGGATGCGTCGATGAAACGAGTAAATGCTGTTGGTAGTAGCACGCGTTGACGACAGTTGCATTACTAAAGATTGCTTGGCGGTCATCGTAATTACAGCATGAAACTCGGCGAGGAGAGAATGAAATCGAGTCAAAAGTGTGATGGACTGGGTGGAATCTTGTAGGCGTTCGTACAGTGCCTTCAGCTCGTCGAATATTTGGAGGTATTGGACATTGGCACTCTGCTCCACAAGGTTCTCCACCTTTCTCCACAAATGGTTCGCTTTGCCGTAGTTGTAATCGCGAAGCGTTAACAAAGGTTCATGTTCGGGCTCGACATGATTCGAACCCTCCATTATCGTCAATTGGGCTAGCTCGTAAACGACCGATTGGAGCTTCATGCGCTTTGCAGGATCTTGGCAACACATGCGCCACACAAAGTTAGGGGCGGTGCTACAGGGAGAGTACGGAGAGTTAAGATCATTTTGTCTCCTCTCTGGAGTCCATTCAAGTTTTTTCCACCTCACATAATCATCTTTGGCACAGTCATCCCACGGTTTCTTCCTTGTAACAGCTTCCAAAATACACATTCCCAACGAATAGACATCAGAAGCAAAAGGAGAGGATTCGTCGCCATACAAAACTTCAGGAGCCTGCCATCGCATTGATATAATAGGTTTTGATGCTCGACTTATTCCACCACTCAGCCCGAAGTTTGAAAGTTTCGACAACCCATCGCTGCCGATTAAAATATTGCTGCATCGAAGATCACCGTGCACAATACCTCGCTCATGAAGATACTCAAGACCCAGTGCAGCCTCGTACAGATACTTCCACGTATGTCTCTCCTCCGAAGCTGACTCGACATGCTCAATCAACGACCCATTGCTGGCGTACTCACAGACGAAGAACTGCACCTCTGGACTAGGTTCACAAGCACCATACATCCTGATCACATTTGGGTGCCGTAGTTTCTGCCACAACTGCATTTCTTTCTCAAATGATGACTGGGCTGCGTCTGGGATATACAACTTGACACTCACATCTGCATCGAGCCACTTGGCGAGATATTCACCACCGACATTGCTAGTGTTAACAAACTGAGTGAGCGCGATTTCAGACGGAGGTATGATCCAGCTCGACTTTTGGTCAGACAATAGTGAATTAGAAGAAGATATTGCTGGCAGCGATGCCTTCGAATGCATCACAAAAGGTTTGAGAAAGCGGACCGTGTCTTGGTGGCCACGTTCAGCAGCCATTCGGATTGGAGAAATTCCGTCTTTATCTGTGATATTCACCTTTGCACCGTGTTCTTTCACGAGATAACGAACCACATCAGTATGTCCTTCGCGAGCCGCCTTCATCAAGGCTGTCCATCCGTTGATATTTGTGGCATTCACATCTGCGCCGCATTCTTCAGCGAGATACCGAACCACATCGATATGTCCTGGTCTGGCGGCATTCATCACTGCGGTCCATCCAGTGTTATTCGCCGCATTCACATCTGCGTCGCATTCTCCTGCGAGGAAGCAAACCACTTCAAAGTGCCCACGATAAGATGCCTTCATGAGGGCTGTCTCTCCGATGTCATCTCTGGCATTCACGTCTGCACCACATTCCCTGGCGAGATACCGAACCACTTCTCTCTGTCCATACCGAGCGGCATTGATCAGCGCTGTCTCCCCGTACTTGTTCGTGGTATTTGCATCCGCGCCGCATTCTCCAGCGAGATATCGAACCACTTCAATATGTCCACATATAGCGGCCTTCATCAGCGCTGTTTCCCCCATTCTGGTCTTGGCATTCACATCTGCGCCATCACGGACGAGCTCCTTCACCCCTTCGATACCGTCTGCTTCCGCGGCCGCGAGACGGCCTGCTTCCGCGGCCGCGAGAAGCATGTTGCTAGCTACAATCCCCATCTTTGCAACTTGCGAATCACTACTGTCGAGTTCCATTCAAGAATCTAACAAGTAAAATAACGAAGCCAAAGAGGTGTGGCCAGTGCGTGTCTGGAAGCGTTCTGTTCACCATGATATTTTGCTACTACTGTATTGGCCAAAAGAGTATCTTACATCAGTCATCGGTTCAAGCAGCTTCAACTTGCCATGCTTGGCTGCTCACGACCTGTGGCCTCGAAGCAAGCCTCCAGACCCTTCCAGGCCAGCCGCGGCATCTCCGGTATGCCTTTTCAATCCGCGTCGTTGGTGATCAGCCTTGAAGGTGTTTGGTGCGCAACGAGCCAGTCGAGGTAGCCATGCAAGTGGCTACGCGGTGCGCACGCGTGCGGGAGCGGACGAGGAAGCGCTGGACGCAGGTCGTCCACAGCGCGCTCCTGACCAGTCGGAACGACTTTGTCAAGTACGCTGTGGGAGTATTGCTTCGCCTCTTCTGCAAGGTCGCGTGCACCACCATTGCGGGGACATTGCCACCAACAAGATCATCCACGTGCTGCGCATCCGGATCAAGGGAGCGCTCGACCATGTTCACCGGCTAGCACAAGAGCCCTGAGACCCGAATCCTGAACCTCAGTTGATCCTGAACATCAGTTGATCCGACGGCTCGCACGATGCAAGCATTTGCGTCGATTTGAGAATTCTGTGCGCGTCGAGGTGGGCTCCGACAACGGGTGGCTCTGTCCTTGAAAGAGGGCGGAGGGCGGCTCTCCGGAGCGTTGTTGACCGCCGGTTCCTCTCACGACGAAAAACGAGGAAGCCGGTAATGCTAGCAGTTACACGCTGGGCACAGCATCGATGTTGGATGTAGGAAGCTCCTTCTCGGAACGTAGTGCTCACATCTGCTCAGCTGTAACTTTCTAGTATGTAGTTCATGCAAAGAGGACAATGACCACACGATGAACTCAACAAATGCAGTGTGAATTTCCCTAGTTGGTGCTCATGCGAGAGCACTAGCTGTTCCTACGGCGCTGAGTTTGCGCGGCCTTAGTTACGTCGAGTTCTGGCGCTCTTTCTGCAGAGAAAGCACTTCCTGGTAGCCTGGGGGGCACGACATCGAACGCTCCAGGTTCGCGAGGTCCGCGACCGACTTGTCCGACTTCATAAAGATGCTGAGGTCATGGAACTTGGTGATCGTCGGCTCTGGCGAACCCGAAGTCTCGTCGTCGCTCTCAATGCGCTCCTCATCATCATCTTCTGCCGGCGGCGGTGGGGGAGTCGACGAGCCAGAGGACGACGTAGACGAGATGCTCGACGCGGCAGCAGCAGCAGCAGCAGCAGCAGCACCGTCGCCCTTCGTCACCGTTGCATCCGAGGAAGAAATAGGGGCGGTAGCCTTCTTTTCCTCCATCTCAATCAACGCGCGCGAGTGCATGTATTCATTCCAGTCGAGTTTCGTGGGCTCGGCGAGCTTTCCGAGCTGGGCTGAATACTTCTTCACAAACTGGCGAACTTCAGCCTGCAGTTCAGCGCGAATCCGTGGTAGCTCGTCTTGCTTGGCCTTGTACTCGGGCAGAAGGCGGTAGAACAGCGGACGAATCGTCTTGAGCTCGATCATACCGGCCTCCACCGAGCGCACACCGAAGAAAGAGAACAGCGGGAATGAGAGCAGAAGTAGAGCGATTGACGACCAGTACCAGTCCGTGAACACAATTGCCGCTAGTAAGTAAGCGAGCCACAGAGCCGGCACAGCCACGATGGAGAATTGGATCTTCTTGCTCAGAATGACGTCGCGACCAGCCACCTTGACCTTCGAACCCGCAAGTGCGCGCTTCTGCTCGTTAAGCGACACGTAGCGCGCCATGATGCCGACCGGGGCGTTGAGCACGAACGTCGGGATTGACGCTAGCAGGAAAATGAGCAGGCCATAGAGCGCCGAGCCAAGAACGTCGTGAATCGTCCACCACGCAATGTAAGGAACTTGGTGGTCCGTCAATCCCATCTGGCGCAAGGTCTTGGCGTAGTCGTCCAATTTCTTCTGCAACGTATCGAGGTCGTTTGATGCCTCGGGCAAAGTGCTCAATACCTTGTAGCCTTCGGCGAAACGGCGGTTCAGGTCCTGGGTCTCCTTGGCCGACAGACGCACTCCCGAGCGCTGGAACAGACGACGCGCCGTCAAGCAGAGCTGCATGATGTTGTAGTTCGGCGCCGTGACGATGACCGAACGCATCGACTCCTCCACACGGTGCAGGAACGTGTTGCAGGCCGTGCGCTTGTCCTCGGCGTATGTAGCCATGAGCTTCTCATCAACTGTGATCGGCGTGCCGAACTCGACAGTCACACGTCCGCGGAAGCGATGGCCACGGAAGTAGTTGAGACCGACAGGCACGACATGCGCGTTGATGTTGTACTTGTCCTTGACACCGAGCGCCATGACCGCAACGCCAGCCTTGAGCGGCAGCAGGTCCGTGCGGTCGTGCGAGCCGCCTTCCGGGAAGATACCGATGGAGTTACCGCGCTTGAGGTGCGTGTACACCTTGGCGAACGTGACCGACTGGTCCACGCGCTTGAAGATGCCAAACACGACAGGCTGCAGCGTCACAACGTCCTCGGCATCTTTGAGCGGCGCGTCGAGCTCCACCTGCGTGTCGCTCACGACCTTGACGATCTTGACGGGCGAGCCCGAGTCCTTGACGCTCTTGCCCTGCACGCGCACCTGGTCTCCAGGGGTGACCTGCTTGGTAAAGCTCGTGCCTTCGCCGTTCAGAATGTACGTCTTCTTGCCGCCGTCCGTCTGCTTGGGATTGGCGTCGGCCATGAAGACCTTGCCAAGTCCCTTGACGACCGAGTCCTGCGGGCGCACCACCGGGATACAGCCCATGATGCGCGCCAGCGCGCCAATGACCGGCAGGTGCCACGACTTCTCCGCGATCATAAAGCCAACCTACAAGTAAAGAATAAAAGATCCAGGTCAGCGCTTGTCACTCCCAAGAGATCCATGGGTTGAAACCCACCTTGCGCGGGCTAGTCATCATGACGACGAGCCCGTCGACGAACTGGTTGGCGTGGTTTCCCGTGAAGATGACAGGTCCTTCAGTCGGCACGTTGTCCAAGCCGACGATCTCGATGCTCTTGAACGAAATGCTGAGGATCGAGTGCAGGAAGACGCGCACCGAGCGGTAGACGACGTCCGCGAGGTTGTTGTAGATGAGCGCGAGCATCATTCCGACGTATAGGAAGCCCCAGTAAGCCGACGGGACGCCCAGAAAGTTGCTGATGGCCTTGATCGGGCTGTAAATCACGCCACAGAGCGAGTTAGACGCCCGCGAGGGCCGCAACAGAACCGCAACGAGCAGCAGATGCACGCCACGCACTTGAGCGAGTCCACCGACAGCGCCGTGAGCAGACACAGCACCAGGAACTGCATCCACACGTCGTTCAGCACCTCCTTGGTGTGGAACTTCATGGCCGCCGCCTGTCTTCTTGTTCTCTCCCCGCTTGTTCTCCAGCTCGCTGATCGGCAACTGCTTGGCGACCTGGGGGAACATCCAAACAAGAACGGGGCTACTATTCGGAGCAGAAACGCATTTCTTTTTTTTATTTTGACCAGTGGGCGGCGAGCGTGACTACGCGACGTCACGCGATTGGCTTATTCCACATTCGCTCTTTCCAAAGTATACTACTGTTTGGTTAAATATACTATATACTTGAGTATTGTAAGAATTAGGGTGATAGAAGCGATCCGAATAGGTGAATCCCGAGGTGACGCATGTGGGTGGCACGCAATGCTGGCGCATGACAGCGCGCCGTCAGCCAGTCGATCCCTCCGCCCATCGCGCCGGACGACACGCACGCGCGAACGGAGGCCCACGGGTGTCAACTCGACGCTAAAGCAGGCGTGGAGCTCGCCGCTATGGAGCTTTGCATCATGGAGCTCCGCATGATCTGGTGGCCGCGCGAGACGTGGCAAATCTTTCGACCAGTGAGCAGCTGGTTGCAGACAGCTGAGTGTACCCACGACCAGTTCGTGATGACGCGCCGACCGTGTGCACCACTGACGTGGCCGGTCCAAGTCACAGTCCGATGAATTGAGTCATCGAGGGCCACCAGGACCATCGGAGCTGGTTTCAGGTCGACGGCCAAGCCGACGAAAAGCTCTCGCAAGCAGAGGTGGATTCTTCTTCGAGCTGTAGCTTTTTCAACTTCTAGTCATCTGCGGGTCTTCGAGTTTTGACGGGGGAATCCAGCACACTGCTGGTGGATTTGCTAGAAATGAACTGTAGCGTATCGGGTACTGCTTGTGGTGCTTTGCACTGTGGACGGCGTGGTTCGCCTTCATGAAGTTGTGGTGGTTTCTAAGGCGCTCGTGTCGTCCCCTGAGCGCGCCTTTGCTGCATGACATCGCCCAAGATTTGATCTAAAACTCCTCTTCCTACACATATGTTCAACTGCTCCAAATAGACTGCAACTTTTTCCAGCTCATTGAGCTCGCGTCCAAAATTGGAGCTTTGCTGGGAAGAAAGAGCACGCTCGAGGAAACCCACCCTTCTAGCTGAACGAGCTGAAGAGCTAGTTGCGAGCGGCCCTTCTTAATCAACATGGCCGACTCAAGCTTGCTGGTGATCGACGGGATCATCAAGAAACTTCTAAGCGTGCAAGACAAGCCAACGCAAACCGAAGTAACAGATATTACGACCGATGAAGTGTTGCTGCTATGCCGTAAAATCCGGTCGGTACGTCCACGCAGTTCTAGCCGCGCAAGTTTGAACCATGTGCAATGGCTCATAGTACTTTTTGATAATGCTGTGTTAGATCTTCCTGGAGCAGCCTCCACTGATTGAGGTCCCGGCACCCATCAACATTTGTGGTGATACGCACGGCCAGTACTCTGATCTCTTACGAATGTTTGAGATGGGTGGCTTCCCTGACGAGCGCAACTACTTGTTCCTCGGGGACTACGTCGACCGCGCCATGCAAAGCATCGAGACAATCTGCTTACTCTTCGCATACAAGATCAAATACCCGACACGACTCTTTTTGTTGCGCGGAAACCACGAGTGTGCGTCCATCAACCGCATCTACGGCTTCTACGATGAATGCAAGCGCCGCTACTCGGTCAAGATCTGGCGCACTTTCGGAGACTGCTTCAATTGCATGCCCGTCGCAGCCGTCGTTGGTGGAAAGGTAAACAAACTTTTAAGTTTTCCTTTGCCAAGCATCCTCCCCACTGACCAGTTTGTATTTGATAGATCTTTTGCACGCATGGAGGACTGTCTCCTGACCTATACACACTGGACCAGATTCGAAATGTGCGCCGGCCAACAGATGTGCCGGATGAAGGTCTCCTTTGTGATCTGCTCTGGGCGGACCCTGATGCAGACTCGCAGGGGTGGACGGAAAGCGACCGCGGTGTGTCATATATCTTCGGACCAGACGTCGTCGATCAGTTTTTGCGCACCCATGATCTCGACCTAGTATGTCGAGCCCATCAAGTCGTGTCTGACGGCTACGAGTTCTTTGCTGATCGCAAACTCGTGACAGTATTCTCAGCGCCAAACTACTGCAACGAGTTCGATAATGCTGGGGCCATGCTTGTCGTTGACAAGAATTTGCGCTGCTCGTTCAAAGTGTTATGCTCGAGCGACAAGCGCAAACCCTCCAGGAAGTAGGTGAAAGAAAAGTAGCGCTAACGCGAAATGGTTTTTCAGGTTTAAGATGCGCACACGGCAACCTTATCGATCGTGTAGATTTAGGCAGAGCTGCAATCGATAATATGAAAGAATGCCAACTGCTCTACCGGCGCGAAAACACATCTGCTCTTGTGACTGAAGGTCGAGGCTGCCTTTCCTTTGGATCAAATGTATTCGCTGTATCGTTGTCGCGATCAAACACAACAGCGGTTGCCATAGCTAGTGCTGCCGTCGTATCCAAGTATTTAGCACACACTGCATCTCTCTTGGTTACGAGTACTGCGATCGCATCGGCAAACCTAGCAGCACTTCTTGAGCGTAGTCGAGTGAGCTGGGCGGTGAGAGCATTTGCGAGCGAACGATACGCATCTGCGCGGTACTGAAGGTTATCGTACTGATCACATAGCCGCACGAGTGTGTCACATTCGGCTAGCCATTTTTCGGTTGTACTCTCGCCACCTCGTGATTCAGACTTCAGCGCTGATTCTTCAGTGTGGCTTTCATATACACTAATAATATGTCGCTGGGCCAAAATATGTTGGTGACGATCCCCCACTTCCACGGCAAGAGCTCTTTGCCGAATGAAAATGGGAAGTGGAGGAGCCTGCAGACTTGCATCTGCTTCAGCTTCGTTATTAGTGGGCGTAAGTGTAGATCCACTGCAACCTCGCTCAAGAATTTGCAACTCTTTGAGTGCGGTTCCGAGACCTGACAGTGCCATCATCTGGTCGCACTTACTCTGCAATACGGTAGCGATTTCAAGGGCATCACGCCATAATGGAATAGACTCTCTGTAACGCTGAGTGCTGTTGAAAACCATGGCCAGGTTCCGCAATGCGCGTTGCTGCGCATGTACATCTTCCCGCTCGAGCGCTAGCGCTAGATCTCGTTGATGTGAGCGCTTTGCAAGCTCAAAGCGACCTTCAACCAACTGTGTGCATCCAACATAGCTGAGTAGAAACCCTTGAAGTTTGGCCAGTTCAGGGTCCATCTCTCTCGCAGCGACAATATCGAGCGGCTCTAGTTCTTCCACAGCAGCGTCATCGTCGCCACTATGCTCGATTTTGTCCGTATTGGATGAAGACTGATTGGTGAGCTCACGCAGTCGCTTGAGTGCGATAGTAAATTCGGCTTCGGCTGTGTGAAATTCCCCAGAGTAGTACTCTTCCTCTCCGCGGGATCCGTGAGCAACAATAGCCAAGCGCATGTCTGGTTCCGAAAGCGCACCAGCCAAACCATCGCTTTGTAGGAACCAGTCTTTTGGCGCAATTGGTGCTGTGGGAGTACCTTCAACCAGTGTCAAAAAGTGGGTTGAGGCACTTTCGTTCTGAAGTTGGCTTGGGTTGTCTGAATTTTCTGCCCGATCGAGTGTTCCCACGGTTGTGCCATCATCTCCCAAGGAATCATCGGGTATGCTATCAAATCCGCCAATTGTGTCCCTAATAGTCTTTGCTTCTTTCTCATCCACTCGAGCGATAGCTAGTCCTACATGATACTTCATTATGGCTTGAAGATGTGGGTCACCGAGTTTCAGCGATGAGCGGTAAGCAGCGACAAAATACGGCAATGCTTCGACAGTCTTCCCTCGTTCAAATAGCAGCAAGGCGATGTTGTTGCTCGCTCTACACTTCAAACTTTCGTCCGTGATCGTGTCAGCAATCATAACAGCGCGCTCGGCGTATACCAACGCTTCTGGTGATTGTTCATCCTTATCACGACTACAGGTCGACAGCACTGAGCATGGATGTTATTAAAACGACAGCAAAAATGGCACTAAGCTAGCACGAACTACGCACACAAGTAAGCTGTAGCACAGGCAACATCTCCCATTGGATCTGCAACCCCTTCCACTACGCCAGGAGAACTTGAATTGGCTTCAACAATGCTTTTTGCCACGTGGATAGCACCTTGTACGTTTCCCTTCGAGTGAAGAAAAAGTGCATAGTTGGCAATCAACGGCTTTTCGAGAAGTGAGATGCCTGCTATGTCCAAGTGTTCCCGAACAATTTGTTTCGCCTCAAGCAGAAGTTCCATCGCTTTTGCTTGATTTCCAGACTGGAAATGGAGCGCAGACAGGCAGTTCAGTACGTTCACACGCAGTTCGACTATTTCTTTTTGGAAGATCTGTTCACTTTCACTGTTCGCGGTTGCTTCAGATCCTTTGTCATTCTGCTTGAGACCATCAAGCAGTCGTTGAAAGTACAAACATGCAAGTTTACACTCCGAATATTCGGTACATAGCTGCCCAAGGTTGTATTGCAGCTCCAACAGTCGCAGGTAGTTTGCTTGCTTTTCTGTTTCTCCTTGCTGAACTGCAGTGCCTTGGAGAGCTCGTAGCTCCCCGTCAAGTGCAGTGAACTGCTCTTGGAATTGCTGCTGACGCTTTGCAAGATTCGCCTTCTCCATTTCATCCAACTCAATAGTAGAATGACAAAAATGGCTATACCCCGACTCAACAACATATTTATATCGGTCCGTTGTCATGGTATTCATGTTTTCATGCAGATGTAAAACTCCCTGCGACAATATCCACGTAGCTTCCTAGCAATGTCTGTTACCCGCATGATGGTGCTCATCGAATTCTGTTGGTGCATCTCACACTTGGTTTGACCCAACCGAGTTCCGCCGACGAGCCTTTGCAGCGCGCTCTGCAATCTCGACCTTGCGCTCGTAGTTCTTGACTTCTTGCTGCAGCTCGTACATCTTGGCTTTCTGCGCCACGTAGTCCAGGATCTAACATCAAGACAACTAGAATTAGTTTGGGAACAAGTATCGATGGGAAGTTGACTTGCAACCTGTGGTGGGTCCTTGCTCGGCTCGGCAAGCTGCTGCACCTGGAGTGACTGGAGCTTCTTGGCGTCTTTCTGGTTCTTGGACTGTACACTTGCTATCTCCTCGAGGATCTTCTCGTTGAGCTCGGTACGACTCTTGATCTCGCTCTGAAGCCACGCACTTTCCTCCATAAGCTCATGAAGCTTCTTTTTGAGATTGTTGAGAACTTGGACGGTGCTTCCCGTCGTCTGCTTGAGCTTGAGCAGTTCTTCGTTGCGCTCCTCAATCTTAGCGACGTACTGCTTGTTCTCAATCTGGAGCTGGTGAAAGTCAATGTAGTGCAGCGCATCGCCCATTTCCTCCTTGTGTCGCAGCTGTGCATCGATCTTCTGGGCCTGGCTCTTCAAGGTCGCGTTTTTGAGCCTCAGCTTCTCGACGACTGCGTCCTTCTGCCTCAGTTTTTCCTCCATGTACCGAATCATCTTTTCTGCAATCGTCTTGCCCGTGCGGAAGTTCTCCGCTCCCACAACAATGTCTCGCTTGAACTCGTACGCATCCTTCTTGAGCTCTGCAATCCTGATGTCGGTCTCTTCCAGCACAGCTCTCAGCGTGTCGATGAGCCGCTCGGACGTGCGCTTCGTCTCCTCCAGCGCCTTCTGGGCCTCCTCTAGCTCCGCACTGCAAATATCGTTCTTCTGCTCGACCGAGAGCGTGACCTGCACCTTGGGCCGCCTCTGCCTCGCCGCCTTTTTGTCGCGCTCGTCCTTCTTGTCTTCATCATCACTGCCCGTCCATCCCGGCGCGTTGCGCTGCAGGTACGACGTCAGCAGCTCGTTCTCCTGCTCCAGCACCTCGTTCTGCCGCGCCAGGTCCTCAAACTGCGCCGCCACAGCCGCAGTCTCTCATCAGTATACGTATACTCATCCCACCACACCGCTAGCCACGGCCGCCACCTTGGTCTCGAGCTCATCCAGCTCCTCGTCGTCGCTCATGGTCACTTCAACTGCTCGGCGTCGCTTCAAAGTCTCCACCCCCATCCAAATGACTACCTGGTACTATCACCATGACTGGCTAATATTCTGATCGCAAAAAAAAAGCGGATTGGCTAGAATCCAAGATTCCAAAATAGCGTGGCCCACACTACAAAATCCCCAGCTCCATTGATCGCCATCGCCATCACCTCGAGCGGCCATGAAGCGCGCGCTGGTGCTGCGCAACGTGTGGAGCGCCGAGGCGCCGCTGGACTCGCTGGACAATGCGCTGGTGCAGCTGCTGACGGCGCGCGGGTTCCTCACGGAGCTGGCGGCGGGCGCCGAGGCCGACGCCGTGCGCGCGCTCATGCAGACGCACGCGCGCCAGGCCGCGCCGTTCGACGCCGTGCTCTTCCGCGCCTCGGGGCTGGCGCCCGAGCGCCTGCTGCCCGTGCTGCGCCGCATCCGCACCATCAGCCGCCAGCTGTTCGTCTGCGTGTTCAGTCCGCAGCTCATCGACGACCCGGCTGGACGCTACCGCTGCTTCCAGGAGGGCGCCTCCATGGTCACAGGCGCCATTGACGATGTGCGCAGCGTCATGGACTTTATTGCGTCGTGCGGCGGCGACCACAACGCGCGCAGGACGTATGCGTGCCCGTTCTGCCAGCGCAGCGGCTTCTCCGAGGACCAGCTGTGGAGGCACTGCCCGCTGTACCACATCAACGAGAAGAACGCCGACCACATCCAATGCCCCATTTGCAGAGACGCGAGGGGACCGTTTCAGGTGCACCTGCACAACGCGCACGGCCCGCCCGGGAGAGGAGAGATGACCAGCGAGTTCCGCATGGCTGAGAGCACGCTCTACGCGTTCGCACTCGTCGTCTGCCACAACAAAAAGTTCAACACGTTCCTGCTCGTGCAGGAGTTTGCCAGCTCGGGC